>CM033721.1:72136386-72518554 GCA_019671005.1 Hibiscus mutabilis | reverse complement strand
ATTAGAATAGTATCCCATAATCCAAACATAAAATATACAAATTATCCATTAAAACAAGTCCATAAAATATACATTTTCAAACTCAAACGCCATTAATCATGTCCATGAAAAGAAGCCATTGCTGCAACTCCAAGCTTCTGCAGATTCAACTTCACAACTGTATCCACAAACATTTTGGTATCTTCGCCGGTGTTCCCTTCTGGTATATCGACGACGTAAGACTCCAGAACAATGGTGTAAGCTTTCCCTTCCTTAAGACACTCGTTGACCGACGTCACCGACCTGTAGTTCCTCAGCCTATGCTCTCCGCCAACAACACTAAAGCTCAAAATATGCTTCTCGTCGTCCAAAATCTCCAGCCTCTCCGTGCTCGTCGACGCCGGAAGGCCCGAGACGATGGTGACTTCTCTTATGCTCCCCACGCCGCCGTCGCCGGCAGTCATGTTGCAGCTCTTGGCGAAGTGCTTGTACTTTTGAGGGGTTCCAAAGCTTCGAACCAACGGCCATACAACATGCGCCGGGGCGTCGATGCGTTGCGTTATTAGCGACGTGTGTTGGGGATCGATGCAGAGTTGTGGTATGTTTCGATGAGAGGCTTTAGGTCCATGTATTCTTCTTTGGTTATGCCTTGATGGGACGTATGGCTCGAGTCGGCCATGGTTAGTTAGCTCTGTCCTTAAGATGCGGTGCGGTCGTTACGTTGCGTTGCGGCCGTAATCTAATACTATGGTCGTGGCTCCAAGGTCCGAGCTTACTAGCTTAGCATCGGTTTCAGTAGGGTTGCATGGCTCGGTGGGTGTGGTTTCGGATGCAGATATAAACCAGCATGTAAGAAAAGAGAAGGGCTGAGTTGAATGAAAAACAAAGGTTAGGCTTTTGAGTTGGGGTCACCAAATGTGAAGGCTGACTATATATATAAATATAAAATATATTATGGGTCAAATTCTGCCATTAGTCTTTGTATTAAATGTAAGTTGTAAATTTAATCACTCCACTATATAATTGATCAATTTTATTCATGTAATTTTTAAAATTTAGTTAACCCAAATTGTGGAATAGAAATTCGCACGATAGTTGTCGAGAATTTATGGACTTATAGTAAAAATCAAGTTTCCATTTGAGGGCACCAACCGATTTTACTATGTTGTATTTTGAGAAAAATTACGTTAAGACTTATAATTTATTTTTAATATCTAACAACTCTAGGCTTGGAATTAGCCACCAATTTATATATCTCATAAGAGAGATTAAAAAAAGTCTTTGGACTCTCAAATCACATTTCATTATTTTTTTAATCTTTTTTTTCTTTTATCTCTTCACATTTTTATATTGACTGTGATTTTTTGTGCCACATTAAAATTTAAAAAATTCAAAGAATAAAGACAACCAAATTAGAGTATAAAGTTTAAACCTATAGTACAAGAATTAATATAAGATTTTGACATATATATATTTATTTACACTTTATAAATTTTAACTTCAAAAACTTAAACCTTAACCCTTTAAATTAATAATCTTTCAAATTCATACTCTATACTAATTTTTTGAATGAAAAGGTGCCGAATACCGAATCTTTTATTTATACATTTATTGCGTTGTTTGTCTATTAATATCTAACAACTCACAAAATCGGATAATAGATTACCTGATTTATTTTTTTATTTTTTAAAATCAGTTTTTTAAAAAATCACATTAAAACTAGTGTTTTGAAGTTAGTTTTAGGTATATATATAAGTCCATCACGAAAATAAAGCACTAAAAGTATTATTTTTCATCGTGATTTTTTTCTTTCGAATCTCTCATTGATAAATTAATACAAATATTTAAAAAAAATAAACTTAAAATTATTAATCAAACAATAGAAAGAATGTTTAAACAAATTTAGTTTTTACACAAAAAAAATTAAGAACGTTTTACAATATAAAATATAATTTAAAATTTAAATAAAAATATAAATATTAAAAGTTCTGATCGGGTACTCGAAAAAAATAACGGGTAAGATATATGATCTAATGGGTATTTTTTAAAAAAATATATTTGTCATTTTTAGGGGTTCAGTACCCAAAAAATCAGATAATAGAGTATCCAATTCATTTTTTTTATTTTTTAAAATCGTTTTTCTTAAATCACATACAAATCATAAAATTTAAAAATTTATAATACATAATCCAAACATAAGAACTAGTGTTTTGAAGTTAGTTTTAGGTGGAATATATATATATATATATAAGTCCATCATCAAAATAAAGCATTAAAAGTATTAATCTTCATCGTGATTTTTTTCTTTGAATTTCTCATTGATAAATCAATACAAATATTTTAAAAAATTAAACTTAAAAGTACATAATACAAATAAGAAAGAATTTAGGGATTTAAATTTAATTTTAGGATAAAATATTAAAAACTTCAAATAAAAATCTAATTCAAAATTTAAATATATAAATATTAAAAAACACTATTTAAAGATCAATTGTAATCTCTTGATTTTTTGATTTAAAGTACTAGAAAAAATAACGGGTATTATATGGTAATTTTTTTAAAAAAAATATAATCCATGATTTTTTTAAAAATTTTACAACAATGTTTGATTTAAGAGTTAATATTTGGTGTTAAATGAAATCACTTATGGTAAATCCAGATCGCTAGGGTTTTCAGAACTTTGCCAGAATTTTACAGTTGAAGATAGAAAAACCCCATTCCAGTCCAAAGAGCCAAAATCCCCAGAAAAACATGAGAATTTTGAAGATGAAGAAGGTTCCACTTTTGCTTTTTTCAAATTTGAACCGCCGTGGATTTAGCGCCGCCGCTCATCTGCGATCGAGGTCTTACATCTCCGATTACCATTCTCAATCAATATTGCCATATTCACCGTTTCACTCAACCAGCCCTCGTCTGGTTCAATCCCCCGCCAAATCGCATGGCTCGACGTTCAATCCCCACCGATTCTTAACAAAACCATCTGGCAATGACGATTCCCCGCGGAAAATCCATCCCGATCGTCCTCGAAACCGAGAGAAATCTAATCTCGTGGAAGCTTTCGAGTCTGCTGAAACAACTGAAGAGATGATTAGATTGTTCAAAGAGATGGAGGCCATGGAAGGGCGTTTCGATAAAAGAGAGCTGGGGATAGCGTCGTTGAAAATCAGGCGGAAGCTCGAACAAGAAGATGTAGAGCCGATAACGATTTTCCCTTTTGCCGAGAAAGCACTCAAGTTTTTGCGGGAATATAATGATTTTTCAATACCACTTGTCCTGGCTTTTCAGTTGATGGGATATTATTATCACGCTTTAAACAGATTTGATGAACAGCAGAGAGTTTCTTGAGACGGCTGCTAATATCCTCCAATCGATAAAGAAGAAGGGTCTCGCCCGTGCCGAGGATATCATTGCAATGCAGTTGGCAATGGAGACGGAGGAATATTTGAGTCACGATGAGGCTTTGTGTTACCTGAATTGGGACCAACTCTTGAAGAATTGAAGTGTTGGTTCCAAGTCCCTCCGTGCAGAAATCGTAGCTGCCGATAAGCAGATTGAATCGGTGAAGCACAATGAGGCCATTTATGCTTTGGCACGTATAGTTGAGAAGACGGAGGAAGACAGTGAGGATCGAGCTCTGGCGTCTGTTTCGATGGGTAAGGCTCTGCTTCGTTGGGGAAATCTCGATGACTCCATGAAGTGGGTTGGGATTTCTTGTGGGATTCTTGACAAGAAATCTAGAGCTTTTCCATTTGAAGTTTGTACAGCATACTTTGAGGTGATAAAGCTACATTCGGGTGTTAAAGAGATGAGAATGGGAGATGCTCTACAGGCTCCACCTCCATTGTTGAGAAGGGGAAAAGCTTTACAGGCCATGGTCTATATTCGATGGAAACATACCAGAATCTATATTGAACATGTCGAAGGTAAGCTGTAATTTGGCCGCTGTTGGGTTTGCCTACTATTTAAGAATAGGTTGATATCTCCTAACTAAAATTAAGTAGTATTAAGAGAGTTTAAATCATCGATCGACTCGAACTTTCCATTATCTGTTTAGGAGTCGCTCTGAACATGTAAGTTAAGCTGGTGACTGTTGTCTCGAGTGATGAGGAATGTTGTTGAAATAGGTTTGGTGTCTCCATTTAGGAGTTCAACCGGATAGGACACTATACCATAAAAACAGCTCTACCCTGTTGTTTAATTACTGTTGTTTTTAGACTAATTCTGTATATTGTTTAAATTATAAGTATTAATTGGTTTCGTGCCGTTTATATTTTCGCAGGCTCGGAGCAAGAAGTAGACAAGGGACAGCCGTAGAGGTTCAAATCTTTCCTTCACCAACAAGTTAACTTGCTGCTAAAGCTGTGACTCTTTATTTTGATAGTTTTATGCCTATGATACTAAAACGGTGCCGTTTACGTTAGCATATGTGAATACAACGTCATTTTGGGTACATATTGGGTTCAATACTCGAATTAAGTGCTGCCGTTTTTTGTTGTTTCATGTTGGGGTTTAAATCCCTAAAGCTAATATGGCCTTGATTAGCTTTAATGTTGAATGGAATCTGAATTTCTGAGTTCTTCTAAGCCTGTTTACTCTATCTTTGATTTCAATCCGTTTTATCTCTATCTTTTCAAACATTTTCTGTTTAGACTCCCAACAGCCTATTTAAAGGATGACAAACCCGACTGTTCTTTTTAACAACCATTTTTGTTTGGTTTTATAAGGGGGAGACATGAATTGAATCCCATATTCTTCATTTTCATTAACGGTATTGAATTTGATTGTACATAGAATACGAATATATTTGCATGCCATCTTATTTCAACAGTTGTAGCTAGTTTGGTTTAACTATCTATTTAAATTAAACATGAATAGATACCATCACGAGATCACACCAGATGTTTTAAAAACGGAAGACCGATGAAATATTAAAAAAAACCTGCACCCAAAACTTATGATACAACAAAAACAAACAAGTCAAATGTAGTGAAAAAAATATGAATGATTACAAGGCATTGCTTCAACAGTTAGAGTTAATCTCATGATGTTGGCTTTCTAAAGAGGCTCAATTCAATTTGCTAATCAAATATAGTATAGAAGGTTAGTAAACCAAAAATAAAAAAGCAAACTCTGTTTCATGATATGTTTGGTGACTTCGTCTGCAACGTGACCAAAAACGGCCGATCGAGTACGTAATGGAGATCTTTCTTCTTGATTAGTTTACTTACAAGTTAATAATCATGAATCATGGGGTTCTTGGGCAATCAATGTAATCCGATGCTTTCCACTGTCTGAACGGAGGTTGTCTCCTTTAATTCCGAGCTGCAAAAAAAATTTATATAAGTTTAGCGATTGAAGTTGGTTGTGATACTTCACACGCATGAAACTAGGAATTACCTCGAGGGAACTTTCTCTCTCGGGGAGAACCACCGCAAGAGCACCCCAAGATGAAGTATGGCAGGGATTAGCTTAAACAATAGAGGAGTTGTCACCTGCGGATATGAAAGTTGAATCAGTCAATATTTTACTATGAAAATAATCATAGTTACATTTGTTATCGTCTTTGAGACAGTATACGAATCGAGCCAAGAATAAATCATACCAGACTAAGTGCTGTTGTCCCAAGAAGTAGGAGGTACAGTTTACCCTGGAAAGGCTCAAGGTTTCAGTTATGGAAAATATTATAAAGCCCAAAGTATTTTTACCCATCATCTTGCCAAACCAACAGTACAATGGATTCGGATTGTAGAACTGACCTCAACGAGATGGATATTTGTAGCACGGCTGAGAAGAACGAAAGCGAATTCTCCTATCTGTGCCAGGGACATTCCAACCTGTACAAGTAAAAGACTTGAGTTACTTCAAAATCAAAAGACAATAAATAATCAGGCGTACATCAAATATACAGCTTACAAGCAGCGAAGTCTTGTTGTTGTAGCCGAAACCCTTGACAACCAAGGCAATTATTATTGTTTTTACGGTGATAACCAGTATAACAGCTGCAAGTAAGATATCAACATGGTTCCAGAGAAAATGAACATGGATCAGCATCCCTATGCTGGCCAGGAAGAAGAGCGGCGAAAAAATTCCGAATGGGTTCGATCTGCACACACAGACTAAATTCAATTGAGGGAAGACTAGAAGGATGAACTGATAATAGCATCGAATATAAATGAATGCACTATCATGATACAACAAAGTATGTAAAGCATAATCTTAACTTGTTCAAGTGTGTGTTGGGCAAGATCAGTGGTTGATATCATCACTCCAGCAGCAAATGAACCCAATTCTAAGCTCAGTCCCAGCTTGTCACTACACTGAAATTGAAAATTACACAATCAATTAAATATAAGTTCCATAAAAATACCTGCAGATATCTGATTGGCTTAATTTATTGCAACAATGTAAAAAACAGCTGAGATTATAAACTGCATTTTTTTCTTTGTGTTTGTATACCATAAACCAATGATTTATTAGTTGAGCATGTATCTACCAGCATGAATCTAAAAATTATTCATAAGGATTACAAGCAAACATCAAATCAAATACATTCTAAAAAACCAATTACACCACTTGTATGAAGGTAATGTTATATACTTCTACAGTTCTACTCTCTGAATCTCTAGCAGACACCAAAACACGATTAATGTGCCTTGTTAATATTACATAGAAGGTTATATATTTTTAGATCTGTAATGACAGCCAAGCACCAGTATTTAAAAACCATAAGGTTAAGCTCCATCACAAACCCTGCTTGGAAGAAAGGGGGTGTAGCTGTGGATAATGCATACAAAAATCCATATGCAAAATGAAAGTATAAAGAAGATAAACCAAAAAGAAACACAAAACATACCCAGGCCACAAGTAAGCAGAACGCCACGGATGCCAGTTGATAGAGTTCATCAGTCTGCACATATACAAGTAATTAAAACAAATCATAACAGAAGACCAGCATACAGTGGAAAAGAAATTCAGTAGGCAATTCCATCTGCAGATAACATATATACCTGTGATGAAAGGCTTATCATCAGTTTAAGCAACCAAGGCAGGCAAGTACGAGACAATATTGACAAAACAGCCAAAAAGCAGCCAATGTGACCAACCTGGTTAATATAATATAGAGTGTTAAGAAATACCTCAATACTAAATGAAATGCCATGAATGGAGAAAAATATATCAAGGGAAAACAAGAACTTATAGTCTTGGTCCTAATCCAAAGCCGGGTTTCTACTTCTTATACCATTACAAGTACAAGGCATCAATACAATAATTATGTGTGTCTAAGTGGCTCATATTTGAATCTAAGCATGATTTATATTTCTAATTTTAGGAAAAACTGCACATTAAAAAGAGTGAGGAGCCATGCCCTCACTTAAAAGCTAAGCCTAGTCCTTAGTCACATATTTCCCCTTTTTGTGGCATAAAAGACATGAGTGTTATTTATCCAGTGATCCAGATCAAAGTTGGAATGTGAAATTTCTGCAAGTTTTCCTCGTACAATTTAGTCATGGACATTACTCCTTGAAGAATACCGGAAGTTCCAACAAGAACTGGAAGCAAGGCAAATAGTAATCCCACAGCACAATCCTGCAAAGTTAAAACTGCTAAGGACACCAGCATAATAAAAAGTTCATGTCATTGACAAAATCTGAAAAGCAAAATAGAACTTAAAAGACAACAATGGAATGAAGAATCAATACTTGCAGAATAAGAGTGCCAATGATGACTTGGCCGTGAAGCATATTGTTAGAATTCTTCTCCATCAAAAATTTAAGCACCTGCCATTGGAAAAGAGAAAACAACTTTAAAACCAAAAATACTAAACAAAGATAAAGGTTTATACAAGTATTGTGCGGGTGTCTAAACTCAAGTGATGTGCATAAATATGCTTTGTTCATCAGTGAGGGAAAGTATGAATGTGTATAGGTGCTATAAGCATCTCTAAAAGATTTCCACTAAACTTTACCACAGCTGTTGAAGACATTGAAAGGAATACACCAACAAATACACCCTCTGAGAGTCCACCACCACATAACTGCAAACAGCACCCAATTAAAACTGCAGGATTCAGAATTACAATTGTGGTATAAAATGGTCCATAACTATAAGAAAAATAAGAAAGGTAACATGTTTGCATGAAGCATGTACCTTAATCATTTTCAGAAAATGCATACGTTTTTTTAAAAAAAAAGAAAAGAAAAGGAAAAACAAAAATTGTATTTGAGGTCAAGAAGCAGGAAAAGATTTGAACAGCACAACAGCAAGAAACCTCTTTATGACCCAGATATACAAGAAACCCCAATCACTAGATAAAAGTCATGCAACCTCAGTGTGCTCGGATTCAGGTGATGGTGGTGACAGCAATTAATAAGGATTAATGAAACAAAACCAACACAAACATTGTGTCAAAATTAATAGACATACTGAGGCTGTAATTCCACAGAGGCACATAAATAGAACTATCTGGAGTAGCCCTCCTAGGACAGCAACTGCTCGAACAACTCGAAGCTTAAAATAAAAAGGATGGAGTTAGAGGAATGACATGATGATTGATGTAAAAGAGTCATAAAAATAGAAAAGAAAAGGTTCAGAGGCATAATCCAACCTTCGCAATGGAGAAATCTAGGCCCAATGCAAAAAGAAGAAAAATCACACCAAACTGAGCTACTGTTTCAACCTGCATGATTTCAAATGAAAGAAAATAACTAAATTATTAAATCTTAGAATATATGAATAACCAACAAACATGTTCAAATGGAACAGCCTCTAACTGAATGAGAACACCCCAGCCATCCTCAAGAATACTACACAATTCTATTGCAGTTGCTAGCCACAGTACAACTGAGTCTAATCAGACAACAATATTACTTACTGGAACTTGAAACATCGCCTGTGTTTATTTTTATTTATTGCCCTAGTTTGATAGAGGCACCAAATCACCGACTACCAATTGTAATACAATATGCCTATAGACAGACAGGTTTCACAAGAACAGATCAATAAGGGCTGTGGATTGTTTAGGCAGGCTTCAGATGAACTCTAAAAGAATCATAAAAACTAATATTAAATGAGATGAAATGAAATGCAAAAAATAAAAAACACTCATTTATCATAATAAGGCTCCATGCAAAGGTGAACAGTGGCATTATTGATCAAGAAACCATTGCTCAGCTCAGTTACAAAGGGTTTAATAAATAAAGTGTCAATGTTGATAGAAAAACTTTAAATGAAATGTATAACATACTTGCACCATTTCACTGACAAAGTTAAAACCTCCAGGTCCAATAAGAGATCCTGCCAACAAATATCCAGTAATCACCTGAAAAATATACAACAATAAAATATATAGGAAATTAGTAATCCAAAACAACTCTATAGGAACCAAACATTCAAATCAAATATTAGATAGGCTTATATCAATACAATCAGACCGGTTGTCCAGCACAAGCAAATGCAATGCCACCACAAGTTGCAGATACGATGACAACTACCAAATCTGATATCAGTCTACAGAGCATAAGCAAGTTTAAATCAGCTTATTAGTTGAATGTAAAATAACAACTTTGGTGAAATGAAGATGATAAAACGTTTACCTTAAGTCCAGTTGTAACACTGGATATTTTGATTTAAAATTAGATATGATGAAGACATTGTCCTGAAAATAAATCAGCACCTCAGATTTCTAAGTACAGAAAAATATCTCAGCATGAAGTTTTAAATGAACCAATCTAACCTTTCGATCTATCAACATCGGTGTATCTTCAGCTCTGTTGTCATTCTCTAGATTGAAAACGTCATGGAGTTGAAATGATCTAAAAGGAGGATGCAAAAGGTGTGAGGGAACTACTACATGTCTCTAAGAAGTTAAGAAGAAGATATGGTATAAAAACTTGTTCAAAAATTTTTATCATCAAAATAGAAAATTAAACTCTTCTATTAACAACTAATCCGAATCCGAACTCAAAATCAACAAAGTAAATCTGCTCATTGATGAGGAGAAGCACATACTTTTCCTCTTTTGTATCATTTTTCTTGTTCTTAACTCTAGCGACGGTCTCCAAAACAGCCTGATAAGCATACACATATGAAAGAGAATAAGTAAATTATCCGAGCTCAACAGTTTTCAAAAGAATGAGCACTACCAACCTGCTGCTCCGCTACACTGTTGTTGAAACTTCCAGCATCGTCACTTACTGCAAATCAGGATGAATTTAGACTACATTCGATAATTAAAATTTAAATAAAAAATTAGCAAATCTATTCCCCGGAAGTTACGCAAATACACTCTCACTAATTAAATTCTCATAGACCATACATAGACAACAAAAATCACAACCTAAAAATAGATCGAGCTCAAAAACCTCCGAAAAGCAATAAAAATAACATTAATTAATTGTTACAGTACATAAAGAACTAGCAAATTTGAAGTAAACAACTACAATTAAGCTGAACATTTTAGTAGTAAAGTTCAGATGCGCTGATTTGAATCGAATCCCTAATCTAAGCAAAATCAGAGGGATAAAAGCAAATGAACCTTCGTTTTGTTCGTTCTCATTGAACTCCTTCTCTAAAGCGCGATCGATGATAGCGGCAAAGGAACCTTCCTTCGGTTTAGCAACCGAAGAAACGTTTGAAACGGTGACGTTTCCGGCGTCGGTGTCGGCTTCGAACCGATCCGACTCAGAGAGCCGTAGTTGTGGTTGTTGAGCGAGTGAAAACGAAGTCAAACAAAAGGTAGCGACGAAGAAAAAAGCTGTAATGAGCTCATAGGAGGAGCTTGATTTTCTCAACATCTGGAAACCACGAGCCGGCGAGGAGGTTAAGAAAATAAGAGAGCCCTCTCCTTTTTGCTGCTAAATCAATGCAAATTGAGAACCAAAAATAGAGATTCTCTCTTTTTCTATTTTTGATTGGGCAAATTGGAAAATTAAGAGATAATGATGAGATTGAAACTGAAAGAAAATTGAAATTAAATTTAAGAGAGGAAGACAGAGGGGCGAAACGGAGTTGTGTAGTAGATTAGAAGAGAGAAAGAAAACGGGAAAGACTAGCGAAGAAACGGTAAACGGGGAGAAAACGGGGTAGGAAAAGTCAAAGCAAAAGTTGGGGCCAGGAGTCAACTTGTCGTCATTAATTAAGCCTACAAAGATTTGGGGGGAAAACATTATATTATCTGTCAATAATTTTCCCATTTTTTCGTCAAATATTATCATCAATCCCTATACTATGTAAAGATTCTAGATTTAACCCTTATACATTAATTTAATTAATTTTTAGGCTAAATCATAAAATAAGTGTCTAAATTATGTCTCCTTTTTATAATAGGTGACTAAAATATTTTTGGCTGAAATAAGTGTTTAATTTTTTTGTTGTAATAGGTGTCTAAAGTATTTTTTGCTGAAATATGTGCTTAAAATATTTTTTGACTGAAATAAGTGCATAAAATTTTATTTTTGGCTTATTTTAAAGTCAATTGAAGCACCTATTTCAGTATTTCAACCAAAAATGAAACTCTGAATTTATATTTCAGCTAAAAATAAAATTTTAAACACCTATTTTAGCTAAAAAATACTTTCGGCACCTATTATAAAAAGAAACATGATTTAAGTACTTATTTTATAGTTAAACTTAAATTTTAAATTTCTTTTATTTTTAAAAGACAAATAACATTGAACATTACATGTCACTGACGTAGAATAATTTTAGAGCACGAGTATACATACCACATGGACGATATTATTTTAGTGTTATTATTCTTATAATATATTTAAAAGGTAAACTATTCACTTGATCATCCAACTTTAGGCCACATTAATTCTGGTCACCAAAAAACATTGCAATTTCATTACCGCCGTTAAAGAAATTTATTATTTTAGTCATTCAACTGTTAAATCCTCGGATGGTGTTAACGTGACCTTCGACCAAATAAAGTTTCTTCTGACCCATTAAAATAAGACGTCCAGTTCACCCAACTTTTATAATATTTTCATTTTGGCCACTCATTTTAATTAGTATTTAACCTCTCGATCTCCTTCTCTGACCAATCTTAAACCCTAAACCAATATATTACGATTAATGATCATTGCCTTCATATATATTACAATTAACGATCATTGCCTTCAAATATTTTTTCACTTTAGACATGAATATGACCCGATTTTATCACTTATAAATTCGATCCGGTCCCAACCCGAACTTAGATTTTACAAGAATAATTTTATAGGATTGATTTGGACCAGAATCTGTCAAATTCAGATCAAAATGAACATTCCTATTCCTCAAACAAATGCAAAAATGAATAAAACGACCGCCCATTTGATGCGGCCGCCACAAAACCTTGGTCCGACCGATAACAAGCTCTCATATTTCTTTGTCCGTTGAAGGCAAGGCAGCGAATATGTGATGTGAGGAAAAAAACAGGACGCTACAACCCAGTGGACCGGCCACTAAAACGAGTTATATGTTGTGCATCTTATTCCCGTAATAATCTTAAAACATCTGCCTATTTATGCGCACATTTAATTTTGGTAGGTGGGTCGTTTAATTAATAGCATTTTTATTAAAAAAAAATAAGTTAATTGTAGAGTTGTAAATGAACCAAACGTTTAGCAAACCGTTCGGCGAGAAGTTCGTTTATTTATTAAACGAACATAAACAAGATTTTCTGTTCGTTTAATTAAATGAATGAACACGGACAAATGGCTCGTTTGTTAATTTACATTCGTGAACGTTCAATAATTTATTCATTTATGTTCGTTTAAATTTATTCACATATATCCATTTATATTTATTACTTTTCATAACAAAAATATTATATATTTAAAATAAATTCATATATGTTTGTTTAAATTTATTCACGTATTTCTTTTTATGTTCGTTTACGTTTGTTTATCATTTTAAATAACGAACACGAACAAGCTACAATTCTTAACAAATGAACACGAGCAAGAAATTATGTTCGTTTAGTTGTTCGCGTTCGTTCATTTGTTCAGATAAAATTAAACAAACGAACATACCCTCGTTTCGTGTTTGTTCTGTTCGTTTACATGCCTAGTTAATTGCACAAAAAAAATCAAACCATGACTCAAAATTTAAGGTCGGCTCTATTTGATTATCCGTTAAAAAAAATTAATTTAATTTAATTTAATTTAATTATCGAATGTATTAATTTTAGTGGATTAAATTTTTTGAATGCATTTGATAACTTAAAATGAAAATTAAATTACAGATTATTTTATGAAAAAAGTGTGGAAATTAATAATTAGACAAATAACCAATTGTGCTGTTGCAAATATGGCCAATTCGGAAGGTGATTGGATGTGGCAATGGTTCGAACATATGTTGCCAATCGGTTCTCAATAGCCTCAGCTTATCGGTGCGATTGGTGGGTCGGATGAGGCATTTTGGAAGGTTGTGCATAGGTTTCGGGGATTGCAAAAAATCAGAATTTTTTTTTGTGCGTGGCTTGGGAGATGTTATAAACCTATGACGAATAAAGAAAGAGCCCGGCGACATTTTTCTTCGGAAGAACAATGTTCAATTTGCATCGCGGCAACAGAGGATATAGATGATGTGTTGCGTTTTTGTCCGGTTGCTATTTAGGTAGCCTCACTAGACGTTAACCGGATCAAGTTGAACATCGATGGTGCGAGAAGAGTGACTAATGGGTTTGCATCATGCAGAGGTGTGCTATGGGATCATTTTGGTCTTTAGAAATTTGGGTTTACAAAGTTCCTTGAGATTTCCTCAGTTTTGGAGGATTAAATTTGAGGTGCATATATCGATTTATTGTATGATAAAGAGTTGGATTTCAAAATATTGTCTTTGAGTTAGACAGTTTAGATGTTACGAGGGTCCTACGAAATTATTATAATATTCCGAGTTCATATTTCTTGTTTTAATACTTAAATGAATTGCGACAACGAGATTAGGTGATTCATTTACAACATGTGTACCGTGATAAAAATAAGACGGCCGACGCTTTAGCTAAATTATCACATTTTGAGAGTTTTGAGTTAATTAGTTATCTTTTCTCTACCTTTAGTGGTTCTTTTTTGTACGAGGATGTGTTAAATCAGTTTTTAAAGCAATGGAACTATTTATGTTTCTTATTATCCTCTTTAAGTATAAGAAATTTTTTAATGAGACAAATATTAATAATTTTTTATAAAAATAAGTAGATAAATAATGATCTAGTTATCATTTAATGTATATTAAATTCAATGTATTTTATTTTATTTCTCACAAATTTATGTTTGATATGAAATTTTTATTTATCAAACATTCCAATTATATAAAATGATGAATTTTGAGCAATAAATAAAATTTTAATTTTGTATTTAATTTTTATATTTACCAAACAATACCTTAATGGATTAACTTTAAAAAAATAATTAAATCTAGATCGAGCTGCGAGAAATCTGGGTGTGGTCCAAACGTGAGCTGTGGGCTTGACAGGTCAATTTACTGGGTCCCAAATCATGTCAAATTATAGACACTACAACCTTCTACAATCTATAACCAATTGTTGGGTCATGTCGACCGTTTGATTTATATGGACGAATATTAAATTATCCATCAATATAATAGAGATGTCGCATCGATATAATTTTTTATGTGTATGAAAATATAATTATATTAATAATATTAATAGTTGGATTGTTGAAATATTAATCGAACTTAGAGTTACGAAGCATGCATGCAAAATATTTACTAAATATTATGTAAAAGGTAATAATGGGATAAAAAAAATAACTGAAAAATTGTTAGATATTATTGTCAAAAAAAAATTTATTTCAAGATTTATAGTGTTTTATTTTTTAATTTTAAGGTCTACGATGCTTTATTTTTATTTCACGATCTTTGATTTCTATTAAATCGATGGAGTAATTTATAATTTTTATTAAAATGACTTGCAATGATTAGTGTTAGTTGTCAGTTGAAGTCGACATATAATCTCGACAACTTCTTTAAAAGTCGACATATAATCCCGATAATTTCTTTTGTGGATAAATAAATATAAAAAACTAAATTAATAACTTAGAAAAGATAAAAGGAAGGCAAGGCAATTATACTCAAGACAAGAAAAGATAGACAATTATACTTTATTCCTTATAATGATCATACTTATTACTTTCTTTCTTGGTTTTTTGTTTTCTCCTAATTTAAAAGAATTTTCAATTTGATGGAAATAATTTTTTTTTCGGATAGACTACAACGGATGTTAATCAATTATGGATAAAGTTATATTTGGGTCACCCAATTATTAAAAGTTATATTCTGATCACTAAATTATGAGTAAGGTTATATTTTGGTCACCCAGTTATTAAAAGTTACATTTGAATTACTCAATTATGGGTAAGGTTACATTTGTATCACCTTTCATATTTTAAAAAAATATCAATTTAGTCATTTTTTCTTCCAAATCACTTGTATACCCTCTTAAAACTAGAGTACTTAATTTGAAATTATTAATTAATCTAATACACAAATTGATACACTTGTTTTAGATATGAAGGGTGGCTCAAATGTAACCTTACCCATAATTGAGTGATCAAATGTAACCTTTAATCATTGGGTGACCCAAATGTAACACTACCAATAATTAAGTGACTCAAATGTAACGTTTAATAATTGAGTGACCCAATTGTAACATTGACCATAATTGAGTGACCTCCGTTGTAGTTTACCCATTTTATTTTCATAAAAAAATATAAAAACATAAACATAACTCTAATTCATGAAAAATTATTAGATGAACCATGTTCACCACGTCATTCGTGGTCCCAACCAATCAGGTTTATCTATCTCGTTTTTTCTCAAGGTGAATCATCACTTTTTTCCTACATGTAATTAGAGGGTGATAGTTATTTTGAGATGGACGGACCTGATTGGTTGGACCACGATAACGTGGTGAACAAGGTTCATCTATTAATTTCTCGGTCCTACTAGGTCTTGAACCCACGACCTAAATGAAAGGGAAAATATCAACTAAAAACTTTAACCATGCTCTAGAGGTTGTTGACTAAACAAAATATATTTAAACATGATTCACTCATATAAATACTTTTTTCTCTCGAATAAACACTTAAAATTTAGTTTAAACAAAATATAAAATTTTAGTTTAAACAAAATATACTTTTTTCTCTCAAATAAACAAAATAAGATGTATATTTTTAGTTTATGTCTTTCAATTTATAATTTTCGGTTCTTGAATTTTAGTTACATTATCCTTTTAATTAGGGATAGACACAAGTCAGGCGTATTAGCCAGCTCAAATCTAATATAAAGTTTAAAAGTTTTTACTCAAATTGATCCAACACATAAAAACTCATTTTATTATGTAACACAGATATAATTGAAAAATATAGAGAATACATTATAACTTTTTCTCAATTTAAACAAGTATATTTGACCGTTGGTCAAGTTGCCCAATTTGGTTCTTTCACTTTCCTTAGATCATAGGTTATAGACCCATCAGGAGCAAGGACGAAGCTAAAAATTTATTCAAGGGATGTCATTTTTTCAACGACATTTAAGGAGGATTAATTATTTATAAAGGGGTGTCGTTTTATTTATGAAATGTGTGTCATTTTATTTATAAAAAGGGTGTCATTTATATAGATTTTTAAATTTTTATATACAAATTATATAAGAAAAAGTTTCTAAAAAATTCTGGGGTGTCACGAGACACACCATTCTATAAGGTGGCTCCGCCCATGATCAGGAGCACTCTCATTCATTCCCCCAGAGTCTCCCAGTCACATCCCCTCTAAGTGGGATTAGAATTAAAATTAAAATTTGTCAAAAAAACTTTTCTTAAATTTAAAAATTTTCACCAAAAACTCAAATTTAGTCCGACTTTATTTTGCACAAAACTTGATCCGATTTTAAAATTTTAAAAAATTCAACTTTATAAAATCTAATTAAAACCCATCGAGCTCACATGATTTATCCGTCCCTAGTTGTAAGTTGAAACGTTTGCTTATAATTGAAATTTTAAAAATTTTTAAAAAATAAATTCGAATATAAAACTACATTATTATTTTTGGATAAATAAATATAAAAAAACTAAATTAATAACTCAGTGAAGACAAAAGGAAAGCAATTATACTCAAAGACAAGAAAAGATGGACACTTATATTTTATTCCTTGTAATGATCGTTCTTATTACTTTCTTTCTTGGTTTTTGTTTTCTCCTAGATTAAGAGAATTCTCAATTTTAATATAATTGAATAATGCTTGCGGCGCTTTATTAATTTTTTAAGTATAATCAATATTATAATAAATGAGTTGCACTAATCTTAGCCATAAGTAGAAATTATTACATAGTCCCAGCTCACTACGTCATCTGTGATTCTTATCCAATAAAAATTAGTTAATTAATTTTTGTTTTCTATGTCATTTTTTATTTCCTAATTAATTTTTATGTAATCACTCACTTCCTATTTATATGGCAAAAAAAAATAAAGATTCATCTTTGAAAAAAATGACACGGATAATAAACAATTAATTGACTGTTTTTTAGTGGATAGAATCACGAATGACGTGGTGAGCCGGGATCATATAATATTTTTTCGCCTATAGGCAACATTAGTTATTTATTTTATTATTTTTCATTAGAAAAATGACTTATAAGCTTTTAAATTATTATAATAAAGCATCATGGTTGTTGACTATAATAAAGCATTGCTCATAACGCATCATGTTGATATGATATTTTAACGTTAGGCAGTATTTTATTTTACTTTATGAAACTCACTATGTTACTTATTTAACTATTTGGATTAAGAAAAATTATAGAACGAGATACACGCATCGTTACTTATCACTAACGTTATAAGTCACTACATGCCATTGAGACTTTTAAATTATTATTAAAATTATAAAGGGTTTAATGGGCAGGGACATATCCAGGTTTTAGGGGTAAAATATAAATATTTAAGAGTGAAAACGTAAATTCATAAATAAATTAATTTTAAAAAATATATATATAAGGGGACAAAAAAAATTCGGGGTAAAGGAGCGATTGTCCTTCCCTACCCCTTAATAGCTCTGTCTCTGTCACAGGTAATTAGACATTTTTTTCCTAATATATATTTTACTCCTTAATTTAAAATACTTAAAACTATTCTCTATATACAAACCCTAAATACCCTAAACTTAATATTTTGCAATCGTCACCGTCACCATAGTTTATAGTCGCCGTTAGGGTGAGCAAAACTCGACTCGAAAAAATCGAATAATTCGACTCATCTTGACTCGACTCGAAATTTCATTGAATCGACTCGAAAAAATTTCAAATAAAATTTGAGTTGTAAAATGAAAATTCAAATAACTCGAAATTTTTAGTAATTAGTGGATTTATTTTTAAGTTCGAGACGAGCCCCTCAATTTTTTATGATATATACGTACCGATATATAAAAATATGAAGAAATATTACCACATATGAAAAAATATGAAGAAATATATATGCATATCTTATATAATTGGAGAAAGTCGTTTAAATTGGAATCAAACTGTACTATAACATGATAAATAATTACAATTAAATTTTTATAGGAACTCGAAAATTTGAATAAACTCGACTTAAATTGAATAAACTCGACTTGAATTTCTTAAACTCGACTCGAATCAATTTTTTTAAAATAAAATTTAAGTTATAAAATATAACTCGTCAATTCGAATAATTCGAATTTTTTTAACTCGACTCGACTTGATCGAACGCACACTGCTAGTCGCGGTACACCTATTGTTGTCGGCGATATTATCGTCTCAACCATCTCACACGCACGACGCCAACGAACCCAACACCGAACGTCAATGTCTTACTATTCTCAGATCGCGCGTCTGCAACAACTATTTTCCCCGTCTGCTGGACTTGACGGCACAACGTAAAATTGGGAGCAGGGACATGCGATTGGAAGCTTGACGATAGTAGACTTGACGACGTCGAATGGGAGATTCTGAAGTATATTTCATCAACAGCAGCAACGGACGGCTGGGAAAGGGGAGATTTATGTTGTTTACGATGTTTAGGTTAGGGTTTATAAAATAATATAATATTAGTTTGTAATTTTACTAATATTAAAAAACATAAAGATAGTTAAATTTGGTTTAAAATATGTCTAATTCTTCGTTGAGTCCCTAATAATTTTATTAATAAATTAAAAATCATTGTAAATTTAATAGTGTAAAGTTCGAGACTTATCATTGGATTAATTAATGACATTATAAAGTATAAGATCAATTTATATCACATTAAAGTATAACATAATAAAAGGACTAAAGCCAAAATTTGGCCAAAACAGTTAACATGATGAGGTAGACATTAAGCAACGACACGTCAGCCATGCGTCTTTCCACAAGTGGCAGTTTGCGTTTCAACACCACCAAATCGATAAGGGACGGAGCGTGAACTTCATACCATCTCCGGAAAGCTTCCGTGTTTATTGAAGCTTCCTACTTTCAAGCTTGTGAATCAAGGGAAAAAAAAAAAAACTAACAACAACAGATTTTCGCTGAAAAAAACGCGACATTTGATTCAAAATTCAGAAAAAAATTGTCATTTTTCCAGTTCATAGATAGAAAAAAGGGTGAAGCAAAAAGGCTCTTCAGTTGCTGATGTACGGTGGTTCGAAGCCATGGATTCAACCAATAGAATCACTCCCCTTGTATATTCTTATCTACCCATCTTTCTTCTTTGTGCAAATCCTTAAAATAAACTCTAAAGGTTGCATTTTTTTATTATTTTTTTGGTGGTGGGTCTTGAGAGCGGTTGCTTTAGTGGTGAATTAATGTGCATTGGGTTTTGGATGAACAGCAATCGAGTTCCCTTACGTTGGGAGAGCGGATCTGCGTGGCGTTCATCCCATTTGTTGTGGTGGTCGATTTCTTGATTTCGAAAATGGCGAATTGCTTCGATTGCCAGCCCCGCCGCGAGAAACGCCGCTATGGGTTCTCAGATATTACCCGTCTTGCCGATGAATCTCGATGTGTGTGTGTTTTCCTTGCAATTTTCTCAGAAATTGAGTGGTTTGTCCTTATTGATTATGAACTTATGATGCAGTTACAGTGAATGAAGTGGAGGCATTGTACCAACTGTTCGAGAAATTGAGTAGCTCAATCATCGATGATGGGTCGATTCACAAGGTAAAATTCAGATTAATTGGCCAAATTTATTCACATATATATATGTTCATTCGTTTAGGCATGTTTATCATTTGAACGAACGAACATGAACAATCTACATTACTTAACAAACGAACACGAACGATAAATTATGTTTGTTATGTTGTTCGTTCTCATTCATTTGTTCGGTTAAAATTAAACGAAAGAACAAAAACATACTTTCGTTCGGCCTAGATTTTCTTTTTGATGGGCTGTTTTGTGTTGCAGGAAGAGCTTCTGTTAGCATTGTTCCAAACTCCATATGGGGAGAATCTTTTCCTTGACAGGGTAAAGTGAACATTTTTGCTACATTATCAGTTCCAAACTCCAAATTGTGTGCTCTCACGGATTGAAAAGTTCATGTTTCTTTGAATGTTGGATGTGTAATAATCTTTGTTTACTTGTAGGTATTTGATCTTTTCGATGAAAAGAAGAACGGTGTGATCGAATTCGACGAATTCGTTCATGCACTCAACATATTTCATCCATCTTCCCCTGTTGAAGATAAAATTGATTGTAAGTGTTGCAGAGAGATCATTTGCTTTTGGACCAATGGAGCATGGTTTATATGACTATGTCTTATGCAGGTTCTTGATAATGTTAATTCCTTGCAGTTGCATTCAGGTTGTATGATCTGAGGCAAACCGGGTTTATCGAAAGGGAAGAAGTGCGTAAGATTCCCAGGGTTTTCTTCTTTTTTTCCAAGCTAGCGGTTTGACATGAATTTAGTATTCCGCAAAATGGTCATGCTTAGCTGTTGATTGAATGCAGGTCAAGCAAATGGTAGTTGCCATTTTGATGGAATCCGACATGAAACTGTCGGATGACCTTATCGAGTCTATCCTCGACCAAGTGAGCTTTCTGAATTTTATTTTCTTTGCTAGTTACTCGTGTGGTTTTCTTAGATGACATGAGATGTTTACCATCTTTTCTCCAGACGTTCGCCGATGTCGATGCCGACAAAGATGGTCGAATCAGCAAAGAGGAATGGAAAGCTTTCGTGCTTCGACGGCCTAGCCTCTTGAAGAACATCACTCTCCCTCATTTAAAGTTGGTGAACCATCTCCTATTATCTTTCTTTCACTGGTTTCTTTTTTATTAGCTCATTCGGTTATCGTTTTCTTGTTGTTTCAGGGACATTACTGCCATATTCCCCAGTTTTGTTTATCACACTGGAGTTGAAGAGTTGTAAGATGGAACGATTTTAGAGTGATTTTGGTATATGCTTTCAATATAGCTGTAGATATAGATATGTATATGCTTTCACTCAGCTAGAATATGAAACTAAATCTTGTGGAATTATATTGAATATTTGACTATACAAAGAAATAGCTCACTCGACTCTCGAGAAGAGATGCTTTTTACTTTTTCATCTAGGTATGAGGTCACTAAAATTATTTTTGTTTTGATCACCAATTATTGTTTTTGACAAAATTGTTACTAACGTTACATTTTTTCTTGTTTCTGTAATCTGTAATTAAAAAACTCATGAAAAACACAAAATTTGATGACATATCAAAATAGAAAAGAAATGTAACCTTAGTGTCGGTTTTATCAAAAGTAATAATTTAACGGCCAAAACAAGAAAACATGAATAATTTAATGACTAATGGTGTTGTTTACCCACAGTTAATCTCTAAATCTTATTTTTTTTCTTAGAATACTTGATTCGGATTAAATTATTATTTTTCTTTCACTATTAATATAATATAAAAAAGAAACTAATTATAGAGTATTATATAGTAATATTAGAGAATAAAAAAAATTAAGTTTTTTAAATAAGGTTCAGGGGTCATGAATCATTCTGGGAATTAATAAAATAAAATATAATTTTGCTGTTCTTTCCAAACTGGTGGCTAGGAAGATTTTAGGTTGTCCTTATGGGACCATATTTTCTCGTTTCCTTTCATTTTCAGTCTTGTTTTTTTTCTAGCTGATTGAGTTATATCGGAATAACATCAAAAATCAATCATCGATCTCAAACCAAAAGAAACTAAATAAAATTAAAATAATCCTGTCCCCGTAATAAGTTTTTTTCTACCTTTTGATACGTATATTTTATCTTTTAACACGCTTTTTTTCTTTTAATCGATCGTTTTGACGTTTTTTATTATTTACTTTTCTTATCAGAGTTAGATTTGACGTCACCATGACTGATCAAAATAGAACTTTTTTGATTATCCTGTTGATTTTCTTGTTTTAGACCCCCGAACTAAATTTGAATACGAGCTCAGACATGCTTTTGTTCATAATTGAATTGTGACAATAATTGTGTTGACAACGTGCCTTATTACCGTAATATGCATATTTTTAATGTCGTTTGTTGTTAGTTTTTTTTTTTACCTTTCATCGTCGACCTTTAATGATATTTTGTATCTATTTTGTTTCGAGTTTTTGAATTAGGATTTTTTAATATTTTTTATGATCCTGTTTATGATCTAGAGACGTTAGTTTTTATAATTTTAGGAATATATCTGAATCAAATTTGTTTACATGAATTGTAAACTTTTATCGTAGTTTTGGATCTTTCTTCTATTAATAAAACCAACACACTCATATTCAAGAAAAATTAAAATAAATCCAAATAAATATAAACCACATTCACACTTGATAAATTTAAACTCGAGCCAAGATTTGTTCCTTGCCATTGAGATACGAAGGACAGAGTAAACAATATGTTATTTTGCATATACTAATCAATATGGAGCAAAACTCGACCTGATTTAATAAAACTAATTTTTTACTAGACTTGAATAGTGGTTTTACAAATTCAACTAATTTCAAAAAAAATTCAAATAAAGTCAAGTCACTCAACTTGGCCTGATATATGTACATCACATGTGGAAAAAAACATATGTATATATAAAGGTGACAAACGGGTCGTTCGATCGGGTTGAGTCTAATTCAAATTTAGTTCGGATCTATGTTATTTCGGATTGAGTCAAATATCGAGTCAAGTTAATATCGAATCAGTTGATTTTCGAGTCGAGTCAATATCGGATCAATTGACTTTTTGGGTCGGGTTGGTTGTTTTTTAGGTCGGGTCGATATCAGATCAGTTGACTTTTTAGGTCGGGTCAATGTCGGGTCAAATTTGTCAGGTCTATGTATATAGTATATGGGTATAAAAAACTTGCTTAATTAAAACAAATTAGTATGATAACATTATAAATATTTACAATTAAATTTGACTAAAAATTCAAATAACTCGAACTTGACTAAAAAGTCAAATAAAATTTGAGTATAAAATATATAGTGTTAACTTGACTAACTCGAAAATTTTCATTCGATTTAACTCAATCTAATATTCACCAGTAATAGATAGAGAAAGAACAAACAATATTTGCAAATAAGTACCTTTCTTTTTCTTTTACCTAATATGGTTTTTTCACATAGAAATAAAATGTTTACAATTTCCAAGAATGGGATTTTCTTTACCCAAAACCAAGGCCTAAAAAGATCAATAACTTGGCATACTATTCTTTTTTCTTTTCTTCTTTGTTTTTGTTTTCTTTTTGGTAACTTTCTTACACTTGACAAAGGCCCTAGTCTCTACCTATTCATGATGCTAAAGCACAGATTTTCAAGTGGTATCCTCCATTGCTTTAGTTTAAAGAGGATTGAACCCACTCTATTTTTAGGATTGGGGAAATATGCTGATCCCCCACTTCGAATGAGCCAACACTTTCCCCGACTCCGAACTCTAACTTTCATTGCATCTGTTTTTTTTTTAAAATAAAAATAAAATCGGCTGCCTCGGTCTTCGACCAAGGAAACCGCTAATCGAGTTCTTATTATACATCAAACAATGTGTACCTTATCATTCTATATTTTGATTTGTTGCGTTTTGTCTTTCTATGTACAGATGTTGAGGTCGCCGTAGACGGGACATGAGCTGTGCAAATGATGGTCGTAGATGTGGCTCCCTGGCAAAGGAAACGGAAACAAAGAAGGATTAATGCAAAATTTCCAGCATTGCAGATGCAGACCGTTAAGAACAGCGAGCTCATTAGTATCATCGTTGTTGGTACGATACACAGAATCACGAGCAATGACTAAATTATACAAGCTAACTATTTGACTTAATGCAAGCAGAAGGCTACCATCTTTGCAGATGCAAATAGGGTTTACCAAGAAACGAGAGACCAATTGAACATTCAAAAGAAACTAGTTGAAGCAAATATCTGATAAAATGACTTTAAAATCATTCTCATTATATAGAAAAATGTAACATAAATAGCAGCTAGAACTCACATTTGCCAACAATCACGAATGATCCGTGCAACCATCGGATCAATGTCTTCAGGGATTTCTAGACGCCTATTTTGGAATCCGACAGCTCCGACAACTTGCATTGGATTCAAACCTTTCCGGGGAATGCATAAAGTAGCCAATTCCCATAATATCACTCCGAAACTGTACACATCACATCTGCAACCAACCCAGTCTATTTGAATAAGAATCAGAATAAATGTCAAAGAGTAAAAACATGCTATTTTAATGTTAAACTGGCATACTTCTCATTGGCCGGCTCATTCCTTAGATGTTCCGGTGCCATCCATTCAAGCTGCAGTTCAACAACAAACTTTTTACTTCAAGAAAAAGATATGATGGATTTGGATAAACAGGAAAGTAAGACAAACAAAAAGTGAACATTGAGGATTATCTTTTAGTAATATTACCGTTCCAGCAGTCGACTTTGAGGATAGGAAAGTATGATGCTTCATGTGTGACAACCCTAAATCACATACCTGTACAGAGAAGCAAATCAGGAATAAAGAATTTGAAAGGCACCTTTCAATAGAAAATACGGCAATCTGTTAAAGTTGCTTAAATAAATTAAAGCTAGGGACTGCACATATATGTTATACACTCTTTTCTCAGGCTCAAGCAGTTCAGGATCAAGCAACCGGCTAACGAAAATTACTTCATAATCAACCTTCTCTGACGCTGATACTGCTTGAAGATCAACCAAAGATGGCATCATCCCTTTCAGATCAATAGATGAGGCAATTTTTTCATTATAGTTTACAACATTATAGTTCTGCAAATAACACAACATACAAATTAGTTTTCCTTTTTGAAAATAAAAAGAAGACAAAAATATCAACTTGGGTCCTGGCACTTGAATCACAAAAGACATGAACATGAACCTTTCCGCCTGTACAGCTAATCCAACTGAGGAAAACCAATTGGTTGAATATTAAATAATCCATGATAAAAACTAACATCAACTTGTATTCATATCCATGTCAGCATTTCTTAAAAAATATTCTACTGAAATCATTGAACCAAAATAAAAAATAAAAAAATAGAATCATAATTACAGGAAAGGCAAGTGCAACGCTACTGTTCCCTAATAACGAAACAAGAAACATATAGCTTCTCAAAGAAACATACATGTAAAGTTTATGGCAAGAAACCATAAGGAAAAAAGGCTTCCCAATTAGCTATAATTAAAAAGGTCTCTGGCATAATATAGATGGAATTGGTTTCGGTCAAGCTTGTATATGATGGAATGTTATATTTCCATACTTGTTCGATTGTTTATGTAAACATATAGATGGTTTGCTTTAACTATCTTGGTTGTTCAAGCCTAGAACTTCATTTAATTAAGTTAATAGTGAAGGGTTTAAAAGGATTCCCCTAAAAACTTAAAGTATAATAATAACTTGCAAGATAAGTATAAACATTTATGCGATTCTTGAAAATTTTCCAGGTTAAAAGGATTCCCCTAGAACTTCAAATCTATAACTTCATTTAATTAAGTCATA
The DNA here is from genome assembly GCA_019671005.1 of Hibiscus mutabilis. Lineage (NCBI taxonomy): Eukaryota > Viridiplantae > Streptophyta > Magnoliopsida > Malvales > Malvaceae > Hibiscus > Hibiscus mutabilis. The sequence goes on along the minus strand of CM033721.1, from coordinate 72,492,631 downwards.
AGTCATAATTGAAATGTACAAATGTATACATTTGTATATTAGTAGGAATGAAACAGCTTGGTATGAAATTGTGTATATGAAGAATGGGTCGTTTTTATAGAAATAAGTTAATGAAAGAGTGGGATTAATATTGATCTTCTATGCTAGTGCCGGAAATAGCAAATGAGATGGATTGTATCCATGATATGCTTTGTTTTTAAAGACGTGCGACTTAAAGCTAGGATAACTTATGTGATAGGTAAAATCAATTTAAGAAATATCGTGTTTAAGAAGAATGGTACATGTACAAGCTAATGTAATGAATTCCATAAAAGAAATCTTGTGAGATAAGTAACCAACGTTAGTAATGCTTGAGCATAGTTGGGATAAGAATTAGAAACATACTCGAAATCTTGTGGTTATGGTATTTGGTATTTAATAAAGTCCAGTTACGAAGCATGAACCTAATGAGTCTCGTAGTAAGGCTTGTTTGAACCTTAGGGCCTTGAATGGTTAGTTTCGAACAAGATTATTAGGTTTTAGTCTTGTAGTAAAATTCGTATTTGAACTAAAAGTAAATTATAAGTAACTTCTAAGACAAAGATCTATGCTTAATCTATGGTTTGGCTCATTGTTTAAAGGACTAGAAATAAATAAGTTATGATAGTTATTTACTCAGTAAGTAAGTTGTATCTTTAATAATTTTGTGTATGTCTCTTGAGTGATCAGACATACATAGATAAAATTATCTTATAACTTGTAACTTATTCATGAGCCTAATGATTGTCTTGTTTGAATATCTATGAAGATGTAACTAGGATTATCGAATGCTATTGTAATTATGAGTTTGAGTTCCTATATGCTTGATGACTGGTTTGACGAATGGATAAGGATGATATCCTCTATGATAAGATTAATTATGGTCATACTAAAAAGAGATAGATAACTTGAGTAAATAGCAGTGTTTCTCATTGATTCTACTTTGGGGTCTTTAACTGGAAGAATAACTAAGTCCTATTGGAATACTGGGTGAAAATGCATGTGCTATGTTGTTTAAATGCTTGTATGAAGTTTTGTGAATAACCTCTAATAAAGAATAAGCTAATTTATTACTTGGTGCTTGATAAATTGCTCAATAAGCAATACTTGAAATAAGTTTAATGTATTATTAATAGAATAAAGAGTATTATCATTGAAAGTCTTGTAATTAAAAGAAAAGAAAAGGGGAGTAATCTACTCAAAAGGGTGACTTGAGTAGTTTGATCTATTATTAAAGTTGTATTCGAACCCCTCAAGTAAATACATTGAAAGTGATCCAATCCGTTACATACCTAGATCCGTTAACACTAAGAATGGAATAGAAATTTACTTACGAAGAATTGAATCCTAATTTGATTACCGAGCTACCTCACTAAGCGTTAGCTTACCTCCGTTTATTTCTCTCTTGCTGCTTTTCAGGGTATGTACGCTTTCGGCTATTTTTTGAGTTCGAACATGACTTCAAGCAATCACGTTTGTCAGAGTATCTTCTTTAGAACTTCTAGTTGGTGTCGCCTAGTTTATGTATGCATGAGCATTTGATTTTCTTGTTGAGCTTAAGATGTATTTAAGCTTTATATTTATTCAAGTATTGTAATGGGCCATTTATTCTTTTGTGATTGTTTGGTTGTGAGATCCATATATTAGATATGATGCTAGTATAGTAGTTTAAAAATAAATTAAGAAAAGGTTTAAGTAGGGTTAGTATCCTAAATGAAATAATTAATGTTGGTACGCATGTTTATACTTAGTATATGATTTGAATAGGTCTTAGTAGCTCAGTGGTTGTATACCTTGGCTAATGGAATTATAACCCGGATAGATGTTGAATGAGAGAGTATACAGGTTGATGACTTAAGAAAATGTATAAGTGGGATAAAGAGGTAACTTAATAAATATAGTTTTCACAAAGAACTGTTTATAAAGTAAAAACCAGTACAATGAGTCATTGTATGTATCCTTTATACAAGTAGCAGTTTTTGATTTGGTTACGTTCGGGTTAAGTTTGAAATCATGACATGTTTAGCTCAAACTACTTTGTAACTAAATGGGATTTTTAATTCTTACTTGAGTTGGTAGAGTTGCAAGTTATCACAATTTGCTTAAGTAGAAAGAAGTTGTTAGTATGCACACATTAAATGTTAGCCTGTTTACCTCGGTAGAACTTGTAAAAGTTTCAGTTTGTGATTTTCACTGTTAGCTATAGTCATGTCTATATGTTACACCCCAGTTGTAACGAAGCGTATCTTAGTAAAAGATTAGAAGATACTTTCTGTGATAAGATTGAGAAGTGTGTTATGACTTTAGTTATTAGCCTGTATTGAATATGTATGAATGCCTGTTTACCTCATTATCTATAAACCAAAGCTAAGTAAGAGTAATGGATTAAAATTTTAAATTATCCACACTTTTGCTAGAAATCTTTGTAAGCTTGTCTAGTAACACGTTCTACGCTGGTTTTTCTTCTAGGTCAGGTAGAGGGTGTTACACAATTACTCTTAATAGTATTAGGTATCACTTCCATATTTTCTTTCATTATAACATGAAATAATATCATCCATTTTAAACCAATTTGCATACACAACTAATCTGTTTTAATGTTGTTTTCATGGCTGTATTTCTACAACACTCATGAAATTATTAGAATGGTACACTAACATTTATATTCATACTTCATCTATATCAAATTTTCAGCTTTCAATCAAACAAACATACATAACAAATTTCAGGGTGCAAGGATACTTTACCTTAGATTCTTGGGAGGAGCCTTCTCCCACTTCCACACCCTTGGGAGTAGTTTTCTCCTAAATAAAAAATGACATATTACAAGTAATGAAATTCAGCCTAAAAACAACAAATAACATAAAGACTGAATCACAAGAGGCAGTCAAGTTACTAAACCACACTGAGGTAGCTACAAGCATAATATCCCTGATACAGTTTTTAGAGGAAGACAATTTAGGCTCTAGTTTAGACAATGATAATTTAGTTTTCCAGTTATTTGTAGGTCCTTTTGTTTTTTTATTATCATCTTCATTCGAAAAAAAGAAAGCAATACCCGCTCATCTGCGTCCGCCATCGACTCTTTTCCCTTATGGTCAAGACCTTTCTCCATTCTGCACTAAAGGTGACGGGTGAAGGGTTTGAGGAATTTTAACAACCTGCGTGGGTTTTTATAATCTCAAAACCCTTCCTGAAATATTATTATTGTAAGAGACCAACTTTGTCCGAGCCATTGAGCCCATGAATATTACAACCTGTCTAGCCCAAATTATAACCCATACACAATCCAAATGAATATACCCATCAAACCCATTTTTCATAACCCATTACATACCTGACCCAATAACCATACCCATTAACCAATTAAACCGTAATACACAAAAAACCCTAGCTATTTTAAACATTAGCTGTTGCCGCCATTGTCCTAACCCCAATCTGAGCCGTCGTCATTATGAGCTACACTGCCGATATCATCGGCTCTAAGCCGCTGTTGACAGCCCATGCAACAAACTGCGATAAATCACACGTCCTCCCACTTTCCACCTCACCCAAATCGGATCCCTTATAAAAAAAGGGGTTCACTTGCAAAGCAAAAGGGTTTTTTCAGGGAGACTAAATCAAACCAAAAAATACAAAAAATGGATAAAGCCGGAGAAAAATAGATTGAACAAAATAAAGAAAAAATATAATTTTTTTTATTATTTTTGTCAGATCTAAGAAACTAGGAAAGAGTTCAGAGAAAACGAACCTCATATCCAACTTTAAGACCTAAAACCGAGCTTAAATCACCCATTTCATGAACTTCGGCTGCCATTCGCGACGATTTTCCGTCGCCGATGAAGGGCGGCCTGCAGCGGACGGCTGGCAACACCGAGCAGGATGTCACGGCCATGCAATCTAGGCCCGGGTCAGCACGCCGTGCGGCACTTGAAAAAGGACTCAACCCAGACAAGTCAGCCTTCAACAAGCCCTTTATCAAGGGACTTAACTATGAAGCGTCGTCTCGTGATCCATCAAGCAACATGCGCGTCGAATATCGTATCCCGCAGGGCCTAGCGAATGCTAGCTGCCAACCCCTGACTCTCGCGACGAGCGCGATATGGGGTCCTCTGGCCCCAAACCATCCCTAGGAGATCCTCCGAGAGAGACATTGTGTCATCCGCTTGGCCCCAATGCCCGCACACCTAGGCCCCACTTGAGCCTAGGAGAAGGTCACTTACACCAAGGCAGCTCGGCTGCTAGCACATGGCGAGGAGGATGGTGGAGACCCAACACCAGACCACTTCCCCCCTCAAGAGCCAAATAAACTTACCAAGTATGGCGCGAGTAGACGTTGCTTCATCCCAAACGAGGATACTTTCTGAACAGGGCCTTCATCGCCTTCCCAAAGCATCCTAACTTGCATCATTGACTTGGTAGCTCTTCAGGGATTGCTCATATCATCGCTCGGTCCACCTTTGCTCAGTCCCGAACATGCTTGTGAAGGCAGGATCGTAATACAATAAGAGACAACCTTGACATTCTCCCACACTTCCTCTTATCGATGTCCTCATTGATACTAACACTCGTTCTTCATCACTTGATGAGTCGATATGGACATTGAAGGCAGTTCCTCTTTGATTTGTGCTTGACTTAATACGCTTTTCTAGTCCCATCATCTGAACATTCAAGCAAATAACTCAAACCTCGATCATGGGTTCTTTTGATTCCCTTATGACCATATTGCACCTGTGTGACCATCTACATCGATCATGAACTCATTATGACCCATTTTTCTCCTTCAATGTCAAGTGCTAGATTCATGCTCCCACATTTTTACTCTGATTGTGGCTCGAGCGAAACATAAGTAGTGAATCACTGACTCAAATAACGTGTGCCTTGTAGTGTCATTGAGTCTCACGATCTAGCCATCGACCTACAAAACAAAAATAGCATACCTGCACATATGCAAGAGAACTATGACTCGCCACACAATGGCTTGCTCTTTGGCACTAAGCCCATTCGCCAACTGTGTCCCCCCCCGTATAGTGAGACCTTCAAAGCAAAGAATGTGTCACAATATCACCATCACCTTATCCATTCAAGCGCCTAAGTGTAGGCTCGTATTGCACTTAGTTGCTTGACGTCATAAAATGGTCTCTAGTAGTCATCGTGATACAAAAATGTACTTTGCCTCTTTGCCTTTCTTTGTATTACCTGTACTATAAGACATACAAGCGAATACATCAGTAATAATATATTCACACCAGTCTCGAACGATACCTGGTTAGCACACATTGCCTTCCGCATTCACCATTTACCGGGTGAACGTACACCAACGCATACTCGAACAACCTTGCTCGACAATTCATGCATATTGTCCCAGCAATTAAAGCACGTTTTTTCACAAACCAACCCGCTTTAATGTTGTCCAGCGTAACGTACAACTTGTCTTGCTTCTCTCTGCACCATCTTGTCGACGTCCTCATCGACTGAACATAAAGAATTCCTTCGCTAATTAGAGGCACCATTGTAACCTGCAAAGACTAACTTTCTCTTGATCAAGTTAGGCACTATTGTGCCACAAAACCAACAACATTCTTCTTTTCAACACAACAAGTGCCTCTGTGCTGAACGTAAATGAGCACTATAGTGGGTTACTTCCCACGCGACATCATGCTAGGATAATCATTTTGATTAACGACAAGCACCTCTGTGCACTGTCTTCAATATGATTATCAGGCATGCATCATCGATTTACAAGTAGTCAGCTTCTCAATACTAAGGTAACCATAGTGATTAACGTCAGACACCTCTTGTGTACTGATTTCACTATGACGACCCAACTAAGATTTCAAGACATATTGAGTGCCTCTGCACCAAAACCAACCATAGTGCGTAACGTCAGTCACTTCCGTGAATCGATGAAACTATGTTTGAACTCGTTTGCACCTCTGTACGATAAATAATAAGTGCCTCCACACTGAAACAGCCATAGTGGTTAGTGTCAGTTCACCTCTTGTTTACTGATTCCACTAGGTTCACTCGTTGGCACCTCTGTGCAATAAGAAATAAGTGCCTCTTGCACTGAAACAACCATAGTGATTAACGTCAGTCACCTCTTGTGTACTGATCCCACTAGGTCCAACTCATTAGCACCTCTGTGCAATAAGAAATAAGTGCCTCTTGCACTGAAACAACCATAGTGGTTAACGTCAGTCACATCTTGTGTACTGATCCCACTAGGTCCAACTCGTTAGCACCTCTATGCAATAAGAAATAAGTGCCTCTTGCACTGAAACAACCATAGTGGTTAACGTCAGTCACCTCTTGTGTACTGATCCCACTAGGTTCAACTCGTTAGCACCCCTGTGCAATAAGAAATAAGTGTCTTTTGCACTGAACAACCATAGTGGTTGACGTCAGTCACCTCTTGTGTACTGATCCCACTAGGTTCAACTCGTTAGCACCTCTGTGCAATAAGAAATAAGTGCCTCTTGCACTGAAACAACTATAGTGGTTAACGTCAGTCACCTCTTGTGTACTGATCCCACTAGGTTCAACTCGTTAGCACCTCTGTGTAATAAGAAATAAGTGTCTCTTGCACTGAAACAACCATAGTGGTTAACGTCAGTCACCTCTTGTGTACTGATCCCACTAGGTTCAACTCGTTAGAACCTCTGTGCAACATAAAGATCGAGCATCGCGTATGCTTCGATCACTATAGTGGTTACCGACAGACACCTCTGTACGCTTGCTCCACTCACATGCACCTCTGTGCCACAAATTCATAACCGAGCACCATTGTGCTAAAAGGAATGAGCGCCACTGCGCGAAGATAGTAAGCAAGAACATCCATGCCCGAAATAATAGTCAGGTACCTTGGTGCACTAACCAACCCTCAAATTGTTTAACATTGTTGACACACCCAACCTGCTCATTTTACGAGGGCGCTTGGTGTGGAGTCCAACAATCTAACGTCGTACAAAGTTTAAATTCACATCAACCTAGCTCGAAAACCTGTCTCTGATACCAACTATCACGTCCATGCCATCTAGGCCCGGGTCAGCACGTCGTGCGACACTTGAAAAGGGACTCAACCCAGACAAGTCAGCCTTCAACAAGCCCTTTATCAAGGGACTTAACTCGGAAGCATCGTTTCGTGATCCATCAGACAACATGCGCGTCGAATATCGTATCCCGCATGGCCTAGCGAATGCTAGCTGCCAACCATTGACTCTCGCGACGAGCGCGATATGGGGCCCTGTGGCCCCAAACTGTCTCTAGGATATCCTCCTAGAGAGACATTGTGCCATCCGCTTGGCCCCAATACCCGCACACCTAGGCCCCACTTATGCCTAGGAGAAGGTCACTTACACCAAGGCAGCTCGGCTGCTAGCACATGGCGAGGAGGATGGTGGAGACCCAACACCAGACCACTTCCCCCCTCAAGAGCTAAATAAACTTACCAAGTATGACGCGAGTAGATGTTGCTTAATCCCAAACGAGGACACTTTCTGAACAGGGCCTTCATCTCCTTCCCAAAGCATCCTAACTTGCATCCTTGACTTGGTAGCTCTTCAGGGATTGTTCATATCATCTCTCGGTCCGCCTTTGCTCGGTCCTGAATAGGCTTGTCAAGGCAGGATCGTAATACAATAAGAGACAGCCTTGACACTGGGCAAAGGGAACCAGAGAAAGCATTTGAGAGAGTTATAAAAATTTTTTGGTTATCAAGTGATAGAACGAGTTTTTTGGTCTAAATGGATATTTAAAGGGATCAGAACGATGCCATTTTGCCCCGGTATAACCCGTGCACAGACCCGACCCGCGAGAAGGATCCGCACGTTTTTTTGTGGAATGGGATAATCGCAGCTTTAGTCCTTCCATTTCCATATCCTTATAATTTCGCATTTAAGTTTATGTTTTATTGCATTTTAGCCAATGTATTTCCTTTTTTAATTATAATAATAATTATTATTATTATACACATATATATATATATTCGGCATTCATTTTTAATCGAATTTTAAATCAAAGATGATTTTATTTGTTAGGGTTTCTCGTGAAAAACGTGTTTCGAAATTAAAAGGGTGACGCTTCTCGTTAATCTCTAATATAAAATTTTTCCTTTTAATCCTAAATCACATTATTTAAAATGGTATTCCTTTAATCGGGGTCTCGCAAAAATTATGTCTCGAACTTAAAAGGGCGTAAGTTTCTCGTTAGTCTCATATAAAGGAGTATTATTTTAAATACATTTCGCGATAAATTCATGCATTAAGGGATCACAATTTCTAACTTAAATTCGAATTCATAATTTCCATCATTAAAACAATCTGTAATCAACTAGGTACCAATTTTGAGCGTTGTGGGGTGCTCGTCCTTCCTCACACGTAACCGACTCCTGAACCAATTTTTTGATTTTCGTAGGCCAAAACTCGTTTTAATAAAAATGACAAAAACATATTTTTACTAAAATAACCGGGTTATTATTATTATTATAAAAATCTAATTAATGTGTTTTTTAATAGATCTTATAATGTGTTATATATACTGTATTATTAACGTAACAATTTTATTCAACTGCTGTTAAGAATATTCTACTTCATTACCATTTTACTATTTTTTTTATAATTCATCAAAAATGCCCCTTTTCTCTCACCGCTCCTCCGCCGTCTCCGGCGGTCCAGTAGGCGGCGCTCCGCTCCCTTCCTTCTACTCTTCCAAGCCTGTCAAGCCATCGAAGCCCTTTTACTCATTTTCAACAACTCGAACTCCCTTGCCGCTTCTCGCCTTTTCACTCCTCTGCCTCTTCATCGGTCTCGCCGGCACACTATTCGCCGTCTCCGCCATCCACCGAAACCAACCCTTACCTCTCTTCCATTGTGGTAAATCGGTGGACACTTTCCGAGCCTTTTACTCCTCAGATTCCGCAAAACTCGGCGATGACAGTAATAAAGGCTTGGTTGATCGCCCCAAGTTTCTCGGGTTCGTCGGCATCCAAACCGGGTTCGAATCGGGTGAACGCCGAGCTGCCCTTCGTAGCACCTGGTTCCCTTCCGACCCAGAGGATCTTTTGAGGTATAATTCACATTTTTCTCAATTGGGGTTCTTTTGTTTCATCAAAATTTTAACAATTCATCTTTTTTATTAAGGCTGGAGCAAGCTACCGGTCTGGGTTTCAGATTTGTGATGGGGAAATCTAAAGATTCGAAGAAAATGACAATGCTTGAGAAAGAGATTGAAAAGTACAGAGATTTCATGTTGATCGATGTTGAAGAAGAATATCTTAAGCTTCCTTACAAAACGTAAGAGGTTGATGTAAACAATGTCACGCATCATCATGTATTATGTGTATGTAAATATTTTTTTTTTCTTTATTCCCTTTTCAGATTAGCATTCTTCAAAGCAGCTTTTAAGCTATTCGAAGCAGATTATTATGTTAAAGCTGATGATGACATCTATTTGCGTCCAGGTAAATCCCTAAGTGTGTGATTTCTAGTGCTAATGCGTTGAGTGTGATGTTAAATTGTTTGTTTTTTGCTTCACTAGATCGGCTTGCGACTCTTCTTGCGAAGGAACGAAGCCATTCGATGACTTACATTGGGTGCATGAAAAAGGGACCTGTGATCACTGATCCTAAATTGAAATGGTATGATTTTTTTTCTTCATGTTGTTCTTTTATGATTCATATTTTTTCTACCTTGAAATATGTAAAATTATTGGAGGATTTATTAGTATAAATTTTCAGGTATGAGAAATCAGGACATCTTATTGGAAATGAGTATTTCTTGCATGCTTATGGTCCTATATATGTTCTCTCTGCAGAGGTGGTGGCTTCATTGGAAGCTGCTAGGAATAACAGGTTTGTTTGCCTTTGATTCCAATTGCTATTTGTTACTGTTGAATCTTGATCGTTCTACGTATATAACCGACTATAGAAGTATACATTCCATGTTTAGTCTTTAGTGCACCTGATTGCATTTCATTGTTTAAAAATGTTAATTATGATAAGTTCATTTTAATACGTTTATCATCAAATAGTTTAGTTTGTGACAAAATAAATCGAGTCTTCTCATAGTTATCTTGGAGCTTGGATATTTTTCTATCGATCTAATATCACATTTCATGATGCAATGAGTTTTTAATTTAAAATAATGCATGTACTTGTGCTTATGGCTCATTTTATTTATATCTTTTCTGCATCATCTTACCAAATCTGGCTTCAGTTATTCGTTTGTATCAGTTGAAATTAATATCTCAAGATAATCGGAGATTTTAATGACCTTTCACCTTTTCATTTTCGGATAAATGATATTGGTATACATTCAAAGAAGTAGGCAAGCCTCCTCCAAAGCGAACAAGCTTCACCGAGCTGCAAAGCAGTTTATTTGCAGCAGTGACAACACCTAGAATAATACCAAGCACAAAACAAGCATTTATTCCTCTAAACCCCAAATTTTAATAAGCATCCTTATACTTCCCTCTGTATTCCCATCTTTCGCCTCCCAGTCCAATCAAAAAGTTTGTGTATGTTGCAAGCATATAGCTTTTAGTATCTCCTTTTTGCATTCTTATAACCTTGTTGTACTCTGTTTAAAACTGCCAACTCCATAGAATATCAAATCAAAACATATTCTTGGTTTTATTTGTATGGTTATTCTATTTTACACGATTTGTTCGACCTTTCAGTTTGAGGATGTTCAACAATGAGGACGTCACTATTGGATCATGGATGCTAGCCATGAACGTGCATCATGAAGATAACAGAGCAATATGTGATCCTAGATGTACACCTACATCAATAGCAGTCTGGGATATCCCAAGATGCTCAGGTAGTGCAGCTGCATTAATAAACCCTGTTATGTCTTATTAACGAGATGTTTATGGATGTGATAAATGCCTAGAGTGCATAGGTGTTATCGATAGTTTTACTGTACCTTTGTTAAGTTGCTGCTAGTATCCTTCCAAGTTTGATCCATACAGATCACATTCATTTCTCTCAAGCGATGAAATCTGTCTTTTTGCTTCTTCACCTTGCTATTTCTGGTATCATGTTATTTATTAGTCTGGAGAAGAACGTCTGTTTTATACAACGGTTAACGCATTGCTAATGCTTATGTTATGCTGTGGTTTAAGATGAGATAGCTTCATGAAATTTGTTCATGATAACCCATGTCTGGTCTCTTTGATGAACAAGTTGGTGTCTATTTTGTAGGCTTATGCGATCCGGCAAGCAAACTTAAGGAGCTTCACAAGATCGGAATGTGCTCCAGAAGCCCAACATTGCCACCTGATGACATATAATACCTCGTTGGCATGAATTGAGCTGGGACCATGATTGTGCAAGGTAGGTCGGTTTCTTAAAGCAACCTCCAAATGCGCTAAATGTTGTGTTCTTATAGGTAAACTAGCTAAAGCATTCTATTCTTTTGCCACTTGCCGCAATGAAGCTATCGGAAATAGGGGGAAATAATGATATGCACATCATATTCATAGGTCTTATTCGATGATATGTAAGATTGTTGTGCTATATATAGAAGCATTAGAAAATAGAGAGAGGGTTATGCAGCCAGGGAGTAGTTAGCAATTTGAAGAGATTAGATATTGAATATAAGATTGTAGTGTTTGTATTCATCTGATCATATAGGGTTTCCTTGGGGTACTAATATCATCCCATTGTGCTCAAATTGATATACACATATATGTATGTATGTATGTATGTAATTTGCATTCATAATGTAATAATTTTACCGAGAGTTATTCCTAGAGAGAGATGGACTACTAAATAATGTAGGTGATGATTCGAATATGAAATGTTTTCGAAATCAAAGGTTTTCGAGTTGAAAACAGTCAAAATTCAAATGACTCGAAACTTAAATCAATTATAGTTTGAACTTAAAATGATTTGAACTTGTAGTGCAATTGATTTCTCACCTAATGTATCCATGCATTTAAGCACTTGTCATCCTTTCCCTTTATACTTCTATCCTTTTCATAGGCTTCTTAACGCTTAAGGTACGATATCATACAAATTAAAATTTATTTTCAACAATATCCGATTCTTTTATTGTTCATCAACTATGTTTATTGATATAATTCCCCTCTTCGATTTGTATTCGATCATTAGTATTCAATCTATTAGTCAATTCATTTGAGCCAGATATTGTAAACGTTCTTTTTACTTAATTTGTTCTATTTACAATAGAATTCGAACTTTTTGTTTTATAATTTAGATAAGTCAGATTGAATAATAAATGTATTATTATTTTATTTTTTTAATTTATCATTATCATATCTTGACAAAAATAGTACTCATTAAATTACCTTTAAAATATTGGGAAAATTATACGGGTGGTCACCCAACTAATTTTATCGAGTTAGATTTTTTTAAATACTTTTAAATATTATTTTCTATCTCCACAGATTATATTTTAAAGTTTTTATTCAGACAAATGCAATAAAAAAAAGTAAAAGTTTTGAGAGGAGCTAGGATTCAAACCTTCATCCCCAGTGGGTATGTGAGCATGTTAGCCATTGGGCTAAACACCATATATAATATTATTTTATCACAGATTAATCTTAAATTAAAGAAACGAACCAAAAAAATAAATTAAATAATTATTTATTTTATTTTTATAAAATTATTATTAAATTATTTGAAAATGATCTTAGATCATTTAAAAATAATAAATAAATAAAATTTAAGTTTATATTCTATACTAAATCAATATTATTTATTTATTTTTTAAAATAATTTAGGATTAATTTTATAAAATAAATTAATAATTATTTAATTAATTTTGTTATTGTCGAAGAAAAGATGAAATCTAGTTTAATTTTTAACTTTAATCACAATTTAGTTAAATATAATTTATGTTAAAAAGTATCACAATTTCTTAGTTTAACTTGGTGTTTAAATATTTAAAATTTTATTAATAAGGTTTTGTGTTCGAATCACCCTCCTAACTTTTAATATTTTATTTTGTGTTGTTGGTAATTTCATATACGTCAAATATAAATTTTAGTTGAAAATAATCAAACGCATCGCCTAGCACATTTTGTTTGTGCTTGACCCTTCTATGCAATGGGATGTGGGTTCAAATCTTAGCCCCCAAATGTGATTTATTTTTAAGGGATGTGAGTTTAAATATCTTAAAAAATTTATGTAAGTAATTCTGTTAGGTTTTTAACAGAAAGAGACAAAAATAAGAAATGTATCTAACAAGAAAAATAATTTTAACAAAAAAATTAGTTGGGTGACTACACGTGTAGTTTTTCCTAAAATATTCTAACAACAAAAATGAAATCTAAACCTTCCAAACAAGTCTTGCCAGTTGTTCCTACTCACATTTGACAAATACTCATTCCAATGACCAGTGGGGTCCACATGTCCGTCACCTCAATCACTCTCTGTTCGCCACATCATCCAACACCACATCCTACTTGGCACCAATAGTTCCCTTTATATTACGCGTTTATCTAGTTTTCTTCAACCCTCAACAGGAGTAAAAAGAACTAAAATATGATGATGTTTAAAGAAAAGAAGAAGAAGAAGAAGAAGAAGAAGAAAGAAGAATCAAAGTCGTCGAAGATTGATTTTTTCGGCAACATTGCCTGGAAGTTGAGTGTCTTGTTTGACGGAATCTGACGACGAGAGCGAGCTATCCGACAAGGGCTTGGTTAAAGAAGAGAAATGAAAAGAAATAATGCTAGCGTCTATGAAGCACGGGACGACAAAGTAACCTCGTTTTAAGTACCCGATACATCTCTAACACGGGGACGGCTGGAAAACGTCCTACGGTGGCAGGGCACGGTTGAACTTATCTGGGGACGTTTCGGGACGACATGCGACTATCACAAGCGTCCCCAAGGGTAATTGTAACATTTTTTATTTAAAAAATTCAGACAAACCCAATGTACTGTATTCTAAAGTTAAACGCCATCTCTTTTGTTTTCTTTCGATTAAAGAGGAGCGACACCATCGCACTAGTTCAAAAAACCAGCGCCGACGAGATATGTATTCCGGCCTTGATTTTCAAGTATGTCTTCTTCCTCTCCGTATAACTTTTTTCATCCATTTTGCTTTGATTTTTACTTTACTTTCCCATTTAGAATCTGTTTTCCACTTTGTTTCTACTTTTTCAGTTCAAGAGACCTTTGTAGAACTGTTAAAAATAAAATTCTTTCTGCGAAGTTGAAGAACAAAGTTACATGTCCAAAGGAATTATGAAAGAATTGAAAATTTAAAGATAGAAGGGACCAAATTATAATAGGTATTTTGTTTACTTAATTTATTGTTTGAGGCTTGAGATTTGATACTTTATTTATGATTTTTTACATCTATATATAATTTTAATTTTTTTATATGCCGTACTCTTGCTGTTTTTATATTTTGTAATTTTAATTTTTTTTTATTTCTGTTTCCGTATCTGTCTTTGTATCTGTATCAGTACAACATAAGCTAAAACAATACAGAGAGATAACAGTAGTAAACTCTTCTTCTTACAACACTTCACCGCTGCCATTCTCTGCCGTTAGCGGCGTTATCGATGAGAGCTGTGGGGCTTCGATGTCTGACTTATCGTCGACGGTGATGGCTGGCATTGAGTTCGTGGCAGCACCCGCCGGGAAGTACTTGGCCAAGAATGAGTTGACTAATAATGTTGTAGGAGGAGAAGAAGATATGGAAATGGACGGCTGTGATGAAGGGGAGATTGATGATGATGACGATAATCAGAGGCTGGCAAGAGTTCTACTGTGGGTTCCACTAGAACTAGAGGAGTCCCCATCAATGAAGTTTGCCGTATAAAGAGAGCCCTTCGTAGTGTAGGGTGGGGGTGAGGGGTAATGGTTTAGTTGGACATGCTTCGATTGAGGTGAATAAAATTTGAATATGCTCAAAAAAAATAATTTTACTTTACTCAAATAGAATTATAATTTTATAAATTTGACTCGAAAAAATTTAAAATAAGTTTGAGTTATAAAATAAAATTTGAATAATTTAAATTTTTTTAATAATTAGTAAATTTATTTTCAAGTTCGAGTCAAGTCCATCAATTCTATTTGATGTATATATATTACATATAAAAATGTATGTATATCGTATATGATTATAGAAAGACATTTAAATTGAAACCAATTAATATCGCACCATTATAAATATGGGTAAATTACCTGGGTGACCACCTAATTATTGGGTCTGACCTATTTTGACCACCGAACTATAAAAATTCAAAATTCAACCATCCAACTATTGACTCTGACCGATTTTGACTACTGAACTATAAAAATTCAAAATTTAACCATCTAACTATTTAATTGGACCTATTTTGACCACCAACTATTAAAATCTAACGAATGAGTGACGTGACTGTTAATAGAAAGTATTATACAGTTCAAATTTACTAAATCAGACATCAAGTATGAACAGTTGAACACATTGAAAAGCAAAAACCTTGAAAATTAACAAATCAAAATTTGAGCCATCGATTAAGTGAGGAACCTCGAAAATGGTTGAACAAGCGATCACAAACGTAACCAGCCGCCTCGGGTCCTCCGTGTTCATCATAGATCCCGACGAAGGTGCCGAATTGGCTCGACTCGATCTGGCTCTGGTCCTCGAGCACCTGGTTTGCTTGGATCACGGCCATGAAAAATTCTCCCGACCCATATTTCCCTATTAACGAAACCAAAGCAACCCGTCTTTACCTTCCCTTGAGCCACCAGTACTTCCGCCGCCGCCGAGAACGCCATTCGTTTCGTGGTTTTCTACTTCATTCCCAAATGGGTTCCAACAAACCGATAGCAAATTCATTAATCCCTGAAGCATCAGACATCTCTCATCAAAACTAAAACCCAAAATTCCCAATATCCTACATCCATCGTATAATCCCCATTTTTTCACAATATAATTCGATCTGAGCTAAAAAAACAGACCCCAAAATTCTCAAGTCCCTGAAACCGAAAGATCTTCCCGTAGGATAAGAGGTCTGGAAAGTGAATGCTAAGAGAAAAAAAGATTGGTGGTGGAGGTACGGCGAAGGTGTCGGTGGTCTTGGGCGGTTTTTTCTCTTTGAGTTTGAAGAGATGGGGTGTTTTCGTTCTTTGATTTTATTGCTTAAAATGGATACACAAATTTACAAAGAGAAAATTATGATCAAATTAATAGAATAAATAACTAAGAGAGATCAAATGTATAGTTATACAAATTTTTATTAACAGTCACGTCACTTATTCGTTAAATTTTAACAGTTGGTGGTTAAAATTGGTCTAATTAAATAGTTGGGTGCTCGCATTTTAAATTTTATAATTTCATGGTCAAAATAAGTCAGACTCAATAGTTGGGTGGTCACCCAGGTAGTTTACCCTATAAATATTTACAATCAAATTTAAACAAAAACTCAATACAACTCAACTCAATTCGAATTTCATAAATTCGACTTGAGTTAGAAAATTTTCAAATAAAATTTGCGTTATAAAATAAGACTCGTTAATTTAACTAATTCAATTTTTTTTTAACTCCACTCAACTTAATCATATATTTGATCCTAACCCAGTTTCTTATCGAAGGTAAATGAACTTGTTTTATCTACAATTCCTGCTACTAGAATTGTAGTTGGACCGATGCCCCAAATGTATGTGCACGTACGTATTTCATGCAAAAATCAGAAAGGGGAAAGCTGCAGGGTGGATAGCTAAGCAACATGCATTTGCATAATTACATTGCCTAATGTGGAAACGTTTTGGTCCACAAATGGTGTTCCCTTAGGGTGTCTATAGCTTCAGTGGCTCCTAGGTTTAGGTTTCTACAATAAGAAAGAAAGCTCCAATTAGCCCTTGTAATTATTATGCCTACAATCATATAGCTTCCCTATGTTATAATAGGATTCTGGCTTGAGACGCTAGTACGGCTAAAATAAGAAGATTTTATATAAATTATTATTAAGTTAATAAAAAAATTGTATAATTATACAAATTTTTATAATTTACACAAATTTTTAGTATTTTTAAATCAAAATTCTCTTTTACATATTTAATTAGAAGAATGACCCCCTGCCAGCATTATTTGAAAAAATAACCCTCAAATCGTTCACGTAAGATGAACTCGCTTTTTACAGGATGCGAGTTCGAAACTCGTTTTTTACAAAACACAAAACGCGAGTTTCGTGTTAAGTAAGTCGGTAAAAAAGAAAAAAAAAATTCCCTGTATTTTTTAACATAAAACTCGTTTTCTATAGGACGCGAGTTTAAAAATCGCTTTCTGTAGAACGCAAGTTCGCGTTACGTGGAGTGAAAGGGGGTCATTTTTCTAAATAGTGTTGGCAGGGGGTCATTCTTCTAATTAAATATTTAAAAGAGATTTTTGATTTAAAAATGCCCGAATTCTTATTCAAATAGTAAGAATTAATGTTATAATATAAGAATTTATATAGTTATACACATTATTACCTAAAAAAATCTACACAATTTTTTATCCAGTTGGTAAGAATTTATATAATTATACAAATTCTTACTCAATTAATAAAAATTTCAATAATTAGTCCTACATAAATTCTTACAATTTTTTATAAAAAAAATTGTTGATCACATTTTAGCCGCACTATAAGCGCTTACCTTAGCTATAGGAATGTACTTGCTGACGGAATGGCCAAATTGACATTGTTTAATCACTTTGAGATAACAATTTTCAAAGACATTCCGACGAAACTTCATACTTTGGTCGCCCAATATATTATAGGCCTAGTTCTCCTCTTGTAAATATTTGATTAAAAAGAATTAATTGCACCACGTCTTTTAATTATAATTTTTATTTTAAATTAGTTTCTAAACTTTTGAACACTTTAATTTCATCCCTAAACTTTGATCATTGTTCTAAATCAGTTCATAAACTTTTGAATATTACAATTTCATCCTCAAATTAGCATTTGTGTCACATCTTATTATTACACAATACGCATCAGTGTTTACATCACGATTAACAATTTTTATAATTGTTTTATTAACATAAGAAGTGGTTAGTATATACTGATAATTTAAAGATAAAATTAGAACATTTAAAAGTTTGGAGGATCAAATTAGAATGAGGGTCGTAATTTGAGGATGAAACTGAAATGATCAAAAGTTTTAGACCAAATTAAAATGAGAGTCATAATTAGAGAAAGGCGATAAAATCAACTTTTAGAAAAGAAACTAACCAAAGAGATAAGACTATAACATGGATAAATTATCATCAACAAAATCAACATCTTTTAAGTAATTTTTTAATAGTCTTAAGCTGCTTACAAGATAGTATCTGTCCATATATTTTTAATCCTATGCAGACAATTTGAATCTATGCCTCATAGATTGAACATCATCATCTTTTCCACTGGGGACCACTTGTTGGGTTCATCTTTTAAGTCATTTTTTTACAGATCCTATCTAATCCTAATCCTATCTGGAGGGGAGGGAAGAAGGGACTCTAGAGAAAAGAAAAAGGGTATTCCTAGTAAAATGTATCGTTCTTAAAAATAATTATGACATAAAAACAAATAAATTACTCTTATATGAATTATTAAATCTAATTGCGTGTTTGTAATAATAATATACACAAAACAAATAAATAACTCTTATATGAATTATCTATATTAACATTTATTATAGATATATGTATAAATAAACTAAGATTGAATGAATAACGTTGTGTTTAGGGATGATCATTTAGTTTTTTTTTTTATATTTAGATATAAACGAGGATTTAATTAATTATTTTTAATAAAAAACATATATTTAAAAATCATTTAAAAACATAAAATAAATATATTTCTACATGTGTAATCGAAGTAATTATAAAAATAAAGAGTGAAAAAGAAAAATATCGGCTTTAGTTTAAATATATAAAAATGTTGTATAAAATACAGTTTTATTTAAATATAATATTTGTTAATTATGAAATAAATATATTTAGTTTGATTTAGTGGTTGAATGTTGATGCCCACGTGTGTTCTAGGTTTGGACCTTTGAAACCTACTTCAAGTTTTCTTTAATTTTTGTATCAACTACAGTTTAATCAAACTATAATATTCATTAACTATGAAAGAAATACTTAGCTTGGCTAATTATTGAGACCCTCACCCTCACCCTCACCCTCACCCTCACAGGCCTCATATTTGAACCCCTCAAAACCCATTTCATGTTTTCTTTAATTTTTCAAAATGACGTCACCATTTTATTAGAGAATTAAAGTAGGATTAAATTGATAGAATGTAAAAGGCTAAGACATTCCATCTCTGGTCGAGCTAGGGATGGTAACAGAATAGGTTTTTGCTTGATATAATCCCGACATGACATATAACATATTCAATACAACCCCGACCCGACCCGAGATTAAATTTTATTTTATCTTCCCCAAATCCGACCCAAAATTTAAAATGCATATCTGGCTTTGATCTGACCATACAACTCAAAAATAAATTCCCTAAAAGATATTAAACACCAAAAAAACCACACAAAAAAACAACTAATACAAACTTCAAAACCAATATATATATATATATATATATATATATATATATAATGATCATATCTGATAAAATATATATAATCTCATAAACACAAACTCAAAAAATATGAAAAACAGAAGAAAATATCAGTAAATTAAAAAAAAAGTAAGAAAATGAGATAGATTTTTTTAAAAAAATTAGATTTGAAATGAATAACACAATCAAAGTACTTACAGGTTCAAAACTTTCAGGCTTCAGTAACATGCCTACATCATCAACATTTTTTAAAAAGAAAAAAGAAAAAAAGAAAAATAGAATTGAAGGGAGAAAGCTGTCAGAGAGAGATGGAGTGAAGTAAAAAACAATAAAGGACTCATCGGAGGCCTCAGAGAGAGGAAGAAAGATAAAATAATTAAGAGGTTATCCCACAATAAATCTCTATAATATTCGATTTAAATTAATTATTGATAAAATACTAATAATTATACCTAAAAAACAATATATCGACTAAATCATTTTAAGCAATACCAAGATCATACAAGACAAAACTCATAGGCAATGTTTTTAATTCCATAAATGGTGTTAAAAAGTTGGCAAGTGGGGCAATGCTAAATCCACCCACTGGGTAATCTACTCGATTGCGGTGGCCCATGATATAGTAAGTGAAATAAATGATAATTTTTTTTTTGTAAAATTTGGATGTTCTCTATAAGCCTCGTTAAAAACTTCTCTATACTTAAATGAAAGAAAAGAGTACTCATAAGAACAATTACAAAATGAAACTGCGATCTAAAATCGACAACTTACTAAACTTAATGAAAACAACTCATAAACCTAAGACAAAACTAAACCAGTCCAAAACTACCATGTCTAAACAGAAACCACAGTAGCATTACTATCAACCAATTCACTAAGTACTAAAGGTACTAATGATGCTGGCGGTTCTAGGAACCTCACACAGCAGAGCATACTTTTATAGGCTAGCTTTGCCATGCCATCCGCAACACGATTACCCTTTCGACTCACATGCTGAAATTGTACTTCCCAGTCTCGTTTAAGCAATTCATTAATATGAGCCACGATTGTCAACTGAAATTCGCCACCCCTTGCTTGTTTGATTGCCTTAATAGCTTCAAGATTGTCTATTTCAACTGTAAGTAATCGAGCCTCCAACTCCCAAGCACACAATAGGCCGTGGTAAACGCCCCATCATTCTGCTTCCATAACTGAGCATATATATACCTATAAACTTGGCGAACCCCACCTGCCAACTGCCCATATGGTCTCTAATGACTCCACCACAAGCCGTAATGCCTGAATCCTTATGGCGAGCCCCATCCGAATTCAACTTCCTTCAACCCGCCTGCGTAGGCAACCGACGTACAGGCTTGGGAATTGGTTGTACACCTAATCCCCGATCAGTAGCTTCCATAGACGACGCTCTACAAGTAATCTCCTTGAGTTGTCTGCTTCGATCTCAAAAACTTATACAATCTATCAATTTTGTCCAAAATTCTATCAATTTAAACATTATTTTAATTACATAAACTTAACAAAAGGGCGTATTAAAAAAGGGTAAAGTTCACAAATGGTCAGTGAACTTTGTTAAAAAACAAAACGGTAATTACACTTTCAAATGTTACAAAATGGCAATTAAATTTTATGTTTTGTAACAAAATGGTAACTTGGACGTTAAGTACTTAACGTGGCTGTTATAAAACTTTGTATAATATCACATTTAATCCTCTCAATTTACGCATTCAATCAATTTAGTCCTAATTCAAAAAATTCACTAAATTTAACCCTCATTATTTACACATTCTTTCAATTTGGTCCTTAAAGCAGAATGCTTAAGAAGATAAGAAGAAAACCAAATCGATTTTTGCCAATGCACATTACTCCTCACATCTCGAATTCTTTTCCAAATTCAAAAAACCTTCACAACAGACCAATCACTAATACCAGAAAACAGAGCAGCAGCTACATTTCTAAGCTTCAAAAGCTTCCTTACAATCCAGCCAAAATGGGACTTCTTACTATTAGACCACTAACTCTCCACTTTAAGAATATACTCAGTCAACCAAGCCACTCAAAGAGATCAGATTTCCCGATTTGTGTATTAACTCACATCTAAAATATGTGTTCTCTTTTATCATTTATATATTATATGCCAATTTTTATTTGTAAGCTGGTTTTAGTACAGTCATCCACCCACAAGATCTTTTAATCTAAATCATTGCGATTTCTGTTTATAAGTTTTAGTTTCAGCCGCTGTTCTTCTATATTTATATCTATAGTATCTGTCAATATATGTCAAGGAGGTAGTGTTTTGCAGGTTTCACGATTTCAACCTTTGCTATGGTTTTTGAGCTTCATGGAGTATACTACCAATTGAAGCTAGCTGGGAATGGGATGCCAAAAGTTTGTGTGGATATTCACAAATTATGACTTAGAGCTACTTCATATTCATTGCAGGTTTAATTTCTCAAAGATATAATCAATTATATTTAACCCATTCTGAAGCTTACAGAAACTGTGTGTCTTTTTGTTTCCTGCAAAAGGAGAAGATGAAATTGTTAAAATGAACGAAATATTGATGGAAAATTAAAAGCTAAACAAAAAGAAAATGAAGGGATTACAATCAGGTTGGAGTCAGTGGCTGGCAATTTACGGAATTCACTCTGTTTAATCCTATAGAATTGGTGCTTTTGAAAGGACTTTCTGCTATTTTGTTATTTTTTTGGCAATTGAAATATGATTAAGGACCAAATTAAAAGAATTTGTAAATAACAAGGGTTAAATTTAATGAGTTTTTTTTAAATTATGACTAAATTAATTGAATGTGTAAATATGGAGAATTAAATATGCTATTATACAAAGTTTTATAATTAAGTACTTAACGACTGAGTTACTATTTTGTTACAAAACATAATGTTTAATTGCTATTTTATAACATTTAAAATATAACGTTTAATTGTAATTTTGTAACATTTAAAAGTTCGATTACTATTTTATTTTTATTTTTTCAATTCAATGACCGTTTTATTTTTTTTTAATAAAGTTCAATGACCATTTATGAACTTTACCCTTGTGGTCATTGGATCTCGTCTTGAAATGCATCTTTTGCATATAGTATTGCACAAAATTAACTATTTTACTCCAAAACAACAGTTTCTAGCAAAGATTTAACGATCAGTTCAATTAAATTTGGATCTCTTTACAACAGGTGAAAATGTGTGGAACTTGACACTAACACTGTATACAATCGGTATAAGCTTACAACGTAGCCTTCCTCTTATCCATTAAGTAAGAAATGAACAGAAGAAAAGGATTTCATGGTTTGTGATTGAATTCCAAATCTAAATCCACAAATAAAAGAACTAATAAAACAACAGTCGTCTTCTTGGTCGAAATTTGTTTTTTTAGGCCCAGATGGCAAGGGAAGCCATTAAACCAGCTCCGAGGAAGAGCATGAAGTAGGACACTACTTGAAGTCTAAAATTGCAGCTCATCCTCTTACTCAGAAAATCTGCAGCAATTAGATCTACTAATGCCATGTAAACTAGAATTCCGGCCGATAAAGAGTCTAGGATGCCTTCGGTAACCAGAGCTGCCGGGCTGTAAGGGTTGTAGAACGAAGCTATGCCGGTCCCGATGCCAATCCCGGCCGGGGTTGTTATGGCGAAAAAACATGCCATGATTGTGGCTGATGCGGTTTTGAATTGCGCTTGGGAGATGCAGCCTCCAAGGGCAAATCCTTCGAAGAATTGATGAAACGATAAAGCTGCGATTAGAGGTCTTATTGTGCATGGACTCTGGGAAACACCAAGTGATAAGCCGATGATGACTGAGTGTGAAACAATTCCAAGCTCCAAAATCTGAAAGAAAAACAAATAGAAAAGAGACATTACAACCATGGCAAAATAAGAGTCAAATTACCAACCCCTCACTTTTTTAACAGCAATTATTATTCAGAAGAGAAACCAATCAAAACACTATTGCAAGGCATCGAATGGAACAATTTGTCAGATTCGAATTAGGGGAAAAAACTCATATGCTTAGTGGTGCATGAAATCGAAAAGTTAATCATAGACACATCAGTTTGCATAAGGCATGGATGATGAATCAATCACAAAGGCAACACTTAGAAAGGTTGTGTTTAGAGTCGGTTTAGACTGTTCAAAAGCACTTTTCGATACCGAAAACAACACTAAACAAAGGGTTTTTGTCGATCGCACCAGTAATGCTAAACAAACCTAAGCAAAACAAGGTCTACCATTAGATTACTAATTCAACATCAACTTCCATTTTTTTGTTTTTTCAATGACAAGTTGACCAGCATAACAATGGAGGGTCCCCCATGATGCATACAAATTCCCTGTGTTTGCTAAAGTGTCACACTCATAAGGCGTCATTTATAGCAAATTTCAACTCACAACAATGCTCAATCAAAGCATAAATGGCATTTATTAACTCCCAAGGGCCAAGACGATACGTTAAGTTTAAGAAATAAATTACCTGGGAAACTACAACATGCCTCACGCCACTACCATCATCATCACCATGAACATGACCATGACTATGTCCATGTGCATGTCCATGTTCATCATCATGATCATGTGGACGAGTCCTTAGCAATCCATCACATCCATCTTGTCCATGTGGATGACTATGCCTATGATGTGCTGCATGCGCATGCATCCCAACGATGTGCATTCCCCCACCTTCCTCTTCCCCAAAAACCTTCCCGACCATATCCTTGTTATCCACAACTAGCACAACCCTAGAGTCCGAATCCGGATCCAACGACCCGACCCGACCCTGTTCTTCAGTACTTGTTCTTGCAGTACCTTGTTTCCTCTCATAGTACTGAGTCCCCACAAAATCAACAAACAGAGTGACCAAAGAGGCGATCATGGCGAAGAAGCCCGGGAATGGGAATTTGGACCAAGGGTATTTTGGCAAGCAAGGATCCGTGAGAGCTTCGGTGCCACCGGCGAGCATGTGGACGAAGCCGGTGGCAAGGATCACGCCGGCCGCAAAGGCCTTGGCGGCTACAAAGAGGCTACCGTCTGTACGAAGGAACTTACGGTGCTTGCCGATGAGCGGAATCGCGACGCCGGCTACACCGGCGAGGAGGATTGAAGCTATGGCTATTAGCTTTAAATTCAACGCCGCTGGTTCGTCACGACAAGCCTCTAGCTCCGAGGATTGACAGCTTGTGTTGCTCATTGAATCCGTTATCATTTGCAGAAACGACTCTGTTGATTCAATCAAAGTGAAACAGATTTAAAAAACGATGAAACTTTAAGCACAATTGAACAACTTCCCAGCTAAAATTGAGTTGAATTATGTATGTAACCCCAGAACCCAAAAACCATTTTTTTTCCCGAAATTCAATTCTTACCCAAAGTTTCCCACCAGTCAATAACATCAAAAAAACATAAAATTAACAAAAGGGCATTGGAATTTGGATATTTACCTGGGAAAATCGTACTGTTTGATCCCAAACGATCAAGGCGGAGCAGCGGGAATATATCCTGAGCAACAACAAAAAAAAACCCAATAAACACCACGAATTAAGAAGAAAAAAAAAACCCAGAAACAATAGAGTATGGGTTTCAAATTTCAATCCCAGAAAACAAACCTCAATGAAGAACATGAGAAGAGAGGATCTAAATCAAACCAAGAGGTGGGTTCAACTTATACAGAAAGAGTGAGAAAGGAACGGAAAAGGGTTTTCGTTTTCGTTACTTTTTAGAACGACGAATCAAAGTGGATTGGTTGAAAGAAGAATCTCGGAACTACACGAATACACATGTATAAAGATTGTAAGATGAAGATGATGATGATGTTTACAGCGGTGGCTATATATGGCGCGGTAGCATAGGAGACATGGGAAGAGATTCAGACATGGAAGGCAATCGTAATAAGGAGAGAGTGTCGACATTGTTTGACGAAAAGCAGAGGTTATAGCGAGAGGTGGCGTCCACAGTTATGACCGTTTGTTATGATATGAACTCTAATATGTCGACATTGTTTCTTCAAGTCCTTTTTCTTCCTTATTTCTCTCTCTATTCCATGATACCAATAAACTTTTTTAGGTTTATTTGTCGTTTTAGTCCCTCTATTATACTAAAACTTGAGATCTCATCTTTTATTTTAATTTGGTCTCACTATTTTTATATAACTATCGGTATCTAATTAATTAGCTGATTAATTCGAATCAAATACTATAAATGCTGGTTATGAGGCAAAGGCGGACTTTCATTGAAGCCAATAGGGACCACGGTCACCCAAAATTTGAAAATTTCACATTTAGTCCTTTAAAATTTTTAATTTGGGCCCTTAAAAAATTTAAAATTTGTTATTATATTTCAAAATTTTAAAATTTTAAATAATTTTAATTAAATCCCTATCTAAAATTTTTAAAAGTTTTGATAAATCTCAATTTTTAAAAATTTCAATTAAATGCATACATTTTTATAAAAAAATTTAAATTAAACACTTCAAAATAAAAAAAAAAAGTTAATTTAAGCTTCAAAAATTTTAAAAATATCCTTCAAATTGGGTTGTCAAGATCCGCTCCTGTTATAGGCTACCCTTTCAACCTAATTTTTTCATTTATAAAATCAATATTTTTATTTTTAACTTTACTTAAGAAATCTGGCGTCTCACCCCACTATTTTTTGGTGTAATCAAAGGATTTAAATTCATAATATCATTATTTATTATCGTTAAAATGACATGGGAAGTTCTTTTTTAAAAGCAACAATAAGTAGGCTTGTTGGAGAATTGAACCATCTACCCTAGAATTTAGTATGGGTTTGAATAAAAATATTAGACCAAAAATTTAAGTTATACAAAAAAAAACTATGCTCGTTTAAAATATGAATCAGGCTCGGGCTCGGGCTCGGGCTCGGGCTCAAACATTCAAGACTTGAGTTCGACTTGACCATTCTTTTATGCATGCAATACAATATTTCATAGTTCATATCTCATAAAGTATTAAATAATAAATTACAAATAAAATAAATATTTTTTAAATAAAAAATAATATGGACAAATTTTAAGTTCGTATTTCGAACATAATTGAGCTTAAACAAACATAAAGAGACTTTTATACCATACAAAAGACCAGATAAAACCCAGTCTGACTCTTGATCACTTCTCTCATTGATCATTTGACACAACAAATAAATTTATTATTAATTGAATATGATAGACTAAATTTTGATATGGTCCTAATTGTGTGATTGAATACCAATTAAAAATATTTATGTCATTTTAGTCACAGTAATCTAGACAAGTTAATGACACTATAAATATAGAAGATCAGTGAATCCAACGATTGGTCACAATAAAAAAGATGATGACGCTCGTTCTAGGAGACTCGGGTTCAAGAAGCCTTGTTCGTAAGGTATGTGAGCCTTATAAAAAACTTAAGAAAAAAACATGAACATATACTACGTTGTAATCACTATAAGATTATTCAAAAAATAAAGGATCAAATAATAACAAATTAAAGTAAAAATATTAAACAACAGATTTTAGCATAATGAAAGGACTAAAGCCACAATTAGACTTTGTACAAAAAAATCCTCATTTTGGTGTGGGGCGTGTGGCATGGAAGGCAAGTTAAGGTATTTATTATTTCATATACATTGAAAATGTTAACATATTTTTAATATTTATACATATTTTTTTTTTACAAAACATAGCAGTGAAAATTATTTGCAGCTATTTTAAAATTTAAACTCAACTAGTAATCTCAGTAAAAAAACGGATGATATTTACTATAAAAAACTCAGGTTCAATTAATTTATTTACAAGATGTATGTACAATAACAAATAATTAAGAATATGTCAGTCGACCTCTTTGAATATATTTAAGCACATTTATTCACCTAACTATTAAAGGCTAAATAATCTATCAAACCAAAAATGTAAAAATATAATCATAAAATACCATATCAAACCCTAAATTAGATCAGTGTCAGCCACTCAGCCTCTACTTTAATGAGAAGCCTATTATTTGCTCACACACTTCATCCACTCTCTCAACTAAGGTTAGTATTCGATCGAGTCAATTTTTATTAATCAAATTGACGAGTCGTGTCTTATTATTTGAATATTTTAAATATAGTTTATAAAATTCAAGTCGAGTCAAATTTAATTGTAAAGTATATATAATGTTATGATATTAATTATTTTAATTTAAATGATTTTTATAATCCTTTACAACATACATATATATTTCTTCATATTTTTTATATTCGATATACATATACCAAAGTTGAAAAACTTGACTTCAGGTTGAAAATTGATTAACTAATAACTAAACAAATTGAGTTATCTTAAGTTTCATTTTATAACTCAACGTTAAGTTTTTTAAATTAAATAAAAAATTTGACTTTTTTCTAAATCAAACCGAGTTTTACTCACTCACCGATATGACATTTTCCAAATCCTCTCACCCCAAAATAAATTAGAAAAAAATTTTAATAGATATTTATTTGATGCACTGTTATTGAAAAGTTATTTTAACAAGTATACTTTTAAAGCTGTCATGTATTTCTTTTAAGGATTCTGAATCGTAATTTCTAATTTTAACTTTAAAATTTCAAACTTTAAATTATAAAATATATTTTTAAACAATAAAACACTAACCTTAACCCTAACCCTAAATACTAACAATTAAACCATAAGAAACAGGCGCTCGTGATTTTTTTACACTATCATTGTATAGTATAAATTTTTTTATTAAATAAAAATATAATATTACATTTTTAAGATAAATGCTAGAATTTAAACTCATACAAATTAAAATAACATAAATATATTTAATCATTTAATCGATTAACGGATGTCGATAATTTTTTTCCTTTCAATTTAGCTCTTGAGAAATATCCAAACTCAAGAACACGACAAAACCCTATAAAAAAAACTAAAGAAACACTGACCTTAAATTTTAGGAATTAAGATTTAATTTGACCACAATACTTCTAATCGCAGCAATTAAATCACTGAACTATTAAATTGGACTCAATGTGACCACCAACCATTAAAATTTAACAGAAAGGTGATGTGGCAGTTAATTTTTTTTATATAATTTACATTTGGTCCCTGCTATTTATACATTTTTTAATTTAGTCTTAATTTTAAATTAATAAAATAAACATGCTTGAGGGGGAATTGAACCTAGTCAATGTTAATAGAGTGAGAGTGGCTTAGCCACTGCACCACGCACATCTTTGTGCTTTGATTTTTTTCTACATTTATAAGTCTAAAGTCCAAACCCTAAACACTAATTTCACATATATAATCATCAATTTAATTTCACATATATAATCCTAAACCCTAAACACTAATTTCACATATAACCCTAAACTTTAAACCCTAAACATTAATTTCACATATAACCCTAAATCACAAACCCTAAACACTAATTTTACATATATAATCATCAAATTAATTTCGCATAAATAACCCCAAACGCTAAACCCTAAACACTAAACACCAAACCCTAAACCATAATTTCACATAAATTAGGGTTTAAGATTTATGGTTAAATATGTGAAGTTACGATTTAGGGTTTAGGGTTATATATGTGAAATTAATTTGATGATTATGTATGTGAAATTAGGGTTTAGGATTATTTATGCGAAATTAATTTGATGATTATATATGTAAAATTAGTGTTTAGAATTTGGAGTTTAGGGTTATATATGTGAAAATAGTGTTTAGGGTTAGGGTTTAGGATTATAAATGTGAAATTAGTTTGATGATTATATATGTAAAATTAGTGTTTAGGGTTTGAGCTTTAGGCTTATAAATGTAGAAAACAATAAGAGATATATATTAAATGTGGTGACTTAAAACACAAAGATATGCTTGGTGCAGTGGGTAAACTACTCTCACTCCACCAACAATGCCTAGGTTTGATCCCCTCACCTTAGTGTTTAGGGTTTGAGCTTTAGGCTTATAAATGTAGAAAACAATAAGAGATATATATTAAATGTGGTGACTTAAAACACAAAGATGTGCTTGGTGCAGTGGGTAAACTACTCTCACTCCACCAACAATGCCTAGGTTTGATCCCCCCCCCTCAAGCATGTTTGGGTGATTTCGTTTTCCTCCTCTATCCTCTAATGTTACCACTTGATTGGAAGAATTTTTTTTATAAAATTAAATATAAATAATTAAAGTCCTCTAATAAGGTGTTGACACATGTCAACACCTAATTAACTTATTTTATTAATTTAAAATTAGGACTAAATTGAAAGAATGTGTAAATAGTAAGGACTAAATGTATAATTATACAATTTTTTTAACTACCACGTCATTTCTCCGTTAGATTTTAACGGTTGATGGTCACATTGAGTCCAATTTAATAGTTTAGTAATTTAATTGCTGCAATTAAAAATATAGTGGTCAAATCGAGTCATAATCCATAATATAGTGACCATTTATATAATTTACCCTAAATTTTAAACCTTAAATCTCCGCCAACCGTCCAGACTCCCACCACTTTAGCCTCTATCTACCTTTAATAATTCCCTTTGAAACCAGAAACCAAAAGCCATGTTGGAAGAACCAATGTCCACAGTACCATATTCCATATGGACATCAATCCTCAGCTGGTTTACCCCAACCGTCTTCTTCGTCTTCCTCAACCTCACAATCGCCACCATTTACTTCATTTCCAGCAACAATGGCGGACATGAACAAGACAACGACACAAGCCCAAAGCTTGTTCGATCTCCATCTGTGTTGCAGAGGTTAAAATCCATCAACTTCTATGGTTACAGTTGCAGATCTCAAGAGCCTGTTGTTTCGTACGAAAGAACCCCAGATTTGAGTGATTTCTATTTCTCTTTTCAACACCAACAGGTTGATGCAAAGGCGGAGGAATCCGTGGCGGCCCAAGGTGGAGGACGAACGGTTGATGAAACCTACAGTCATCATGTTGGGAGGACTAAATCCGATACTAAACCGGCGTCTGGGGAGATGCCGACTAAGCTTCCCAGGAAGATGAAGAAATCGGCTAGTGTGAAGTCTGCTTTTCGACATTTTGAAGAAGATGATATCGTGGAAGCTCGACGGCCGGCCACCGTGAGGGAAGGGAAAGATAAAGCCACGGCGGAGGAGGAGGATGATGATGAAGTGGATGCCAGGGCGGATGATTTCATCAACAGGTTCAAGCAACAGTTGAAGTTACAAAAACTTGATTCCATCATTAGGTACAAGGAAACGGTTAATAGAGGAATTGGAAGATGAAAGTAAATTACTAAATTTCAAAGCTTTAGAAAATTTCAATATCCCATTTTGTTATTTTCTCGGGATTAATTTCAGGGTTTTCCATTGTTGGTTTGTAGATCCACTGTTGGTATCGTTTTCCTGAGCTTTTTGTTAAGAAAATATGGAACTTTCATTTCATTTTCTTGTTTCAGTTGGTTCGAATTCAAAATCTTGTTGATTATGGGAATTAATGGAGTTAATGTTATTTGGTCATACTCCAGCCTTTTTATTTCCATTAACGTTCACCATTTGAGTTCTTAGCATTAAGCTTCTCAGCTGTTCTCTACTAGAACTATATTGTTTTACATGACCAAGCAAGGGAACATAGTGACATGGGAGTCTAAAAATACCGCAATCTAACTTACACAGAAAAGACTATAAATTTTGAAATTTGTCGAAATAATTTAAAATATTATATTTTTTGATGATATTTTAAGTTAGTTTTTTTACAATAATTTTTAAAACTTGTCAAAAACAACTAACATAAAATATTATAAAAAATAAAGTTTTGTAACTTGTTAAAAATCACGAAAAATTTAATTTAAAATGTTATCAAAAAATTCAACATTTAGTTGAACAAATTCCGAAATTTCACGTTTTTTAGCCGCACTTCAAACTCACCTTAGCGATATTTTTGCAGACAAGACTGGAAGAGTGGCGAATAGGGATGGCAGATGGGTACAGTTTTGCGGATTCCACACAACACCTGCCCCAATTGGGGCGGAGATGGGTATGAGTTTGGTGGGTAGTGGGCGAGTGTGGATGTAAGAAGTCATACCCGCCGTCGGTAGTGGGTAGGTGATGGATTTGAGACCTTAGCCGCATCGTATCCACCCCCATCCGCCCGCCCACTAACTATCTACCGTATGAATTTTGGACCATTTATGTTTGTAGAATTTGATTATGCCTTATACTATGGTGTTTTATGTATTAAGATCTTGGTTTGTTTTAAAATCTACGTTAATCATTAAGACTTTGAACTCAATTAATTTAGTTTGAAAAAATGATGGTTTATGATCGAACTTAAATTAATCAAGTTGTAAATTTGTTATATGTGTTGTTAAGTAGAATTTATACGGGTAAAAATATGCTTTAGTTAAGTTAGCTATTGTTAGTTAGTTACATGTAGCGAAATTTATACTAGTGTAAATGTATTATATATATGCACTTTTCAATCAATATAGTATGCGGAGTTTTACTCCTCTTTACAAAAGTTTTATAATTTATTTTTACATAATTCCATATTAGTGGTTGCTTGCAGGTAGGTACATACAGATAATGGGTGTGGGTATAGATTTAAGAATATACCCGCGTGGGCAGGTGTAGATTTAAAAATTAAATGATGGATACGCGGTAGATATGAAAATTTAGGTGGATATGGATATGCGGAGGGGATATACGCACTTGCCCCGTCCGTTTTTCATCCTTGGCGACGAAAAACTGTGGATTGGGTGTGGCCTGTTTTCCGAGAGATGGAGGGGCAATGTTTTCACTAAAAGGCCCCTCGTTTGTTTTGAATTAAAGGAGAGATGGGGGCAATTTTGGTAATAAAGAGTTACCAAACGAGTTTATTCTTTATTTTTGGCATAATGCTAAAAAAATGCCTATAATATTTGACTGAATTATCATTTTGACTCATATTCTTTTTTTGAAGCAATTTAACCTTCAACATTTTATTCTTGTTAAAATGGCCCATCTGCAGATAAAAACTGCTAGTCAACTGGCGATAAACAGCTTGAAATGACTTGGCAGAATGAGAGGTCAGAAGAAAAAATATTTTATATTTTATACAATTTTATAAAATTATTTTTGGTTGATGTGTCATTTTGTAAAGTCAACATATTTGCCTATATGACACTGCTATCGCGACATGCACTGTCATGTTGGTTTGCCATATCATTTCAAGTCATTTACCGTTGGTTGACTAATAGTTTTCATCTGCACAGGAGCTATTTTGACAAAAATGTAACGTTGAGGGCTAAATTGCTTCAAAAAAATAGGGGCCAAAATGATAATTGAATCAAACATTAGGGGCATTTTTTGGTATTATGCCTTTATTTTTTAATGTATTTGCCACATAAAATAGGTGTTATTGAACCCAACAAGTGGTCTAAGAGAAAGAACGGATAATATTCATTGTAGGAGACTCGAGTTCAAATCGCTTTGTCTGCAAGGTGCGTGTGGTTGTGTGCATTGTCAAAGGGTTAAAAATATATATAAACAGATATTACCTTGTAATCACCTTAAGACTATTCAAAAATAAAATAAAATAAGTGTTTTAACTAAAGTCTTATATAAAAAATGAATTGTTATCCTATTCACTAGCGGTGTAAAGTAAAGTTTTCACAAATGAGGTTATTTAGGGGTTTAAAATTTTAGTTTAGGGTTTAGGTTGCATAGTTAGAATTTATGGTTAATGATTAAAAATTTGAGTTTAAAATTTTAAATTGTAATTTAAAAATATACATGATTGTGTAAAAAAATTTACACGGATAGTGATATTCACCCAGTAAAAATATGTAATTTATCGAAATGGCACTTTTAAGATATATAGGGTAAAGCACAACTATGAAGTATATTTTAGCCTACATGACTCGATATGAGGGTAGATGTATGTAGGTACTTGGTCGGTCACGTGACCTAACATTAATTTTTGGGATAAACTACAACGAAGGTCATTCAATTATGAGTAATATTATATTTGGGTTATTTAATTTTTAAAAATTATATTTGAGTCGCTCAAATATGGGTAAGGTTATATTTCAGCCACTCAATTATGAGTAAGGTTAAATTTGGGCCACCCTTCATACTTAGAAAAAAACAATTACTGCTACAAAAATTACATTTGGGTCAATCCTCAAATGCTTGAACTTTTGATAATCTTTGTCTTTGAAACTCGGAAGAACTTCCACGATATCACATTTATCTCTTTAAAAGTTCTATTTGACAAGAAAAATAGTTGATCCTGAATTTCTCTACTCATCATTTTATCAATTCAATTTTCTTGTCACTTTTATCGATTGAGAATTGTTATTATTATTTTAATTGTTTTTTCAAGTAGAGAGATTTCTTTGACAAAATGTATTTTTTATGCTTATTTAGTCTCTTGTAGCCAAATTGATTGTCTGGAGAAATTCAAAGCCATAAACTTTTAAATAAGATAAATAAGTGAACCACCAAACTTAAATTTTTAGATTCGCCCCTGCTCAATATATATTTAAATGGATGAAAATTAATATCTAATGAACGTAGAAATTGATAATGCAAATTTCATATTGTTTATATATTGATGTAAATTAATATCTAATGAACGTAGAAATTGATAATGCAAATTTCATATTGATTATATATTGATGTGTACTCGTTAATATATATATATATATTTAACATATACTCACGATTCATTAAATAATTGAAGATGATACATATACATGTATTTTTGTTGTCATTTGACACGTGTTTAAATTCGTGCTAACATGTGTTTTTGACATGTATCACATATTTTATATTTAAAATTCTTTTGTCTAATTTATCTTTTTTCGTTACTTAATTTCTTTATTCTGGTCATGTTATCTTATTAAAACCCAGAAAACATATTTTGTCAATTGTTCTTGTGAAGTCACCCTAGCCAAAGCTTCTCATCAGTTATCTCCCCCATCTGTTCGGTTATGGTTTCTAAATCTAACAAGAGCTCTCTTTTTCTTCTAGATAGGAAAAATAAATGTCAAAAAATGTATCTTCGCATGATCGTGCTACATAGATAAAATTATATCTTATCTGGTGTGTCTTCTCGAGATTTGATCGTCACACATGGGTGAAGCCACGTATAATGATGGACACCCAAAATTTTTAAAAAAATTTCCTATATAATTTGTATATAAAAATTAAAAATATATAAATGACACTCATGTTATAAAAAAATGACACTCTTATACAAAAAATAATACTCCTTCAAAAACAATTAACTCTTCTTAAATACTATTAATAATAACACCTTTATTCTTGACATCGTCAGTTGCCGTTGCATCGTCAAATGTCGTGGCATCGAGACGAAGTACTAGTAATCGTATGTCGTTATGGGAGGCACCGGTCGCGGGATAGATTAGGGCCAATACAGATGGAGCGGCTGGTGGTCCGAATCATCGAGCTGTGGTGGGAGGAGTGCTTCGGGATGAGGGTGGTGTTTGGCTCTTTGGATTTGCGAGGAGTCTAGGTATTTGCTCAGTTCTTATCGCAGAGTTATGGGCAACACACAACATTCTTAACCACGCTTGGCGGCTCGGTTATTGTCGTATTGAGTTGGAGATTGATAGTTTGGGTGTTGTCTAGATTCTCAAAGGTGATTTGTTAATGTTACGTGGGGATGCTCTTGTTAGTAGACTACATGAGTTCCTCAATCGAGACTGAGAGGTGCGAATTTTGCATATTCGCCAAGCTGGAAATGGTGTGGCTGATGGTCTGGCTCGTCTAGCAAGGGGTAAGGACCTTGGTGAGGTGGTTTATGTGCAGCCACCGCCTGGAATAATTTCGTTGCTTCATGCGGATTGTAGTGTCTCTTAATATCTTGTGTTATTGTTTAGTTCGTTACAAACGTTGTACTTTGGTTGAGTAATTATTTGTCTCCTTTGTAAATATCATTATGAGTACTCTTTTGCTCCATTTAGATTTAGAGAAATTTTTAATGAAACTTATAGTAATACTCTTTTTCACATTAAAAATTAACACTTTTAAATAAATTTTTGGGTCTGTACATGTAGTGACACAAACCAAAACGTATTCTTCCGATGGTTGTGTGTTAACTGTTAGAAGAATATGTCGTTTTGATAAATAATTTTAAATGAATTATTTAATATATATATATTATTATATTATAGATAAAAACACACATAAAATGCTGATTCCCACCTGAAGACCTATCAGGTGCTTGGCTGTTATTCACGTCTGGAAATTTTGTTTGGGTACTGCCTTAACACCCAAGTTTAAAGCCATCTCTTGTAAGAGTTGACAAAAAAACCGATCTGAATTATGGTATTCGGCTTTTGGTTTTAGGACGTTTTTTTCTGTTTGTTTATTTTTAAAGTTTTAATAATTTTACGTATATTTTGTAGATAAAATATATTCAAATTCAATATTTTTTTTAAAACAACACTATTTTTTTTACTAAAATCATTTATCGACTTCAATTGCGATAAGCTTTTCTTTTTTTGACAAATTCACCTAAAAAATTGTCAAGTGCTTGGTGTATATTTTGGGAGGGAATGAGAATTTTAGGGGAGGAATGAGGGTGTTTATAGTTAGGGATAGGCTGGAGGGGGCGGATGCCCTCAAAAATTTGAAATATAAAATTATGTGTCCATCTTTGTTCATAGTGGATCTAGAACCCACGACCTAAGAAAATATCAAAAAATAAAGATAAACAACTTGACCAACCAACTAAATTTACTTGTTCATTGTCATAGATTTTTTAAAAACAAGTTTAGCATTCAACATTATATTACAAAATATTGATATAAAGGTTCATAAATTATTTCTTATTAGGCTCTACCTACATTTTACATATTATTTATAGAATTAATATATTAAATAATATTTAAAAATAATTACACATAAACTCGACTCGTTTTTAAAAATCTCGACTCGAAAAACTGAAATTTTCAACTCGACTCGACGCGAAAAAACTCGACTCGAAAAAGTTTCAACTGAAGTTTAAGTTGTAAAATAGAAATTCGAATAACTCGAAATTTAGTAATTAGTGGATCTATTTTTAAGTTCGAGTTGAGTCCCTAAATTCTGTCTGATTTATATATGCCACATATGAAAAATATATGATGAAATATATACGTGTATTATATATAGATATAAAAGCCATTTAAATTGAAATTAATATGTATTATAACTTTGTAAATAATTACAATTAAAGTTGTACAGAAACTCGAAAATTCGACTCAACTCGAATTAAAAAAATTTCAAATAAAATTTGAGTCATGTAAACTTGATTAACTCGAATTTTTTGACTTCACTCGATCAAACAATCACTCTTATAATTATTACATATACCAATATTTTACGTACGTGCATTTGTCTAATTATTTGTACATTTCATATTCAATTTGGTTTAAATGATTAAGTTAAGTTGATAAAATAAACTATAAACTTGATGGATAAAAAATGTTAATAAAATAACATTCTCATGAGAATATTATATCACCTAAAATAGAAGTTAATGAGGTTATTTATGTTTTCTTAAATATTTTGAAATATCAAAAGTTTTGTCATGTCAACAATTT
This sequence comes from Hibiscus mutabilis, assembly GCA_019671005.1. NCBI lineage: Eukaryota > Viridiplantae > Streptophyta > Magnoliopsida > Malvales > Malvaceae > Hibiscus > Hibiscus mutabilis. Next base: position 72,455,556 of record CM033721.1, on the reverse strand, counting down.
ATAGAATAAGTGGTTAAACTGAATAAGGTAATTTCATCAGAAATCTTATGTTATCGAGTGTAATCTTATATCACTCGAACTAAACATAACTTTAATATAAATGGTTAACAATTTCTAGAGCACTTGATTAAAATTTTTCATTTTACACTCTTCTCTCTTATATAGGTTGTGGGTTCAATACTCATTAGAAGTAAAAATTTCTCCTTCTCTCTCCTCTACATACAAATTGTTCAAAAAAATATGAACATCTAATTTTTATTTTTAAGGGATTGAGAATGAATTATCAAGCTATCATTTCTTTATTTTAAATCGATAATTTGGTCATTCTACTTTTATAGCATTGTTGTTTAATTTGACAATTAACATAAAAAATTATTCAAGTTAAAAAAATTAGGTATAATGTCAAAATACCGCCCTTTAACATTTGTTAGAATAATTATTTTGACTCTTTTTTAAAGTACTTTAATTTTCAATATTTTATTGGACCAAAATGACTGCTATGCAAATGGAAACTGCTATTACTTTTTTACCGTCCTATCATTGTCAAGTCAACGCATTTATTTATATGACAATCATATTTTAGCGTGCAATGTCATGTATGTTTGTCACATTATTTCAATGCGTTAACAATTAGTTGACTAATAATTTTTAACTACGAATAAATTATTTTAATTAAAAATGAAACGTTAAAAGTTGATGCGCTTAAAAAAATTAAAAATTAAAGTGATTATGCGTTGAAACATTAAAATATTTTTTAGTATCATACCAAAAAATTAATATGATATTTTCAAAAATTTAACTCTTTCATCACAAAAATTCATTTCAACAAGATGAGTTGTAAGCGTTTTTAAAAACAACAACAACAAAAGTTAAATCATTCCTGGAAGTAAAGAGATTTTTAATATTCTTGAAGGAATTACAAAATAGAATTTATTTATGAGTAAGATTTTGAATAACTAATTTTACACAAGCCTATATATTTATACTATAAAATTTAAATCTTAAATTTTTAACTCAAACCCAAAAAAAATAAACTTTAAACATTATGCTCTAAATTTTAAACACTAACCTTAAATTTTAAATCTTACAACCTAAACCCCTAAATTTCAAACTCAAAACTAAAACTATAACTCCTAAAACTAAAAAATTTATACATATTTTTAATCTTTTGACACGGCATATATTAAATTTTTTTCTTTATTTATACATATTTTTAACTTTTGACGAAGTATAAACTGAAACACAGTTACGTTGATGTTAAAGGGAAAAAGATATATGGAATTTTGGGTGTTTTTTGGATTCTATTTCAAGTCCATGTAAACTGAAACAAGGCCAACAGCCCATGTCGGGAGAAGATATGGGGAAAGAAACATATGAAGCATCGTCAAAATTGGAATGAAAACAAACGCAAAATAGAAAATCCAAATAGAACATTCCCCGGCAGTAGAGAGCAGATCACAAGAAGAAGAAAAAAATCAGACACAAAACATTGTGTAATCACTCATTTTTATCTGTAAATACATATTAGTGTCGCATGTATACTTATTATATTATATGTTTATTGTTTGCATGAGTATTACTAATATATAAGGTATGGTGTGCATGTATATTATAAGCTATGTATGTATACGTATTAATGATGTATGTGTGTCGCGTATGTATCTAGAGTACGAGCGTATTTGTTTAATGTATATAGATGTTAATTATGTGTACGTATGCCAATATGTTATACTTGTATAAGTATACGTTTGTATTATGTATGTGTATTGCTGCTATAATTATATTATTATTGTTATTGGACTAATGTAAAATAAAATCTAAAATATAAAACCCAAATATTATAATAACAGTCCAAGTCCAAATTATTACAAAATATATATATGTAATTTACAAGGCCCATTTTCGGCCAGCCCAATCCATCTAATTAACCCTAAAACCCTATATGATATCTAATATCATATTTTTCTTTGCAGCAGTTGAAGGAGGGCCATTGGATCAAATTCAGAACCAACGGCCACGATCAGCCTTGGGAGAGCTATCCAGCGCGTGAAACACACTTCCAGGCCGTTCGGCTTCTCACTCGCGTGTGCAACGCACGCGCGAGACCGTTCGATATCCTCTGCCACGTGTCGTCATCTCCAGCAAACACCACGCATTTCAAGGCTCGATCTAGGCCGCACATTCCCCATGTAATCACAGCCGTTGGATCAGATCTGATCCAACGGCTGTGAGTGAATCCAGCTGAAGATGATGCTGCCATACTCTCTCCACTCCGGCACCACTCCGCCGTACCATCAGTCCAACCACCAGACGTGCAAAAGAGGCAAAAGAACAGATTATCAGCAACCAAATCTCAGAAAGATAATCTTTTTTATTATTATTAGATCTACCAAAAGGAAAAAAGGGCATATATGTAATGAGGTCGACCCTCTTTTGTATGGGGGGTTTTTTTGGAACCAGATCTAAAAAATACACAAGAAATTCCAGAAAGGTAGTCTCTTTTTTTCTTTTTTGCATGTTCATTCGAACCAAAAACAATACCAAATACAAAAAAAATGGAATAGTATACCTTTTAGGCTTCGGCCGGTCACCTTGTACGGTGGCCGAGACTAGGATCTCCGATGAAAGGTCCCCACGCATCTATCTCTTTATCTTCTCCCTTATTCTGAACGTCGATCCACCTTCGCATCGGTGATAAGCCCACTCCTAGGGTGAATCGGTCGAGAGGAGAGATGTCGGGGTGGTGAAAATGAGGTTTTTTTCTTCTAAAAAGGCTTCGGGTTTTTCAGATCTAGGCAAATCGGAGTGTTTTCCCTAAAAACTAAGCGTACACCAGGGTTTTAGAGAGAGGGGAGAGTTTTTCTGAAGCCAGTTTGGGTTCCACCACCGCCGGAGACGACATCGGCCATGAAAGGGGTGAACGGCGATGTCGAGTTGTTGAGAGAAAAAGAGGGGGGCTGAATAATTTTTTAGGTTTAGGTTTAATATTACCGGTTATAAAACAAATAATAACCTTTATATAGTTAAATGGTTTAATTACACGAAGGGACCTTTTGTTTTTTTCCGTTTTTGCTTTCGGCCCTGGCACAATTGCGTTTTCAATCTCCGTTCTCTGTTGCCGCACGCTTTTGCATCCCCTTTTTCGTTTCAAATTAGCATCTGCATTTCATTTTCATTCAATTCAACCCCGAAATTAAGTTGGATCAGATTGTAAATGGCATAAATACCTTCGCAGTCCTTCCGTGTTTCTGTTTCTTGCACTTTGAGCTTGCCGTATGGGTTTATTACTCGATAGGTCCTTTGGAGTTTAATTCAGTTTTTAATCAAGTCCTTAATTATGTCTTTGACTATTTAATTTCTGTTTTTAGGTTTTGTTTATTTTCTATTTTAGTTCTTCTGATGCTTTAAACTTTTATATCTTTTATTCCTTTTATCTATTTTAATGTATTGTGTTGCACATCATATTTACATATGTTTCATTCACGCCTAGTCTATTTATGTTTTATAGTGTATTATATCATTTTTTGTGCTTTAATTTGATCGTTCGTATTACATATGTCTTTTGTTGTTATATTTAACTTAATGTGCATATCATGTTTACATGTTAGCTTATTATGGTCATTTTGTACGGTGTGATTGGTCTCATAAACACCATGTTTTTATGTCCATTTCGCTTCTTTGTAGGTTACTTGATAGTATGATATTGTTTGTTATATGTAATGTCTTTTTAGTTATTTTTACATACTAATTATGTCGTTGATAAGGGTTTTAGTGTATTTTTGTGGTATTGTTGACTTGTTAATTTCGTACCCTTCTTAGGTCTATGCGATGCATGTTATAGTTGTGGTTCATTTTAATGTGTTTAAGCATGTTAAAATTAATTAATCTAATTTTGGAAGCAAGCATTTTCTTGTTCATATTTTGTTTTATTTTGTTTTTATCATCATGAAATGTTATATTCATGCATTTTAATCATTTTTGTTTTATATTATAGTATTTGGGTTTTAATGCTACGTCGTTATGAATGTTTGTTTATGTTTTTTATGTGTTCTAAGATTGCATAATGATATAAATTGTCAATGCGGTGCCCTTTTATCCGAGCGTAAACGGGGCCAATATCAGGCGTAGTGATAGTGGTTGGGCGTTCATTCTCGGATAACGGGGCCCTTAAAATTTATTCGCAATTATGACCGAATTTTAAAATAATTGTCACTTTAATCCGGAAAATCCAATATTAAAAAAGCGGTAATTACTAAAGTACCAATTTTGGGCGGTGTGGGGGTGCTAATTCTTCCCCATCCGTAACCGACTCCCGAACCTAATATTTTTTGAATCTCTAGTTTTATGGTGTCCGGCCTACCTAAGTGGCCGGTGGCGACTCCATTTTTTAATTGCGGTTTCTTTTAAAACCTCACAGAATAAATGTTTTATATAAAAAAAAATCACAAACACCTTTCAAAAACACCTTCGAAAAGCCTCGTTTTATTTAGCGATGAGAAGAGGGACATCACTACACATTGAAAACAGAGGGAAACAGAGAGGGTAAAGTTCAGTTTTTTCTCCAACAAAGAAAAAAACAAAGATGGGAAAGCATGGTTCGGATGGTGAATCAACAGGTACAAAGAGGAAGAACTCGAACATGGGGAGCTGCATTCCTTTGTTGGCTTTTCATCATGTTGGTTACCCCAAAAATCCCACTTTCTTCCAAGAATCACCTCTATGCCGACATGCGCAACTTCGTAGGTAAATCATTGTTTTTCATTTCTGTCCTGTTAGAAAATTAAAGTGAAGTTGGAGAAAATTGTGCATAGATTATTAATCAAATTGGATTTCTGTTCTTTGTTTTGCCATAGGAGTTCCTAACACGTTGAATGTGATAACCAGTTTTCCTTTTTTGATTGTGGGTGTTCTGGGGTTTGTTCTTTGCCTGGGAGGAGCAAGTTTTTTCAACATAAGGATTTTTTCAACATAAGGTTTTTTTTCGATGTCTTTTTAGGTTATAAAAGTTGGATTTTTATGAAGTTTTTTTCGATGTCTTTCTTTTAAGACCGTGTGAATTGTTGTTTTGGGGTTTTAGTCTTTGGCTAAATTCATGACGTTCAACATTCACAATATTTTAGTTTTGATTTGTGACATGTGACACAATGGAAAAAGTGAAACTCATTAAAAAGAATTTTAAAACGTGGAAACAATAGGTGTTGCATATTTGACCATGATAAATTTGGTCGAAGATCTGAAGGATGATCCTCTTATTGTTAGAGATGATAAGGTAAATATCGTTACCACCTTCAAATGTTGCTAATGTAAATATTGATAAGACAAATATTACCATGGCAAAAGTTGTGGAAGTAAAAAATGACTTCAAATTAAGCGGTGTGTTCAAGAAGCTAAATTTCATGCGAAATGCTTCAATTACCATAAGATAGAGAATAAGTCCTCGGACTATAGACTTCCAAACGAGATCAATTTGTGACAAAATTTAGTCATAACAATTGATATGGCGAACAATTATTCTCTATAAGTAAGATGTTGAAACCCAAACTTAATAAATTGATTAATTTGGGAGGAACTCTATGTGAGTAACGTTGCAACATCAAAGGGTACAATAATTTTGAAGATAAGAATTGAAACTTCAAAATGTGTCTAACATGTAGGGGGTTGTTCTATCAACTAAGAGACAAGGCATCATATGAGTTATGAAGGGAAATTAAACCTTCCTACAACTACATAAAAATGTGGGGGGTGTGCTGCAAAGGTAATATTCCCATTACCGAAGTAAATGAAAATAAGTGGACAATATTTTCATTGACTATGTAACGAATATCAATTTCTTGTGTACAAATAGATTCACAAGAATGTGATAATGAAAACAAAGAATGTCTCATTCTTTGAAATATATTCCTATATATTTAGGGAAGTTGGTCCAAGTTCAATGAAACGAACTTTGGAGACTATCAATGAAAAATAGTCCATACGTTCAACAAAAGGTTGAAATGAAAACATTGCCATAATGACAAATAAAAGTGTGACAAATGTGTGCATTAGGATATATTATCCTATGACACTCTCATTGTTATATGTAACAATGAAATGGTAAACGTACCAATGACATGTTAAATTCAAGATTTGACATGAAAAATATGAGAATGACATAATTGATTTTGGGCATCCAAATCAAACGGTTATCTGAAGGTCTCATGTTGACTCAGTCACACTATGTGGACAAATTCTTGAAGAATTTGACAAGGATGATCCTGGTATAGCTAGGACTCAATTAGACGACTGATCTCAAATGGGGTTATCTATGTTGATTATGTCAAATCAAAGGATAAAGTTGCAGATTCGCTAACCAAAGGGTTAAACCGAGATCAAGTTGAGAAAACATCGAAAGGAATGAGACTAAAGCCCATGAAAATTTAAGGTGCTATGAGAAGGAAAACCCTACCTAGTTGACTGGAGATCCCAGGATCTAAGTTCAAAGGGACAACCTAATCACATAGACCTTCTGCGGTCACTGTGGGGGGGTCACTCTCCTAAGTCCATTCCTATGATGTAAACAGTGACTAAAAACGGAACAGGCTAAGCAATGTTTTTAATGACCATTGTGTGCGTCGGTGAAGCCGAGCAACATAAGTCACCTATGTAAGAGTGAAGTGTGGCCGCTTCAAAGAGACTATTGGGGCATAGTTCTCTCAAACTCTCACTGTACCAGGCGATGTCCACGGCCATATGGACATAACCATGAGAACTGAACTCGTTCCAGAAAGGTAGTTGTGTGGAGTAGATCATCGTTTACACAAATGACAGAACAATTCAAGGACATCGCGTCTACTAGGCAGCCGTAAAGTAAATATACTTTCACAAGGGAAGGTCCAAGGGTGTACACCTACCTATCCTATGCATCTATCGATTGTAGAATCTATCACCACATCGAGTCAAAATAGTTTTAAAACATCAATTTCATTCATGTGGGGGATTGTTGGAAAATTGTGATAATATGGAAACTTTGATGCATAAATTCAATGGGTAAAGATGGAGAATCGGATAATGAATTTACGTCTTCATATTCTACTCCATGAGATCTTTACAACGATATCTCATATGCTCAAATTGGTTAGGTGATCAATGAGAAATTGATGCTCAAAGTAGGCAACTTGCAATGATTGGAGAGAAAATAGTAAGCTTGAATCCCACATTGGTTAGAGACCAAATGTGGAAGGTGTATATATAATGGAAACAACCAAGGGGTTGTTGAATAAGCTTACTGAGTGTGCCTTGCGCGAGGCACGAGGTGGCCGAATGTTCGGACTGGTTGGGCCTAGTGTGGACCTATCGAAATTTTAGCCCAAATTTGAAATCCTCATCCAAGACTCAGTCAAATAATTTGAAATTCAAAATAGATTTTGAGAATCTGAATAATCTATATTTAGATAGATTTTATCAGATAATATCTATTTTTTGAATTTTAAATTATGAATTTGAGTTCAATTGTAATTAGAACTCTATCATTGATCGTCTATAAAATAAGGCTTCAGCAAGAAGAGAAATATAACTCACAATCACAACAGCGAATAATGAGTATTGCAAGTGATTCACATTTCCTCTCAGCTCTCTCCCTATTTTTCTCTAGAAGACCATCTTGCATTTGTTTTCTTTTCATTGTTTTTCCACGTGATAGAAGAAGGCAAGATCCAGTCCGTGATCTCTATATATGTGCTAGTGCAGTTGATCATCCAGTTGTTGTATCCTAAGAGATAGACGTTCAACGTTTCTCAAGCACCATAGGAGCAGACGAATCTGTCTTAAGAAAATTGTGTTTCACAGGCCTCAACAAATCCTTTTCATCCGAAATGCTTCCCGGATACAAGTAAACAGTTTTGATTTACTGTTTTAATATTTAATTTATATTTCAAATATTATTTTGTAATTGTTTGTTATGTTCGTTATAATAATAATTTATCGTATTTATTTAATTATTATTATTTCCTTGGATTATTAACGCCACTTGTCCAACAGTATATGTTATTTATTTTTAATTTTTAAAAACATACAAACACCCTGCAAATAAGCTGTTTAAACCTGAACCTTCTAGCGTAGAGAAAATTCTTCGATATTGGTGGATACCATATATTTTAGTAGGTAGATTCGTGTATTATGATATAACACAGTTGTTTCCATTGACAAATGCAAATTAAAGACAAAGTTGATCAATTTCCAACTAATTAATTTATTTCCCTACTCAACTAGCTTGTTTTAATAATATATGACAACTCCCCCTCCCAATTTTATTGGAAGATAGTGGATATATTAATAAAGGCTTAATTATAAATTGGGTTAATTTTTCAAATGATGACTTTAGTCTTGTTTGACAATTAGCTGATAGTATTAACTGCTTTGACTAGCGGATTGCATTAGTTGATTGTATATAAGTGTTTGGTAAAATTAACTAATAGCTGATAGTTGTTTGATTATTTGAACAAGCAAAATGACATATAAGGGCATGATTATATTCAATATTTGTTTGAATAATTTATTAGTTATTAGTATTTTGTATCTATTAATATTAATTGGATTATAAAATTAATTCTTTTAATATCATTACTAAGCATATATGAAGGATATATATATATATATATATTACTTTTTATTTATGAAATTCTCGTTTTAGTATAATTTTAATAATTATTAATTTTAAATGTATATATTAATCTATATATTAATTTTTTATTTTTAATAAAATTATACTTGTCGATAAAAAATTAATTTATTATTTATGAAATTATTTTTTTTAATTTTATTAGTTATTCAAATTTATGTTATTTAGAAAAAATATATAATTATCAAGGACAAAAAATCTTTGCATGTATTTTATTCAAACCTCTAAAAATGTTTCAAACCTCTAATTTTGGCTCAAAAAGCTGTTTACCAAACATGACTTCTCATTTTAAATTGATATCTGAATTTTAAAAAGTTCCTGATTGAATATTTAAATTATCAATATCATATTTATATCAATCAAGTCCATCGAACTCTAAATTTAGGACTTCCAAAAAAACTCTTAATTTAGGTGTTAAATGTTTTTTTGAGTTTGATGTGGAGTGTATTTAAAACACATATTCTCTCCGTCCCATTGAATATGTCAATATTGATTCAATTTTTTTTGTCAGTTTTTTACTTTGAGTTTGATTCGTTGCCTTTGTGGCACGTTTTTTATTGGCTTTTGTGGTTAGTTTCATCTTTCATTCAACACGATTTCATCATACCTTAGCGGTCGTTTGATGCTCATATAGAGATCCTCACGACGCTAGTTTTCTGATTTGATTCTGCCGGTGATCATAGAAAAGATTGATCCTCACTCGTTTGATGGTTTGTTAGCCAATGTAATTAGAACTGTATAGCAGAGTAATCTGCATGATAATTTAGTTCGCTCATCACTCTTTTTTCATCTCGTAAAGCGTCTCGTTTGGCTAGAGACAAGGAGATTCATGAAGGTTTCCGGGTTTTGATAGTATGCTAATCTTCATGGAAGTGTTTGCTTTTCTTTGCACATTTGTATGAGATTTTTAGTTGACTAGTCTCATTTTCTCTCTTTTTTTGATGCATTGTATTTGTAATATCTTTCATGGTGGTTAAATAAATTCCATATATCATTGTTCGAAAAAGATTATTTTACAGTTTCTAAAACTTTCGCAGCTAAAAAGATTGTTTTTGTTTAGTTAGTGACCTATTTGTATACTTTATCCATATTTTGTGATGACTATATGTCTTTTTTAGGACAATTTCTCAGCTTTGGAAACGATGATCAAATTCAAAGGAGTAAGGACATCGTGATTGTGAAATGTTCCAAGAACATATTATAATGATTAGGTAAGGTAAATAAGTCTAAGACCAAATTAAGTATTACACATTAATTACTTTGTCTAGGAAATTGTTGATGCCATCATCATACATTAATAATTACCATGCTATGTTTTAAAATAACAAAATGATGTAGCTTCCATTAAAAAAGTATTACATATGTTTAATGCGATGAAACGCTGGATTTTTTAAGCAATATATGATATTTAAATTATGGTGTTATGAACAAAATAAATTGAGTTAAGAGAGTCATCACATAATAAACTTTTACAATTATGAGTGTAAATGAACAGAGCGATTGATAAACCGTTCGTGAATCGTTTATATAACGTTTATTTATTAAGCTAAGTAAACGAGTATGAACAAAATTTTTATGTTCGTTTAATAAACGAATGAACATGAGCAGATGTGTGTTCAGTTCATTTATGTTCACGAACAAACTCATTTGTAGGCTTGTTTTAGTTTTTAAATTTTAAATATTGATGAAGGTAAAGACTAAATTAAACACGTTGAGAACTTTGGAGTTCAAACTATGAAGCTTGAGGAGTTTAAGAACTTTAGAGTTCAAACATGGTGTTATAAAATGAAACAAATTAAATTAAGAGGATCGTCCCATAATAAACCTCTACAATATTTGATATAAATTAATCATTGATTAAATATTGATAATTATACCTAAAAAACAGTACATCGACTAAATAATTTTAAGCAATACCAAGATCAGACAAGACAAAACTCATAGGCAAGTTCTTAGTTGGCATTTAAAAAAAATGAAATTTAAATAAATGGTACACGTGGGGATGGTGCTGAGATTTTTTATTGTACCCGTCAATATTTGATATTGTAGTAGTAAGATTAAGATTTATATTTTTTTTAATAATTTCTGTCTAAGAGAGACAAAAAGAGAATTTTATTTTTATTGAGTTTTGAATTCATAATTGAAAAAGAAAATATGTGTCAACGAAAAAATTTAATAACATGTTTTAAAGATTGTTAACGGATTGAGTTATATGTTTGGTTTTAATCATTATTGCAGGTTGTGAATCTAATAAGTTTTCTCGCGGGAAAGGTGATGGTTTTATTGTAAGAAATAAAAATAGACCGATGGGTACCGGAAGGACAGTCGTACCCTTAGAAATTTAAATTCTCCTATGGTTTATATATATATATATATATATTGTATTTTATATTGATGATATGAGTTCGAGTAACTTTGTCTGCAAGACGTCGAGTTGATGAGTCCTTTATAACTTAAATTTTACTTCTTTTAGTCGAGTTTATAAAATTTGAGCCGAGTCAATCTAGTTGAGTTGTTCGAGTTTTTCTTTCAAATTAAATTGTAAATATTTATAATATTATGATAATGATTGGTTATAATTTAAACGTTTTTCTATATCCATATACGATATAGATGTATATTTATTTATATGTTATATACGTATATCAAATAGAGTTGAGAGACTCAACTCGAACTTAAAAATTAATCCACTAATTACTAAAAGTTTCGATTAATTCGAGTCTCATTTTATAACTTGAACTTTATTTAAAATTTCTTCGTCACAATTTAAATCAAATCAAAATTTTTATGTTAAATCAAGTTAAAAATTGGATTTTTAACCGGGTAAAATTAAAGGGTAAACTACATAAATGGTCACCGAACTTTTAAGGTGGATTTATTTTGGTCTTCATACTTTTAAATATTCGATAAGGTCACCCAACTTTTAGCTCAATTTCAATATAGTCAATGAACTTTTAGGGCAGATTCATTTTAGTCACCATACTTTTAAAATATTTGATAAGATCATCCAACTTTTAATTCAATTTCAATATAGTCACCGAACTTTTAGTTCGCTTTCAATATGGTCCCTCTTGTTACCTTCCGTTAAAAGCTGATTTTGCATTTCGTTGTTCCTTAATAAAAAAATGGGTAAACTACACCAAACAACACTCAACATTCTTCTCACTCTTATTTTGGTCACTTGAGTTAAAAAAATCAATTTAATAACTTAATTTTTAAATTGTTCATATTTTGGCCACTCTCAAATGACATTTTTATACAAATAGAAAATTTTGATTAATCCTTAAAAAATTATTTTGGTTAATTGGTAAATTCAGATTATTCAATTCTTGATCTTATATTGCAGCAATTATTTCATATAATCAATTAACTAGTTAATCGAAATATTTGATTATGGAAATGATTTTTTTTACTTTGTTTATTAAAATATCAAATATGATATTATATTAAATTTAATAATTGTTCGGTTGTGATAAAAGTGTAAAAACAATTAGAAAGTCAAAAATTGAAAGTTCACACCTTTTAATTCTACCCAGAACCATTTTTTTTTTTAAAAAATAGAAGGGTATCAAAATCACTATACTATTAGATAGTGTAATGGAAAAAATTTAGAAATATTGTATATACTATTAGATATTGTAATGCAAAATTTTATTTTAAAATTTTGTACCGAAATCGGTTTCTATTAATCTTTAAAAATTATTTTGGTTAATTGCTAAATTCAGATTATTTAGTTACCAATCTTATATTGTACCAATTAAATCGGATAATTGATTGACCGATTTAATTAGAATATTTGATTCGAGCAAAATTTTTTTACTTTGCTTATTAAAATATCAAATATTGTAATATGGTAAATTTAATAAGCAAAGTAAAAAACCATTACCCGAATTTGAAATTGGCCAGAAATATGAGCAATTCGAAAGTTAAGTTACTAAATAATTTTTTTAACTCTATTGACCAGCATAAGAGTGAGAAGAATGTTGAGTGATGGTTGGTATAGTTTACCCATTTTTTTATTAAGGAAACGAAAACTAATGAGATGGACCATATTGAAAGCGAACTAAAAGTTTAGTGACTATATTAAAATCAAACTAAAAGTTGAGTGACCTTATCGAATATTTTAAAAGTATGGTGGCCAAAATAAATTTGTCTTAAAAATTCAGTGACTATATTAAAATAAAATTAAAAGTTAGATGACCTTATCGAATATTTTAAAAATATGATGGCTAAAATGAATCTGCCCTAAATTTAAAAAAAGAATTGGTTTTTTTAATGGAATTGAGCATATAACTGATAAAGGATAGATCAAATAGATAGCAGTAGAATATCAAATCGAACAGTGGAAAAAAGACATCCTCGTCCAAGCAAAACAGTTGATCAGTTTCAAGAATCCCTAATTCCTAGGATGTTGAGCCGTAAACCAACCCAACTTACCCTACAACAGTGTTTATCCAACGCGGTTTACGTTTGAAGATCCACCGACCTCAAACTTCATCTTCAATATTTATATTCAAACAATAGTATTTCCCCATTTCAAATTCCCAAAAAATAAGCTAAAAAAAACCAACAAAAATTCGAGTTTTTGAAAAAAAAAAAGGGGAAGAACAGAAAACCTAACAAGGAAATCTCTATATTTTCGGATTCTGGATTTTACCCACTACTTACACGCTTCTTCTTCTCTGGTTTATGAACTCTCTTTTCCTTTTCCGGTACGTTTTCTAAATTCTAATCCCCCTTGGAGTAATCGAATTTGAAGGTGCTTTAAAGGATACTTTTTTATTTGATAAATCCAGATTTGAGGATAATCCAAGGGTTTTTATAGTTTCGATCCCATGGGACAGCAGTTTTATAACTGAAACCCTGTTCTTTTGATTGGATGAATCTTGTGTTTATCGAAGAAAACGACCGGCTTCTGAATTTGTCTGGCTTTCGTTATCCGGATGATCTCCGTCCATTGAAACTACCCTTTGAAAAGAAATCGTTTTCTTTTTGTATCCCAAGAGATCGATGGGATAAAGAGTTCTTCAAGCTTCAAGGCGGGTGATTGTAATAATTTGAAGGGTTTGTTGATTTTGGTAACGTAATCGGTTTGGGTTTGGATTTTTTTGAGATGGGTTCTCCTCAAGGCTCCACATTGACGACGAATGTGGCTGGACTTGTGGATGGTTCGACGGCTCGCGGCGATGTTTCCTTCGTTGATTGTTTGCCTGTTTATGTCAAAGAGCTAATAGCTGGTGGCGCTGCTGGTGCCATTGCTAAAACGACAATTGCGCCTTTGGAACGGATTAAAATACTCTTGCAGGTGAGAGCTAACAGATATAATCTATGTTGCCTATGTGTATGTTACTCTGGTGCTTGATTGTTGTTTGTCAAGTTATGTATTTGTTGCTTACAATTGATTTTGCAGACAAGGACCGATGGTTTCCAATCTCTTGGGGTGTATCAATCCTTAAGGAAGGTGCTAAAGCATGAAGGTGTTATGGGGTTTTATAAGTAAGTTTACAGATTATTTCACCATTTTCGTTTCTCTATGTTTTCCCTTAAAAATTGGACTAATCCATGCCTATTCGGATCCGCAGAGGAAATGGAGCAAGTGTTATTCGGATCATTCCTTATGCAGCCTTGCATTTCATGACTTACGAGCAGTATCGAGGTTGGATGTTAGATAACTGTACTTTCTTTGGATCAGGGCCTCTTGTCGATCTTTTAGCCGGTTCTGCTTCTGGAGGAACAGCAGTTTTGTGCACTTATCCTTTGGACTTGGCTCGCACTAAACTTGCCTATCAGGTAAGAAATTTTCCATAAGAATACCATAGTTTTTGTATAAATCACACTAGTTTAATCAAACCTGTCATTATATCATGCAATTGCTGATTCTTTAATGAATTAATCTATTTTAGCTTTCGCATTAACTTTTACGGTTTAACAGGTTGTTGACACCAGGACAAAATTCAGTTCCGGTATGACAAGTTTACATCCTCGACCTGCATATAGTGGCATAAGAGATGTACTGAAAACTGTTTACAGGGAAGGAGGGATACGTGGATTATATCGAGGTGTAGGTATGTAGTATGCAGTTGTATCGAATGCTTTATCTTACAACTTATGACTGAATTCTTTCGACAATGACTTCAAATTCTTTGCATTATTCTTGTAACCGACATGATCACTCTTGTTTTCCTGTTTGAAGTATCTTCAGTTTTTCATGGTATTAGAGGTTTTCATCAGTTCAACATGCAATCTTGAAATTCTTTTTAGTGTAGTTGCTTCATTTTGCATTTACTTTCTTTGCTAGATGTGCTTGAACTTGATGGAACTTTTTGCTTACATAGGTCCAACACTGGCCGGGATCCTCCCTTATGCCGGTTTAAAGTTCTACATCTATGAGGTAATAAAGAAACGTGTTCCCGAAGAACACCAAAAGTCCATTGTGATGAATCTTTCTTGTGGAGCAACAGCTGGATTACTTGGACAGACCTTCACATATCCATTAGACGTCGTAAGGAGACAGATGCAGGTATTGTTCAGTAAATGCTACACCGTACCTGGTTAAATAAACCGGTTTTGAAGCAATTTGATTCAAAAGGTTAAATGTTACCCTACAGGTTGGAAGTCTTAAATCTTCATCGATTCAAGGTGATGCAAGATATAGAAACACATACGACGGGCTTACTACTATCGTCCGTAATCAAGGATGGAGACAATTGTTTGCAGGCTTGAGCATTAATTACATCAAGGTATTTTATTTACTCAGCAATGATGATATGATATCAAACATAGCTGCTAGTTTTCATTCTAACGGTGTGTGTTACGATTTGGTTGTCAGATTGTTCCTTCAGTGGCAGTTGGATTCGCGACGTACGACATAATGAAGGTTTGGCTCCGGGTTCCACCACGACAGAAATCACAGGCAGCATCGTCTGGCTAAACAGAGATGGATTTATGATGGGTTGCAACCGAAACCCAAAAGAAAAAACTTATTGCTAGTATTGTATGAACAGAAATCTTTGTCAAACATAAAAACTAGTTCCACAATTCATTGTGATTGTTATGTTGTTTTCTCTTTGGGATGCATATAAAATGCCTCATCTTAATCAACACCATTAATTTTGATCAAAAACAGAGCAGATTCAAGAAAGGGTTTAATTTTACACAATATTGTATATTTATACTATAATCCAAAATCCTAAATTAGTAAACTTAAGGAAAAAACTTTAATACATAGGCCATGTAAACTTTAGTTTACACGTGCCTTTTAGTTTTAGAGGTTAGGGTTTTAGTTTAGGGTTTAGGTTGTAGGGTTTAGAATTTAATGTTAGTGTTTAGAATTTAGTGTATAAGGTTTAAGGTTTAGGGTTTAGTTTTTTAGGGTTAGGGTTAGAAATTTAGGATTTGAATTTTTATAGTGTAAATACACAAGCATGTGTAAAATTAATTTTACATAGCCTGTGTATCAAAGTTTTACCCTAAACTTAAACCCTAAAAAACTAAATTACAAATTTTAAAACTTAAATTCTAAATATTAACCTTAAATTCTAAACATTACAATTTAAACTTTTAAACTTTAAATTAAAAGGCTTGCGTAAACTTTTAATTTACGAAGTCTATTAAAGATTTTCTCTTTAAGAAATTATAAAAGGTCAATGAGTAATTATGATCAACTAGTATCCATGTTTACCAGCATGGCTGAAAACGATGTTTCAACGACAACAGTGCAGATATATTACAATTAAAATCCCCACTTCCCACCACTTGTAAAATAAACATGCTTCTTAAATCTTTGTCAAAAACTTCTTTGAAGGAAGGTCACCCACTCGATTCCCTTTTTTTTACAACACTGTCCTTTTCATACAATTTTCCATGTAAAGACGGCTGCTTTTTGATAGATCAAACTGCTATCCAATTGCTTATTGTAATCATTAATTTTGTTCGGGTTAATAAGCTTGTATATATTATTGGGTGATGTGTGGTTTGTCAACCTTTCATGGAATATACAATTATGTATGTGTTATTAATATGTTAGTGCGTCTACTAGTTGTTTTAATATCATTAATGTTTAAATGTATATTGTATGCCTCTGTATGTAGTATGTATTAATGTTACAAATGTGTATGTGTTTATTGCATGTGATAGTAATACATGTTAGTGTGTATGTACGTATGTATTATAAGTGTATGTATTGATATTTGTATAAGGATATTTGTTTATATAATGTTATCATAGTATAAAGTGGGCTGATAAATAATTAAAAGGATAATGAAAAACAGATGCAATATATAATTAAAACTCAATGTTTATATATATAAGTCCAGGTCCATTTACATATCCATTAAAACCCAAAAAATATTAATATATGATTCTAGCCCAACAAGCCCAACCCTAAGTCTGATAACTAAAAACCTTAATTTATTCTATTCTCTGTGCAGTCAATTCTGGACCATTGGATCAAGGGCTGCTGATCGAATGGTCCAGATCTAATGGAGATCCTTCAGCTCCCCGCGCGCCACGTGTCATCATCCAGTGCTGCCACGTCAATCACCAGATACAATTTGGACCGTCTGTTCCAGAGGACATCTCAGCCGTCGGATCAGATCTGATCCAACGACCCAGATCAAGCCGGACCGTTCGACTCTCGCGCGTGTAGCCTACGCTCCGACCGTTCAGCTTCTTCACGCACCAACGCGTTGGCACCAGTTCATCTCCTCATCGGCATAATCACAATGCCGGGATTTCTGCTGCCACCACAAACTCTCCCAACTACCAAACAGCATAAAAAACATAAAAATAGGGGGAAATTAGAACATCATCATCCACAGTGGTTTCATTAAATCTTTGCTTAAACATGTAAACTATAGCATAGATATAGACAATGAGTAATCTGAGACAAATATAAGGATGCAATGAACCATTTGTAAAAGACAGTTCGAACAAAAAATATCCAGAAGCAATAAATAGAGAAACAACCTTTCGAGGTATATCTTCTTCTTTTTTTCAGTTCAAATATATATATATATACACACACACATGTGTATATATAAAAAATAGGAAAAAGAGTCAGGGTTTTACCCTCATAGATCCCTTTTTCTTTCGCGTCGTTTTGGTTTCCTCCGACCGTTACTCCTCCGTTGATAAGCCGTGGCTTCCTCAAGGCCAAGTACGATAAAACGACGCAAGCACGCGGCGGCAGAAGCCTTTTTTTATTCGGCTTTTGGGTTTTTACAGAGAAAGTGATGGATTTTGATAAAACTAGGTTAGGATCTAGGTTTGGTTTGAAAACGGGGAATTTTTGGGTCAGTTTAGGTTCGCCAAGCGGCGGCCGACACAACCAGGGGATGGCTAGTTTCTGGGAAACACGGCGGAGGGGGGTTGCCGGAATCTGGGTTCATGATGAACCCCAGATGAACTTGATGAACAAGTTCAGAGCATTTGGGAGGGGGAATTATCATAACAGAAAAAAGGCTAAAAGGGTTCGAAGTTCGGATAAAAGGGAAATATATAGTGTTATAATTTTTAAAATGGTATAATCACATTTTTAGTCCCTCCGCGCTAAAATAATTGTGCTTGAAGGGCTTTCGTATAGTCCAATTGCTCTATCAGTCCCTCCGTGTGGGATAATTACCATGGGAAGCCATTCTGCCTTTTTAAATTACCCTCGGGTCCTTCGTAGTTTTTCAAAATTTTAAATTACATCCTCATTATTTCTTTTAATTTTGTCTTTGTATTTTATTTTCTCACAATTAGGTCCTTTTTCCAGTTTTAAACTAAGTTATTTTATTTATTCTTTTTCATGTTTTTAGTTTAGATTTTGCATATTTATGTTTAACATTTGCAATTTAATTTTTATGTTATTTTTCTCGTTTGTGATTGTAATTTTAGGGATAAAATTAGTTCGAATGAAACGTATATTAGGAATTTAATAGGCACATGTATTTAGTATAAAATGGGAACGTGGCGTATAATTTTATGTTTAATATGTATTGTTGATAAAGTAGAAATTAGTAAAATAAAGCTTATATATCTCAACTTATAATACGTTTCAGAATAAAAATAGGAATTTGTAAAAAAAATATAAATGTTTTAATATATAATATATTTTTTGTATATAGTAAATTTAAAAAAAAAAGAAAAATAAAAAATATATATGTATATCTAATAGATACTTTCGATATATAATAGTTTAAAAGAATAAGATAGGATTTTGTAAAATATAATTAATATATTAGGATCTATAACACATAGTTTTTAAAGTCTATAATATAATCTTATAAAATAATACATATATGTTTTGGAAATAATATATAGTTTTTAAAGTATATAGTATAATTTTGAAGAATATAATATATACATTTTTGGTACATAAAATATATAGTTTTTGAAGTGTATAATAATGTAATGTGAAAATGAAATATATATATGTGGTTTATGATATGGTTTAAAGTATATAGAAGATTTTGGCAAAACGAATAATGTATATTTTTAAATAATAGGGTTTTTTATATATATTATAACTTTAATACATAATTTGTTTTAATGTATATTTTTAAATAATAGTTTTTATATATACATATTATAACTTTAATACATAATTGATTTCAATGTATGTTCTTAAATGATAGTTTTTTTATATGCTATATTATTTTAATACATAATGTATCTTAAATCTTTTGGGCCTTTATTACATAATAATAATTTGGGCCTTAGGCCTTGTTTTGCTCATTTTGGGCTTTTGTCTAAATCAAGTAAATTAACTCAATTAATCTAGATCGTGTGCTCGTCTTATAGGGGCACGGTCCTAGAATTAAATTAGCCTTAGTTTTTTTAAAGCCTTAGTTAGATTAGAGTTCAGATTAATTTAGTGAATTTAAATTTATTCTTGGCTTATTGGGATAAACGTTAAATTAATTAAATTAATTAAACAATTCTTAATTACTTTAGGAAAAAAAATCAATTTTAAGTTTAACTTAGCATTAAATTACAATTTAGCCACCATAAATTGAGTTTCTTAATCTTTTAGGGCTATATATCAAATTGGGCCTTCTTTTTTAAATGTTTACATTCATGCCCTTGATTGTCATACTTTAATTGACATCCATATAATCTTTAATCTCAATTGCATATCTAATCAATCTAAATCATAAAAAGGGAGGTATCTATTAATTCTAATATTTGTGTCGTAAAAGTCTGAGCTTAAAGGATGTTGACCAAATATTCGGGTTAATTCTTACCATCATGAGGTAAATAGATAAAAAATTAACAAAATCATCACATCATACTTAAATGTTTGCATCATGCATAAAAGGTGTGACGTACGGGGGTCAAACCGTAAATTAACACGGCAGTCGGGCTTATTCAATTTCGGTTTAATTTATGGTCCGACATATCGTCAACCTTATTAATTAAATGTTCAATTAATTTGAGTCCACCAATTCGATAAAGCCCGTGCAATCAAAGTTAATTTTCATCTAAGAACTCCGAATTCAATTCAATTTAAATTTCAATAATTTCATCATTTTAAGAGCAACAAATGTTTTGGTACCGTGTTTCGGGCGTGATGGGGGTGCTCATCATTCCCCACGCGTAACCAATTCCCGGACCCTTTCACGACGAATCTCTGGTTTTTTATGGTGTCCGACCTACCTTACCCAAGTGGCTGGCGGCGACTCCAAGTTTTCATCGTTTTAAAAAATTTAAAGTTTTCAAAAGAAATCCCCAATCTTCTAAAAGATTTTCATTAGTGATTTAGGAGGTAATTAGTAGCCGACTTCTTTTCTAAGAAAACGCCCTTAACATGACAAATTTCTTTTTTTCAAAAAGGAAGGAAACAAGTCGCTACAGCTTGGCGACTCCGCTAGGGACGTTTTTCAAAAACAAAAGAGAGTTAGGCCAAAGGAAAACTTGTGCTTTTAAATAATGAAAGTTATTGGGATTTTAATTTTAACCAGGATGGTTCTTCTTTGAAAATGTGATCGAGATTTCACGGGCTTTTTTAATTGGAGGTCTTCGAATTAATTTTACATTTAATTTCTAAGGATTCACTGACATGTGTTGCATCATATCATTAAGCTCTATACCCAAGCTTCTTCCCTTAAGTGGGAGTGAAACGCCACATACCCATGTGAGTAGCCCTCCACGGGTCGATAATTCACTTCCAGAATCCAAGCCTTTTGACACGTGGGCAACCCTCCACGTCATCAGGCCGTGCTTTCCCTTGAATCGAAACTAATTCGCAAGCTTATAATGGGCCAGAATTGGGTTCTTATTGCCTTAGTAGGCAATAAGATAGGTTCGGGTACCCTTAATTAGAACCAAACCCATATGTGAGAATTTAAGAAGCCTACCCCTATTAGAGCCATGCGGTTAAGTTTCTTTCTTTGTGTAAACTATTTGTGTTTATCTTTTCTAACTTTCATGTTTTTACCTTACGACTAACTCTTTTCTTTTCTTTCATTTCTTTTCATTGTTGTTTTTTTGTTTTGCATATTATCATCATATCATAAATTGCACATTGAGTTGGAAATAGTCTGAAGTTAAAGGCTAGATTGATGGGAGACCTAGTTCGCAGTAATGATGAAAAGAACTCCGACGTACAAATATGGTTCGAAGGGGAATAGTTGCATGAGGGAGACAGTATTCCTGCCGGGTTTATGTCAACGTTGGCAGCAGAGACATTCATGAATACAAAATACAACGACACTTCCGGGTTGAAGACAGTTTGGAATAGTTGGGACTTGGAAACAATGTGCATCTTCAGAAGAGAATATGGTGATATTGCATGTTTGCTAGATGTTCTGGTGGATCATGCATTGCTGCAAGCCTTGGTGAGGTTCTGAAATCCTGCCTACAGTTGTTTCACGATTGGTAACTTCGACTTGACTTCTACGATTGAAGAATATCAAGACCTTTTAAACTGTAAGAAGATTGACGAAACTCGGGTATACTCGAAGCCTAGTAAGAATAAAGCCTTTTGGGGTAAGCTCAAGAGATTCTCGGACATGTTGGAATCTTGGGTTGAGCATCAGGTCATTACTTGGAATGGTAAAGAGTATCTCAGATGGGATGGGATTCTAGCCCTGACTTTTGTACATCTGGTAGGCCGGTTTCAACGGGATCTCTTTGCATTGTTAATTTATGGGTTAGTGCTCTTTCCCCATGCGCGAGGGCTAATTAATCATGCAGTGTTAGACCTGTTTGACCGTTTTAGTGGTGGAACCAATTCGGTGCCCGTGATTTTAGCCAAAACTTTTTGATCTCTGAGGTTTTGCTAGGAGCACGGTGGGGGTCATTTCCATGGTTGTTTACAGCTGTTGACAGTCTGGTTCTACAGTCACTTGTAGTCAGATGCTAACTTCTCGAAGCCTCTCTACAATGACAGTTTCTCACCTTTAGAAAAATTTCTGCGAAAGAAAGATTGGCCCACCAGAAGATCTGAGGAAGTTTGGGTAGATGTTCTTAGCAACCTATAAGAGGAAGATATAGTTTGGAGGAATCTATGGCTTCCTACAAGGAGTATCCACTACAGGTGCGAGATACACTTTTGGGTGCCATTACTTAGACTTTGGGGGCACACTGCTTATGCTCCTCTCATGGTTTTGAGACAGTATGGCTCGAAGCAATTTGTTCCGGCTACCAAGGGATTGAACAAGTTCAATATGAATTATGAGAAGGAAAAGGGCTACAAGGCAGTGGTGTATAATGTTTCTTCAGCTTGGAACAGTGTGAGACGGGTCAGAGTCATGAGTGCTACCCACATAACCACTCATGAGTACGAGGCGTGGAGATTCAGCCGCGTCAATGACAACATTATCCAATTGGATCCAAATAGAAAAAGGACAATGGAAGAGAGGTCAGCCACACTCCCTACTGAGGCTGAATTGATGAGAAAACAACTTGAAGAGGAGCAAGAAAGGTATCTCAAGCTCGAGGAGAAAGCTCACCAAGAGAAATTTGATTTTGAATTGGAGAATATACAGTTTGAAGGAATGGTTAAAGGTCTACAAAAGAGAAATGATGAATTGGAACTTGAGCTCAAATTAGAAAAGGAAGAAATTCACCGACTCAAGAGGCTAAGCAAAAGCAAGAGAGTTGTGGAAGGTGGATCCGGTGAAGGGATAGAGCTTCGACTCGAGGAGAAGAAAGCGAGACCCGAGAATTATAAAAGAATGTATTGTGAGAATAGGGACCATGTGCTCACTTTAACACAAGAAATGAAGAACTTGCACACTTCTCACTCTAGACAGCTAGAGAAAGAATGTCGCCAAAATGAAGCCCTGAAAGATCAGGTTAAGTGCCTGGAGAAGTCTCTTTTCAAGCACAAGGGTTCGACTAGCAAGTTGAAAGTAAGCAAGATGGAGAACTAGGCCTTAGAGGTTCGTATCGAAGAGTTAGAAACCGAGGTTTAACAGCTCAATGATCATGTGGCAAGCTTTAGGGGAGCAATTCAAGTACGCCCGATGCCGAGTTTGGAGCAACTACAGTTCGCTGCCTACACCATTTGGAGACAAGAGCAAGAGTTAGAGCAATGGATGCTCCGGATTCAAGGAATTACCCAGAAGATACAATTCTTGGCAGAAGACGCTACTAAACTTCATGATTGTGTCGACGATGACTCTGAAGAATGAGAGATGATTGTTTGGATTTTGAGAGAGATCATCAACCTCGATACTACCCTGAAGTCATATGTTTAGTTGACTTTCTTTGGTTATTGTACCAAGACTATGTTTCTATTAATGAAAGTCGTTTAACTATGATATTTGCCAGACTCAGTGTTGCTCATTGCATTCATGCATAATTCATTTATTTGCATTCTTTGTTTTGTTAACAAATAATTAACTAAAAAGCTTTCCGTTTCAGAAACAAAAAAAGATTGCATTTTGGTTCTTTAAAATTACCATCATTCCACATCCATATTATACCCGTTTACGAACAAAGTGAATGGAGGAAAGTTTTGCGAAGCTGGAAGCCGATCTACGTGGTCAAATGGAACGAAACCAATAGGAATTAAAGGAAACCATTCTCAAGTCCCAGCAAGACATGATGAAATAAATATCTCAGCTGTTGCAAGCCCAACTAAGGTAGGAGTCAAGAGACAAGGGTACCGTCGAGAGCTCCTTCCAAAACTCGAGGGATCGCGTTTATGCCCAAACCGTCCAGAATCCTTTGCTCATCGATCCTTCGTCCAATCCTACACAAGGTGCATCTGCTTCTCATGCTGGTGTAGCAACTCAAACTCAACCAGGGGTGACCTTCGGCAATCCTGAGATTATCGGGGACGATATCCCAGATTTTGATGAATTAGAAAATCTAAACCAAATGAAAGCGGAGTTCACTAAGCAACTAGAGGATACTCGGAAAGACCTAGAAGAAAAGTTCCGAGTGAAGGAAGACGAGGATGACCCCTATGGGTTAAGTGCTAGGGAACTCAGCCTGGTTCATGATGTGGAGATCTCATACAAGTTCAAGGCTCCAGACTTTGAGAAGTTTGACGGAAGCACCTGTCCGTCTACTCACATAGTGATGTTTTGTCGAAAGATGGCTGGTTTTACCAACAACAAAAAGCTCTTGATTCACTGTTTTCAGGACAGTTTAGTAAGGCCTGCTCTGAGGTGGTGCAACCAACTGACCAGAGCTCAAATCAAGTCGTGGAGAGATCTGGCGAAAGCTTTCACTGATCATTATAAGCATGTAACCAACATGGTTCCCAACCGACTATTGTTACAAGGCATGAAAAAAATGCAACATGACCCTTCGTGAATATGCTCAAAGGTGGCTCGATGTGGCAGCCCAAGTCCAACCACTACTTCATGAGCATGAAATTTCCCCGATGTTCATGGACACGCTAAAAGTGGCACTTTATGATCGGTTGATCAGTAACCCTATTAGTAACTTTGCAGAGATGGTCATGACTAGCGAACGCATTGAAGCGGCCATCAAGAGCTTAATGATTGATGGAGGGGATTATTCACGAAAGCAGTTTAAAAAGAATGACCATGAAGTGAACAACACCAATGCTTTTGAGAAAACCAAGAACTTCACCATCTCCCAGCCACAGGCCTCGGCAGGGAATTCTAGAAACTTCAACAAGAGAGAAGATAAGGGTCCTAAGAAAGAAATGGATGATAGATCTTTCATGCCTTTGCTAATTACCTATAAAGAACTCTACTCGCAGCTGTACAAGGCCGATCTAGTCCGGTCTTACCACGTTACTCCCTATAACCCACCGTACCCGGCTTGGTATAACCCTAAAGAACACTGCAAGTATCATGCTGATGTCCCAAGGCACTCAATCAAGAACTGCATAACTTTCAAAAAGTTTGTTTAGAATCTGATTCAAACTGGGGTGTTATAGCTAGGGGAACCTAATATGGCCAATAACCCGTTACCGAATCACGGGGGACAGGATGTAAATGCCATTGAAAATGAGTGCACCGAGATAGCCAAAAAGAGCGTGTCTGAAGTCCAGTCTCCCTTGAGATGGGTATTTCAGCAGTTATGCATGACACATCTCATCAATCGGGGAATAGTGTTGGTCAAAGAAGGATGTGGCCTGTACTGTGAGTACTATTAATTAGGAGATCATGATATTCGGCATTGTGAGGAATTTCGTCATTTGCTTCAAGCTATGATGAATAACAAGGAGATAAAGTTTTTTGAGAAGGAAAAAAAGAGTAAAAGAGTTTGAAGTATGTGCATCAGAAAGTCAAGAAACCAGATACAGTGCGAAGAAACCACTTGTCATTGGTCTCATGACGAGCGAGGTAAGTGAACCAAAAGTGGCTCCTAAAATCATAATTGCTACCCCAGAGTTTTTTCCTTTCAAAGACATCAAGATAGTCTTGTGAAATTACGTCACAAGCGTTTCGATTCTGGGATCGTCCAGTGTACAAGAGGAAAAGAAGACGATGGAGACAGAACCTGCACAACCGGGTAGCAGAAAAATAAGCGACATGGGGTATCTAACAAGAAGTGGTTGATGCTACATTCCAAAAAACCTAAGGGATCCAAGGGAGAAAGGCCAGAAAGTTGGGGCAGGACCCGAGAATTTGTTTGGAGAAGACCCACCTTCAAAAATCAAGAAGCTGGTCACGGAAACGCAAGCATATGAGTTTTTGAAATTTCTGAAGCACAGTGAGTATAATGTTGTTGATCGACTCCAGAAACAACCAGCTCGCATTTTACTGCTTGATCTATTAATGAATTCAGAAAAACATCGTGATGCATTGCTGAAGGTTTTGAATGAGACTTTTATTACGAAAGACATTTTTGTTGGTAGATTGGATCATATTATCAGTCATATCACCGACGTCAATTGTATTACTTTCAGTGATGACGAGATTCTAGGGGAAGGCACGAGGTCCGTCAAGGCCCTAAACATCACCACTCACTATAAAGGTTATGTGCTACTAGGTGTTTTAATTGATAACGGCTCTGTGTTGAATGTCATGCCATTAGCCACGCTATAACGGCTACCAATTGATAGCTCGCATATGAAACCATGCCATAATACAGTACGAGCTTTCGACAAGATTTAAAGAGATATGGTCGGGAAAATAGATGTACCCCTGCTCATTGGCCCCACTGAATATGTGGTCGATTTTGTGGTCATGGACATCCAACCATCTTACAATTGCCTGTTATGAAGGCACTGGATACACTCGACCGGCGTCGTTTCGTCCTCACTTCATCAAAAGTTAAAGTTTGTCACCGAAGGGAAATTAGTAACAACGAATGCAGAAGAAGATATCATCGTTTCAGTGACTCTGGAAACACCATACATCCCTACTGATGGAGAAGCGATGGAGTGCGCCTTCAAAGCCCTGGAACTTATCAATGCTACTTTTGTTGTTGAAGGAAACAAGGTTTCATGCCCCAAATTGTCAAACTGCACCATGATGATGGTATTCAAAACCCTGGGCAAATGAGCGAGAAATAATAAAGGTTTAGGGAGGAATCTACATGGGTGTCTTCGTCCCGTTAGTGTGATTCACAAGGTTGACCACTTTGGACTTGGCTATAAGCCTAATTTTCTACAAAAAAAAGACAAGAATGAAAAAGAAGACAAGAACAGAGGAAAGCCAGGTTGAGGGGGGAAGACATTCCCTGGGCTCCCATAACCTACTCAAACTTCAGAGGTATCTTCATATCTGGGGGGATTAGAAACCCGGAGGAGGACATTCAAAA
This sequence comes from Hibiscus mutabilis, assembly GCA_019671005.1. Classification (NCBI taxonomy): domain Eukaryota; kingdom Viridiplantae; phylum Streptophyta; class Magnoliopsida; order Malvales; family Malvaceae; genus Hibiscus; species Hibiscus mutabilis. The sequence goes on along the minus strand of CM033721.1, from coordinate 72,428,720 downwards.
GGCAAACTAGGAGGGTGAAAGACGTCTCCAATAAGAGCTGATCAGTGAGGCTTTAGAAGAAATGAATATAAACATGATTAATGGCGGAAGCAGACCTAATCGGTTTCTGGCCAGAATTCGCCCATGTCTCCCAAGGGAAGAGCTCAACAACTGGACCTTCAGGGTCGTGCCAGCATTTAATATGAACAAATCAAAATAATGCCTAGAACCACTCTGTTACTTTGGCCTGAAAGTAACAGACATTTTTTGTAAAAAAAAAAGGCAAATATGTCATATTCATCTGCTTTGAATGAAATATACTATATCTATCTTTTCTTTCTCAAATGGCAAATATGGCATTCATTCCATTTCATTCATTATTTATTTACCTACCTATTCATTAGTTAATAATTTATTTACATTATAAATTATACTTTTCCTTTCCCAATACGCACTTTTAAAATCATGCAGGCCTCTTAATATAAACTGTATGAACAATGTGGAACCTAATCCCAAAGTAGATTTCGAACGACCCATGTACTTGGCAGAGGAAAAGGAAAAAAATGATGAGATTCCTGAAGAGCTGCTAAGAATGATGGCCGATAAGGAAAAGCAAATCCTTCCGCACCAATAGAAGCTAGAGATCCTAAATTTGGGATGGACGAAGAAAAGAAAGAAGTAAAGATCGGGGGTACCCTGTCACCAGAAGTTAGACAAGGGTTAGTGGAATTACTTTTAGAATTTAGAGACGTACTCGCATGGTCGTACCAGGACATGTCATGCTTAAACACGGACATTGTAATGCACAAGCTCCCCATTAGGCCAGAATGCAAGCCCGTTCAGCAAAAGCTTCGAAGAATGAGAACGGACATGTTACTGAAAATCAGGGAAGAGGTTAAGAAACAGTTTGAGGCTGGGTTTCTGAAAGTCTCTAAGTACCCAAAATGGGTAGCCAATATCGTGCCGGTACCAAATAAGGATGAGAAGCTGCGTATGTGCGTGGATTATAGAGACCTTAATAAGGCGAGCCCCAAGGATAACTTTCCTTTGCCCCATACTGATACTTTAGTGGACAATACTGCGAGGCATGCTTGGTTCTCGTTCATGGATGGTTTCTCGGGGTACAACCAGATCAAAATGCACCCCGAGGACATGGAGAAAACCACTTTTGTGACCATGTGGGGCACATTTTGTTACAAAGTGATGCCCTTCGGATTGAAAAACGTCGGAGCAACTTACCAAAGAGCCATGGTAACCTTGTTTCATGACATGATGCATAAGAAAATCGAAGTGTACTTGGATGACATGATAGCCAAATCTAACACCGAGGCGAAGTATATCCAAAACTTGTAGAAACTCTTTTGAAGGCTAAGAAAGTATCAGTTAAAGCTCAACCCGACCAAGTGTACCTTCGCAGTCACATCAGAGAAGCTTTTGGGCTTTGTGGTAAGTCAGAGGGGCATCGAGATCGACCCCGACAAGGTGAAAGCAATTCAAGATCTTCCACCACTGCGAATACAAAAAGAGGTCCGAGGTTTTTTAGGAAGGTTAAACTACATCTCCCGATTTATATTTCAATTGACTAATAAGTATGACCCTGTCTTCAGACTGTTCCGAAAGAATAACTCGAGAGTTTGGGATGAAGATTTCCAAGAGACACTAGAAAAGATCAAGAAGTATCCGATTGATCCCCTAATTCTAGTAGCACCAGTGCCGGATAGACCATTGATCATGTACTTGACAGTCTCTGAAAACTCTATGGGGTGCGTACTTGGACAGCATGATGATTCAGACAAGAAGGAAAGGGCAATCTAATATTTGAGCAAGAAGTTCACGGATTGTAAAACTCGATACCCGTCAATCCAGAAATTATGTTGTGCCTTGGTATAGGCTACTAAGTGGCTACAACAGTACATGTATCATACCACCTGTCTAATTTCTTAGATAGATCCGCTGAAATTTCTAATGGAAGCACCGACATTAACCGGGAAGATGGCCAATTGGCAAATGCTCTTGTTGGAGTTTGACATTGTTTACGTAAACCAGAAAGCGGTAAAAGGAAGTGTCGTGGCAGATCTTTTGGCAAGTCGCGCCTCAAATGACTATAAACCGTTGGATTTCCATTTTCTAGATGAAGATTTGATTTGTGGTTTAACTGAAGGGAGATCTATTACTGAGAAAGCGAGATAAAGGCTCTATTTTGATAGGGCATCGAATGTCCTAGGCTATGGAATAAGGGCAGTATTAATTTCCCCTGAAGAGGACCACTACACTTTCACAAGTAGGCTGAAATTCTTCTGCAACAACAATATAGCCAAGTATGAAGCTTGTGTCATGGGACTTCGAGCAACTATTAAAAAGAATATCAAGGTGCTCCATGTTTTTGGAGATTCCTCTTTGGTAGTCTACCAACTTCGGAAAAAGTGGGAGACCAGAGACCCGAAGCTAATCAAGTATCATGATTTGATCCAAGATTTGGTCAGAAATTTTGAAGAAGTCAGTTTCACCTACTTGCCAAGGGAGGATAACCAAATGGCTGACGCTCTGGCCACCTTGGCCGCTGTGTTTAAAGTAAATGAGACAACCGAGATGAAACATGTTGAGATGCAAACTTTTGAGGTGCCGGCCTACTGCTATAGTCTGGAAGAGGAAAAAGATGACAATCAATGATATTATGACATCCTTCAGTATATCAAGTACCAAACTTACCCAAAAGACACCAACGATAACGAAAAAAGAACTATCAGAAGGTTGGAATCGGGTACGTCCTTGATGGAGAGGTTTTGTATAAAAGAAGCAAGGATTAGATACTGTTGAGATGTGTCAATGCCTGGGAGGCCGAAACTATTTTAGCGGAGGTCTATAGAGGTTTATGTGGAACCCACGCTAGCGGATTCTCGATGGCTAGGAAAATCATGAGATATGGCTACTTCTGATCAACAATGAAGGGATATTACATCAATTATGCAAAAAATGCCATAAATGCCAAATCTACGCTGACAAGATACATTCCCCGCTAGTACCATTTCACGTCATGAACTCACATTGGCCTTTTGCTACTTAGGGAATAGACGTCATTGGTCAGATACACCTAAAAGCTTCTAATGGGCATCGCTTCATCTTAGTAGCCATTGATTACTTCACCAAATGGGTAGAAGTTGCCTCGTACGCCAACATCACAAGAGCGACAGTTTGCAAGTTTCTCAAGAAGGAAATTATATGTCGTTATGGTCTGTATGAAAGGATCATCACCGACAATGCTTCCAACTTGAATAACAAAATGATGACTGAGGTGTGTGAACAGTTCAAAATTATACATCACAATTCTACTGTTTATCACCCCAAGATGAACGGAGCAGTGGAAGCAGCGAATAAAAATATAAAAAAATCATAGCAAAAACCATAGAGAATTATAAAGATTGGCATGAAAAGCTATCTTTTGCCCTATTTGCTTATCAGACTTCTGTGAGAACCTCCACTGGGGCAACACCATACTCTTTGGTATATGGCACGGAGGCGGTATTACCCATCGAGGTAGAGATTTCATCACTCCGAATTTTGAACAAAGTAAAGTTGGATGAAGCCGAATGGATACAAGCCAGAATTGATCAATTGAACCTTATTGAAGAGAAAAGGTTGAAGGCCATCTGTCATAGCCAAATGTATCAGAAAAGAATGATGCGAGTCTATAATAAAAAAGTTCGCCCTAGAGAGTTTCAAGAGGGGGATTTGGTGCTTAAAAAGATCTTAATTAACCAAAAGGACTTCCGAGGGAAGTGGATGCCTAATTGGGAAGGACCTTATGTTATAAAGAAGGCTTTCTCCGGATGAGCATTAATCTTAACCGAGATGGATGGAAAAGAGTTAAGCAACCCAATAAACTCGGACTCTGTAAAAAAGTATTATGCCTGAGAAAAGAAACAAGAAAAAAAGAAGAAAAAAAAAAGAGAAAAGAAAGAAAAAGAAAAAAGAAAAAGAAAGAGAAAAAGAAGAGGGTTTAGGGCGAAAACCCAAAAATGGGCGTCTTAAAACCAAGATGGTGCTCATCATTCCCCACACGTAACCAACTCCCGGACCCTTTCATGACGAATCTCTGGTTTCTTATGGTGTCCGGCCTACCTTACCCAAGTGGCCGGTGGCGACTCTAAGTTTTCATCGTTTTCAAAATTTTAAAGTTTTCAAAAGAAATCCCCAATCTTCCAAAAGATTTTCATTAGTGATTTAGGAGGTAATTAGTAGCCGGCTTCTTTTCTAAACAAACGACCTTAACACAATTTTTTTTTTCAAAAATGAAGGAAATAAGGTCGCTACACTTATTTGTAAGCTCTCTTACCTTGTTCAACAAGTTGCATACTTTGCAGTTGGAACTTCAAAAACTTTGAGAAAAACTGGTTCTTTTTGTGTTCTTTAGGTGAGATTCTTGATTCCATTTTGTGGGTTTTGGTTGTATTCTCCATTTCTTCTTTGTCTACAAGGGCTTTGTAGAATCAATGGGCCTTTCCCTTTTATTGCTATGATCAGCCATGAAGAAAATCCTGGAACACCAAGTGTTTGATTATGGCATTGTGATACCAATAAAACCCGCCTTAAAGCTCTCGGATGCTGAACCAATGGCATTGATTTTTCCCAGACCAGTAACCGAGCTTGATGCCGCTGCAACTAAGCTTCAAGAAGTCTACAAAGGGTATAGGACAAGGAGGAACCTGGCGGATCGTGCTATTGTGGTTGAGGAGCTCTGATTTGTCACTTTGTCCCCATATAATCTCTGTTTCCATCTCTTGTTTTTCGGTGTTTTCGTGTAATTTGTTTGGTTCTTTATATTCATTCAACCATTTTAGGTGGAAGTCTTTAGATTCTGCAGCACTGAAAAGGTGTTCTGTTTCATTCTATAACAATGAGAACCAAGAGAGTGTTCTATCAAAGTGGTCAAGTGTTAAAACAAGGGCTGCCAAGTTACTTCATTAAGCTGTTCACAGAGTCCATAGACGTGATTTCCTATGAAAATTGCTTGAAGTCTGAATGGTGAAACCCTGAATTTGCAGGTCCCCCCCCCCCCACACACACATTGGCTTGAAGCTGTAAGCTCATACTAGAATTATAACATTGGTCGCTTCAATATACGTCAAATACAACATTGTAATGTTTCGGCAGATCGATCCACGCCATTGTTATGGACACAATTTACAATTCTACTATGATGTCTGGTTTGCAACTTGAAAGCTTGTTTGCAAGCAATCCGGAATGTCTGTCAACACCATTGAAGGTTCTAAGTGGATTTTTGTACTCAGCACATCAAGATCCTCGTATGTTGGGGGTGAAGAAGAAAGTTGTTTTTCTACACTTGAGTTTTCTCTCCGGTGAGGCCAGGTAGCTGTCTGGGAGATTGGTGGCTTCTCGAGGAGTTCTAGGTTACTCGGCATTACTTCAAGGGGTTCATTATCTTCCTATAGGAACACTGTGGATTGGACCAACGTTAAGGTAGTAAAAAACAAACAAGTACATTCCCTCCATGTTGGCTCTAAATGGTCCTAAAATCGGTGGATGATGAGTCCATGCATGGGGAGATCAATGATCCAAGGGCAACACCAAAACCAACAGATTCTCTTTCTTTTTCATTTCAACATTAGCGACTTGGTTTTTTATTTGTTCTTTGTCTAATCAGCAGCAGTTTTGGTGTTGATTGTCTAATGCCGGTAATTTATATTTCTTTTGTTTTTATTTATTTATTTTGTTCTTTCGTATATGTTATTGCGTTTTTTTCTCTGACACGTTTTCCCTGTCTTTATGACACATCTTTGTCTTATAGTATGTCTCTGCCTTATAGCACATTTCTATGGTTTCTTTGCAAATTTTTAGTGTTTGTACGGTGACCCTCACGGCACTTATTTTTTATTTGTTTTTGTCGGTGGTCACGTAGAGTTTGATCCCCTTTTGAATTGTTTGTCGATGTAATTTATAGCGAATCGTCATTCTTGGGAATATGCGTGAAAGATAGTTGCTGTCAATTTTGAGGATTTCATCTAGTTCGTGTCTTGACAACTCCCCAAGGATCCTTCCTATAATGGACCGTAGAGATTTTCTTTGGTCCAAAAAGGAAGTGTCTATCTAACTAATCCAACGTTTATTTTTAGATTTACCATTATCTTTCTTGTTTTTTGATATTCTAAAAATTTCTAAGCCATGTTATGTTTTTATTTTTTTATCAATAAAGCTGCCTAGTTAATGTGTCAAAAAAAATTCAAAGGCCTTGGGTTGTTCCAAGTGGTAAGCAATTTGGTATCGTTTAAGCATGTCTCGAGTTCGAGACCTTGTATACGTAGAAAATTCTCACTAGGAGACTCACTCATCAAAATCAAATGCGCAACGCAAGTCGTTCTAAATTAGTCAAAACAAAATTCTAGAGATCAAGAAGTCAACCAAAAAAACCCTTGAGTTTTTCTTGCAAGTGGACTAGCGGTCATCAGCCATGGTAAATTCCTCGAAATCCATCTTTTTTGCGTATGGTGCTCAGGAAATGGTAGATGCCTCTGAATTGAAGAACATCAGTTCTTCCAATGTCGGCAGCAAGGCGGGTGTGAGCAATGTCAAGAGGGTAGATCAAGATCAATGTTGTGCAACCAGCTGCAGAGCAATAAAGTTGGCAGATGCTCCAGAGAAAACATGACCATCTCCATAGTTTCTTAATATATTTTTATACAGGTCCTGCATTCAGAGATGCAAGGTGGGTAAAATGATAACCACACAGATGTTGTAAGTTTACTTGGAGTACTATTAAAAACCTCAAAGAAAAAAAGTTCTCGTTTTTGAGGAACTGGTTTTGAACTTTTGGTTTGGCTTCATTAAGTGTTGAAATATACGTAAAAGGCACAGATAATTCTCTACCATCTCATAAATCCTACACCTTCGATCGGCAAGATTAAAACCAGAGACCTCCTAGTTTAGGGGAATTCCCTAGGAACTTTTGAGTTTGCTAACCGCCAAGTAAATTTTTATCCGAATTGAAATAGACTGTCATCGACTGATCTCAACGGCATCTACCAAGTGATTTCATTGAACTTTTCACAGATGTATGCTAGGCAAATTCATCTAACCTATTCATACAACTAGAGTTGCTATCCCACCAATCAGGCCCATGTTTCAGTATCACTTTACCTTTTCTGTCCTATTATTACAACATCGCGGTCATCTTTGAGATCAGATTTGATAAACATGCCACGAGCGTGCACATACACGTAGAAGAAGCTTCAGCTTAGGTTCTAATTCGATGACAACTTACAATTTTATTTCTTACAACCTTATTATAACCAATAGTACCATGACTAGTTCTACTAACAGTATACACAACCTTATACTACGCCTCTTTTAGGTCGAGTTCGCTAGATAGAAATATTGCATTGTTGCGGTCTATTCAATAATCCGGACTACAACTCTTGCAAACTCAGTAAACAAGGTCTGCATTATGGATTAGACTCCATCTATTTCTCTTGACAAAGAAGTTATATTCCCCATCAAAACAAATCTCCCCTCTTCCCCTATACTTAAACTCCTCAATATAATCTCCAGAACATATACATACATCCAGAATAACAGTCCCGTCTCCGCAACATGCATTTGGTTTTCATGCACTTATAGATACTTTAAGGCCAACACCGAAACCAAATACAGCATTGCGAGTTCGATCGTTATCCTCTAACATTTTTCTTTCAGTGTCCATGGAATTTAAAATCAGATAAGATTGCTGCTACATTTCCCTGTTCCATCCAAATCCTGAACTCTATCAAATTCCCAATTCTAGGACAAAAAGATCAACACAGCCGCGTTAATTACCAGTCAAACATAGCAAACCAAAGAAAGCATGTCATGTAATGAAAATAATATAGAACCTCAAAGAAACCTTTCATCATTCACTTCACGTGCATGGAATATCTCCTTCTCAAGAACATTAACAACCAATCTAAATATCCCAGAAAGAAAATCACATGTTTCATTTCACTTCATACAAAAAACCAATATAAAGAAAAGGAAAGATTACAAATTTGGAAAAGAATTGTCACCTTGAGCGAGAAATTCAGAGCAACAGAAGGGTAATATCTGAGAACGCTACTCCCATTGCCTCTCCATAAAGAAAGAATGCCTTCTTCTCTAACAGTACGGACGATCCAATCGAGCATCCCTTTGAATTTCCTCCTCCCACTTCCCGCGAAAGCCAAATTGCTGTCTTGGGTCTGAAGCAACAGCTTCGCCCTCTTAATCGGCGCCACGATCGTGTGCACCACGCCGCCCATCACCGCTCCCGCCAACAGATCACGGTGGAAGCTCGCCAGCCATTCGTACGGTCCCGACGCCGGTTTGAACCCTCCCCCCCCCCTGTTTTCTACTTCGTCTTCTTCTTTACTCATAAATTCGAAAGACCCAAAATTTGCTTTCACTTCAAGAAATAAAAAGGATCCCTTTTTTCTTCTACTGAGTAGAAATGGTGGGAAAACAACTGTGGGCTAAAATGATTGAAGAAACAATGGCTATTAATGGAATCATAGTGAACTGCTCTGTTTACTAAAGAACAGAGTTACAGATGCCCTCTGTCTTGTCTGAATGTTCGTCCCTTGTCTACCACTGTATTCCCAAAAGGAAAAAGAATGAAATTTGTCCAAGCCGGTTCATTGGGTTGTTTGATAAGAGGGAAGTTGGGTTCTTTTTCTTTCTTTTACTATATTTTTTCTCAGTTTTGGCTAATTGAGATTAAGATTCCTTGTTAGCATTGATTAAGGTTCAACAATCCCTTTAGCTTTTCCCAAGTGTCACCCTATTCCTCTTATTTATGATATCATTGGAAGGATTATGGATTCCTTAAATTGTGTATTTTACTTTTAAACTCAACTTTTTTTTTGTTTTTGGTTTAAACACTAGTTTCTGATTCAATGGTCGACTAATTCAAATCGAGTTTTATAGAGATTTATTATTGGACAACCATCTCAACTCAATTTTCTCTATTTACAACATCAATATTTGAACTTCTGACATTGCTTAAGGGATTTAGTGGCTCATCTTACTATACCAACTAATTGTTGGTTAAACGCAACTTTCTAGCATAATAGAAAAGGGTAGGCATGGAGTAGTCTTAAAATTTATAATTAGCATCTATTCCTATATAAATCAACAAAACTTGAGGATTAGTCGCTGAGTGTAAGGTTCAAACTTTAGTAGTCACGTTGGATGTTGATAAAATTAAGAGTTCAGTCAGATCATATATTTAATGAGAAAAAGACGCGTAATTCAAATTTGAGACTACACGCATAGTACCAAATATGAGGGCATTTTTAGGCATGAAAAAAATGTAATAAAGAGCAAGTTTTAACAACAGTGCTCATGGAATCCTATTGGTACATGTAATTTGCTTGTGTTAGAAAGTACTCTGAAAAATCTGCATATCAATGGTGGAAAAAAAAAAAGATGAAACAATTCAAGGTTACACCAGCCATGTGTTTGATGAAAAGAGTGGCTCAAAAATGGTTGCATTTGCTTGTGTTTCAGTTGAGATGTGGCTTTCTTCTTTTTTGTGGAAGAAACTACTTGAGCTTTCTTCATACTCCAAGCATTGAGGGTTGAAATATTGACATCAAAAGTGCCATTATTGAATGCATATAGGTAGGCTTGGTTATCAATGGCCAAACTTGGGGTAAACTCTAGCAGTGATGCAAGCTCTTCCTTCCCCACCAAAGCTCTCCATGATCGAATGATCTATCTGCGATTCCGGAATCCGAACGTATCGGTCTAGAGGAGAACTTTGAAATGCTCGGAATGAAGCGTTAAAAGCAGATATAACATACGAGACTTCTCAGAGAAATCTTCTCATGAAGAGGGTCTACGTCAATGAAAGCTTCATAAGTTTCTTTTTTTAGTCCTTCCCTTAGAGATGATCTGCTCTGATCACTACACACAAGCACAACATACTTGCCGTTACTTCTGAAAACGCGAAAGAAGATTGCGGTTTGCTCCGAACGGTCCGACATTGCCTCGAACAGATGTTGTCTTTGATTACAGAGCAGTTGTGGATCAACCCAACTCTGATCCATTAATTCTACCTCCTTTAAGTTGGACAAGTCGAAGGAAACTTCGACATCTGCATTTAGCAACAAATCTGTGGCCTTTTTTCCATCAATCAAAACCGGATAGAAATCGGGACATTCCCACGTGCCAGTCCTTGTGGAGTGGACGATTGAAGAGGTTATTTACTCCTAGTCCATGTAACAAAATCTCGGCTTCAATATAGCAGCACCCATCCGTGGCCATCCATTTGGTTTCCTACCGAGACTCTCTGTCGCAACCCTCTGGAGCTTCGACATTTCAGCAAAAATATTAAAATCAACGGGGTCGTCATTAATTTTTTTTAAAAAATGTATGATTGAATCACTAAAACGGGTTATTTTAATAAAAATCTTTTATTTTATTAAAATAACATTTTTGTTATGCGAAAACACAAAAACGGGTTCGGGAGTCGGTTAAGCGTGGGGAAGGGTTAACACTCTCACAACGCCCAAAAATTGGTACTTTGTCGGTTACAAAAAGTTTTAAAGTCAAATTTTGCGAATCGATGTAGAGCTTAAATTATTGTCCGTTCATAAGTTTAATTTTATTTTAACGGCCTTACTATCCGAAAATGAACTCCAATCACTGCCAACACTTCTGGCGCTAACCCATCATTTCCGTTTAGTAAGACATCGCATTATTTAGATTCCACTTTTCAAACAGACAAAGAAATTTGATTTGTTGAGAATTTTATTAATTCTAAATTAATATTTACAAACCTAAAGAGTTCTAAATGTTTTAACCTATTTAGGAGATTTAAATTTAATTAAGTGTATTTTATTTTTTTGTAAAGAGAATCTTTATTCAAAGAAGGTCTCTAACTAAGCTTTGAAGGACCTATTTCTAAGGTTCAAAATTATTATTAAAAGGCAATCAAGATAACAAGTTTAAGTTTTTTTTATTTATATTTTAGGCTTGGATCAAATTTATTATGAAAAGTTTTAGAGAATTTTTTATTTGTAAGCTTTAAAAAATCCTATTTTTTAAAATGGTTATAAAAAATTAAAAGTTTCTTTTATGTTTTGAAAAAGTTTTTTAAAACTTTTATTTGTTGTCATTTTTTTTATTTTTGAAAATTTTCATCAAAAATTTATTCTTTCACTTCACCTACTTTTTCTTTTATAAAAAGAGTAAAAAAAATCTTTTTGGATTTTTGAAAATTTTGTATTTTTTTAAATTAAATTTTTTTATATTTGAAAGAATCTCTCTTTTTTTAAAAAAAAAACTTGTTTTATTATTTTATTGTTAAAAAAACTTTTATTTCAACAACATCATTTTTTCATTCTTTTAGAATGACATGAATCAAACAATTTTCATTAAAAAAACATGGACAAAGTTGAAAAACAAATTATTTACATTTTTTTTGAAAGATTATTATTTTTATTTTTAGAATCAAAAGATCAATAAAAATGAAGAAAATTACTCAAAACACAAAATTCAAGTTCCCAACATCTAAATGCAACCAAAAAAACATGAACAAAAATTTAACAACAAAAAAAAACAAATTCGAAATGTAAAGAGAAGAAAAGAAAATTATACCGTAAGTGGAGAATTTGCGAGCTTCTTCCTCTCGAACTGATTCCAAATGCCACCAGAAAAAGCTTGCTTCTTCTTCAAAAATTCGAACCGGAGCAGCTCAAAACTCGAACAAATTCCAGCAACTTCAAAGAAAATTTTAGAGAATTTTTTGGGTATTTTCGGATGAATTTCTAGTGTGTTGAACAATGAAAAATTGGGCACTATTTATAGGGTTTGGGGGATTGGGATTCAAGGCAATTTGGGGATAAAATCCTCATTTTCGTCCCATGAAATCATCCAGAATGATTAACACGGCTTTGATTTGTTGAAATTCATCCCAAATTTCATTTGATTATGCCCCAATTTGGGAAATTTTGCCCCCAATTAAATTAGGGCTCAAACCCTTTTCCCCTTCAATTGGCGAACTACCGGCGACGACAAGGGACGGGGTCGGCGGCATTGGACCCAGCCGGCCGAGTCGAACGGCACCAACCACGACGGTCGCCGTGACCCAGGGACGACGAAATGGAGACTGACAGCCGACCCAACCATTTCAGTTGGGGATTTGGGGGAGATTATCTCGCGCGTGCAGGCGTGTGGTTGCGCAGGATCCTCCCCTTTCCCCCCTTTTTTTTCTTTATTCGATCCAAATCATCCATTATTTTACCCCTAGATCTAACGGTCTCGAATAAACCTGAAAAAAAAAGATAAATGAGTTAGTTTGGGCCTTTAAAAAAATAAAATGGGTTCCTTATTTATTATTTATCTAGTGTGTTTTTATTTAAATGGGTTTACTATTACTTCTTTTTTTGTACTTTATTTTAAAATTGGTTCATTATTATTATTATTATTTCCTTTGAAGATGAGTTTTATTCGAAAGGATATTTTTATTATTATATTTTTTCATATTTTTTATTTTTATTTTATTTTATTATTTTTTAAAAAAAAGAGTAAAAAGTTAGTGACAACACTCTCCATAATCCATCGACCATCAGGGCCTTGCCAAGATGTTGTTCGATCCCTAAAGAACTTCGGGTCGATACTATCAACAGGGGACATGACAGGATTATGAGATGATTTCACCCATTCCCTTAGCAAATGATCGGATAGGTACTTTGGTTCGGCCAAGTTTTGAACTTGGCAGTTCATGGTATCACTCCCTGTGTATAAAATCACAGGCTTTTCACCCGGAAGGAACGCGGTCGAGCCTGACCAGCAACCGTTGATATCGAACGGATCATCGGGAGAAAGTGCATTATCAAGATGAATCCAGTTGACAAGATCATACGATATGGAATGAGCCCATGTTATGTTGCCCCATACTGCAGCATAAGGGTTATATTGATAGAATAGATGATAAACTCCCTTGTTATACATAGGACATGTTGCAGATTGGATCATTTTCACAAGATTTATAAACTTTGTTACAAATTCAACATCTGGAACTTTGTTCGTATGAAGAATTTCAGCATTCTAATGACCAAAACATAGAACATATCAATAACATAAACATATCGAAAAGCTTTCCATTAGGATCTCTGATGCCATAAGTACCCCATTTGAAGATTATTACATGTTTAAATTGAAAGATTTCCTGAAAAGCTAATCGTAGGTTCTTCTCTTCATCGGAACAATAGGGCCGATATGATCATTACTAGACTTTGCAGCAGCTGCAGGGGTTGTTATTCGAAACATAAACAGGACTTGGGTCACACGCAGGCTATAACCAGAATGCTGGGACATGCTCGATACACGCAGGCAGAACTCGGAGCTATCTACAATGGCTAGTTGATGGCTCGGGACCATGGCTTCCGCAAACTGCAGGTGGAATGTGATAATGCCTCAATAGTTCATATGTTGTTTGACAGTGCAGCTGAGATAAGAAATTTTAGCCTAGTGAGGGCTATATAGCAGAACTTTGCAGCAGACAGTGGCATAAATACGAGTAACAATGTTTCTTTTCAACGTCTCTTTTTATATTCCGACACTAAAAAGTTAAATTCTAAGCAATACAGAAGCCGATGACCAAAACAACAGATATCTTCATACTAACAGTTTGATGCTAAGCAACTCCTGTTAGCCAACTAAACATAATGTTAGATCAATTAGAATTTGTGACCCGAATTTTGTCTTAATCCAACTTAATTGATCAAGATATAAATACAAGTAAAGTGGGGTCATAAGTAAAGTCGGCTATGACCCGAATTCCGTCTTGATACATGCCTTCAGAGTTATTGTTTGTGCAAGACTGTACTTTTACAATTATACTTTGATTTAAAGTAAGATACTCAGTTTGAGTAGACTTTCTTTGTTCAAGTATCTATTTCTATAAATAGATATTTTGATTTAGAGTTAGAATATAATCGAATAACCTATAAATTGTGTTTAAAATATAGTCGAATAACCTATAAATTGTGTCAAATTATAAACAACAATTCTTATAGTAATCACTTTCAACACTTGATAGCTAAAGAATAAAAAGAAAAAAGAGGTGGAAATTACCAACAAAAGCAACAATGCAGATGAAAGTAGCCCAGAGAGTTGTGGTACAATACATGAAAAACAGGAATGATTGTTCCATTTCTTTCATCATTTCATTCTCAGGCTGTTGCATTTCTTTTCCAACCCTAATATGTGACGTACACAAACACACATGATTTCAAACAAGTGTGGCATGAGACTCATGGCCGAGTGGGTCTCGAACCATGTGGATGACTTGGTCCACCCACCACTGCCTCAATCTGAATGAAATTAAACCACCGAACTAGAGATGAACACGAGTTGAGATTTTTTACAACCCGAAAATAATTACTTTAAACTCGAATTCGACCCGACATAAAAATTATATTATCCTAATTCGACTCGACTTGATTTATAAAAAAATAATTTTAAGGACCTAGTTATAAAAATGATAATTTTAAGAACTTAATTGTAAAAAATAATTTAAAGACTTAATTATAAAAATATAAAGAGAGATATTATTATAAATATCTCTAAAATATAAAGAAAAATTATACTATTAGTCTTTAACTATATCGAACATTTTTCATCCTTAATAAAAATTTGACCCGACCCTAACTCAATCTTTTTACAAAAATGTCCAACTTAATCGGGTTAGATAAAATGTTCATCCCTAAAAACACAGCTCTCGCCTTAACTCTAATATAGAGCTGAAATGCTACCCTTGAGATTATTGAATATGTTTTTGAATTCCTATTCTCGGGGTTTTTTAAGGGTGACAAAATATTCCGAATTTGTTGAGATATAACTTGATTGAATTTTATTTAAGGTTTCGAGTATAATGTTAATAATTTTTGTTATCACTGATTAAAATAATTTTTCATCTAAATAAGCACATTTGACTTATTGGTTAAATTACTTATTTTTATTTCCTCGTTTTTTCTCCTAGAGTTTCCGTTAACTGCATGAAAGAATCAAATGATTTCTAGAAAGACAATTTTTTAAAAAATAAAAATTGAAATATATTGGATTGATTTGTGAGGTTATTGATTGAACCCTATCCAAGACTGGAAACTCCAATTTCTAGTTTTCATATACTGTAGAACTGTGACCCTTCAAAAATATCTCATGTCAAAATATATATTCCCTTCCATTATTGAGACAAAGCCTACATCAAAAGTAGTGCACTTTTTTCCTCATTAAAATGATTTAAATAAGAAATCCATAATAGTTTAATATGAGTTGTCTACGTGATAAGTAGCTTGATATCGCTTAATTATATCTTATGTTCGAGACTTTGTATATGTAAAAAAATTTATTAAGAGGCCTCACCCACTAAAAACTAGGTGTACGACGCAAGTATGTTCAAAATAATCATGATAAAACCCAAAAAACAGAAAGAGCAACAACAAAAGGTAATTCGAATTTAAATGTCAAATACAAAACGATTTTATCTTAAAATTTGATTAAAATGTTCAAATAATTCGAACTTGAAATATATTAAACTATAAAACAACAATCAATCCAACCTAATCTAGAATGTCTAAAACTCAAAATTATTCTAACCTAAAATGAATAAAAATTTAAAACTCGAATCTGACTCGAAATAAATCCAATCATCCTAGTGGCAAGCAATTCAGCTTTACACATCTTACCTTCACTGTGACTGTATATAAAAATGGATTGAAATGATAGCACTAGGGTTGACTCTGGTTCTTCTTTCTTTCTATCTATCATAGTACTGTGGATATGAATGCATTACTTTCTTTTCTTCAGCTTATCAGAGTTAAAAATTTATTCTATATAGTCAATGAAAAGAAAGTAACAAGTATTTGATAGTAATAAATATTAAAAAAAATTAAACTATCATTAAAATCTTAATTACGATCCTAAAACCCATTAATACCTAAACTAAATAAAATTTAAGTATTATTTATATTTAATTAGGAATGATGGGAGCCGTCAATAAATAATTAAATTTTAAAAATTATTTATATATTTTTAATTATAAATAGTGGGTACTAAGTGGATAGTGGGACATGTGCAGGTGCTTTTCATGTCCGTTCTCAGGGTCGGCCTTGACTTAACTATATATATATATGGGTTAAATTTTACATACACCGTATAAAATTTAATTAATGTTATATTTTTTTAAAAACAAATAAATGACTAAATTTATTTCTTTTCTTTTTTATCCTGTGATAATATTTTTATTTTTTCCATTAATTTCACATCACATGAAATAACATCTCATTTTTGTTGTAAAACATATACATAGGACAACATTTTAAAAGTTTTTGCCTTTTATTCTACTGTTAAAAATTATACTGAAAGTGAACTCTCCCAGTTATTTCAATAAAAAAAGAATGTTGTTATTTTTAAAAGTTTTAAGTTTGAATAATTTACTTATAAAATATGTATAAGTTTTATGAAGTAAGAAAAATAAATAGATACTAATATAAAATCACACCATGTGCGAAAAAATCATATTGAAACTAATTAATTAGAACTTTAAATAAATAATTTTATATAATTCAATTTTTCTGTTATGCTATAGTATTGGTAAAGATTATATGCATTTTCTTCTAAATCTCAACTGTAGGGAGATGAAAGAGGAGATGATATATATATATGGCGATGGGAATTTTAGATGAGAGTTGTTTGAGATTTCATGAGTAATAGTTTTGTGGTTGAATTTCGCAAGTTTTAAAGAGATTTTAAGAAAATTTAAATTGGTAAAGTGGAAGAGGACGATGAGGTGAGTTTGTTGATGTTTTGAGTGGTCAGAAAAAATACTAAAAAATATTAATTTTAGAGTCGGCATGACACACGGATGAAGTTGTAAAAGTTTCATCTTTGTAAAAAATAAAATAAAATAAAGAAGGAAAAAAGATGTAGACAACCCGCGAATGCAACATTAGCAAAAAGCAATTCACGTCAGTACATGTCAGCCACATCACCTTCGTTTGTTTGATTTAACGCACGAGTAATCAAAACATAAATAATTTAAAAGTTTAATGATCAAATTAATTTTTTATAAAAAAATAAGAATGAGAAAAAATTAAGGGATAAATTGTACGATTTACCCATAAAATAATTAATTGTAAAAGCACATCTTAAGTTTGTTAAACGAGGCATGCATGATGTTGATATTGTGGTAATAAAATAATTGAAATAATGGAATTATGAGCTGGAATCATATATACATATATAATGGTGTGGAAGGGAACTATAATTATAGTACAACCAGCCAAATGAAATTAGTAAACAAATATATATTTATAATAATAATAATAATAATAATAATAATAATAATATAAAAGCTGAAAATGACAAATGAAAACACATTAAACACAACTTTTTCTTCTTCTAATCGTTTCATTTAGGAGTGTGAAGACAAAAAGCTACCGTGAAACATGAATAAAGCATATATAATGTTTCTCCAATTAAACATGTCACATTGTTTTGTGTCTTGTAAGATCTGTATATGGTGTGTGGAGTTGGTCGGGGTGGATTGTGCTCAATTATTTTTTTATCTTCATATTTGTTGGCTCAAATTGGATTTCGCTTCTCATAATTAAGAATTTGATTACGATTTATTAAAATATAGATTTTTTAATATGACGGGTGATTCTAATAAAAAAGATGATGATATTCATCCTATAAGATTCGGGTTCTAGCAGTTTTCTATGCAAGGTGCAAAAAAAAGTATGAACATATGCTACGAAATTTTTTACCAACAACCGGTTATTTAGTGAGATGAAGTACTAGATTCCTTCAATAATGGCAGGGGTTAAGACCCCGATGTTTTGAATGGAGAAAACTAGATTGGATTCCTCAATAAAAAAACTAGATTGGAAGGTAACCCATTGTAGTCACCAATTTTATCCGGCTCTTTTAATTTTATGCTTGTAAATATACTAGAGTCCGTATATAAATTAGAGTCCATTAAAAAATAAAAAGAGGAGCCAATGTACATGAGTAAATGCCCAATTGGCCATTTTTATATTATTATTATTAATGTATTTTAGTTATTCCTGAAGAGCACACAAGATTCTAACCATGTCAGATATAGGAAGATTACAAGAGATCATATCCAACAAGTATGGAAAGTCAGGTTATGCGCAAAAAATTCTCACTGTGGACTCGCGGCCAATTTTCGATAGGATCCGAGCATTTCTAGGTCAGGATGTCTTCTTACGTATTGAACGTCTTTCAGTTAGCTTTCTAACGCATCTTAAAATGCCTCAATCAGATGTTGAGAGTTCAAGATATGTTCATTTTACTGAAGACAGCACGTGCAGAAAACTAGATACGGATCCAATACGAGAATTCGACTTTATTGCGAATTTTCAATTAATTTATTGATTATTTGTAATCAAAGTCAAATTTAGGTTTTTCCCTATTTTTTCCAATTAATTTAGGGCTATTTTGTGTGTAAAAAAATGGCTTGATGCCCAAGTAAATGCATTATTCTCTTTCCGGAAAAAAAGTGATTTAACATTCATGTGTAAATTATTTTAAGGTTTTCTTGAAGCCTATAAATAGACTTCATTCCATTGTAATTAAGACACACCATATTGAAGAGGAATAAAAGCTATAGTTGATTTTTTGAGGTATTTTTACCCAAACTTTGCTTCTTTATATTTTTGTTTTCATTTTTCTTTTATCATTTAGTTTTGAATAAGACGAAGAAGAAGGGGTACGGGTTCATATTAATAGAAGTCTATGGAGAATTCTTCATCGTCAAATGATAAAGTCGGTATCATTATTGGAGCGAGGACAACAATGGTGGCATGCTACCAGCATCCAGCAGTGACCGACGACCAGCAACGACGGCATGTGACCGGCGTGCGATGGCCAGCGTCCGACAGTGACACAAGGTGAATCATGGTTCAGCCTGTACCCCTTGTCGATAAGCTCACGTTTTGATCCCACTGTTTGCAATGTCTCTACTTTAATCTTTTTAGTTTTGAGTTAGTTATTGAATTTTTATTTCATGCACTTTTATTCATTATTCGATTCATTTACATTTACCATGTTCTTTAATTCACCTTCATGCATTTTAACTCGGTAAAAGATTAAGGTAAATATATCATCTAATAATTAATACCTTTTAAAGAAAAACTATCAAATAATTTAACATGAATACTTTTTTAGGTTAGCTTCTTTAATTAATAGCTTAGATTTATTTAGTTGCCCATAATAAGGTTTAATTAAATATCTAGATTTTGATTCATAAAATAACGTACACTTAATAATAGATAACTTAAATAATCTTCACCCTACTTTAATTGTAAAGAATGGTAAATAAAAACTATCTCGGTAATTCTTTAAGAAAGAGGTAAATAATTCTTAAATTGAAAATAAAACTCTTTTAGGTAGTTGTTAGAAAAGTGAATAATTCATCTTTGTAAATGTAAGTATTTAGATAGAGCCTTTTAGGATTAGTTTCTTTAAATGCACGCTTCTAAAAATAATAATTAACTTTGAACATTTAAGTCACCCATAAAAATTAAAAAAATTATAATACATCATTCAAAAAGAGATTTATTTTTGCACACATTCATCTGGGTTATAAGGAAAATATTAGTGATCAAGTAAGCGCCGTTTTGCGGGCATTATGGGGTGCTAGTCCTTCCCCACACGTAACCGTGCCCCTGAACCCTTAAGATTTTGTAATCTTTGGTTTGCTTTTTAGGTTTCCGATCTGCCTAATATAATAAAAAATACCGGTGACGGCTCCGTTGTTACATCTTGACGACTCCGTTGGGGACATTTTAAGAGGGCACAACTTTTACTTGATCACGAGTTATTTTCCTTAGTAATCCGTTGCATTTTTGGGTGCTCTAAACTGTTTGCATAATAACATAAGCCTTCTACCTGGGCTTTATCCAACTTAAATGGAAGAAAATAGTTATGCCTTCGTGAGTAACCCTCCACATGGGCTAGTGAAAGTCTTCCGGAATCTAGAGTACTTATGCTTTCGTGAGTAACACTCCGCACGGGCAGAACGAAAATGCATCCCCTCGAGCAGTATTTGATTCGCAAACCTGTGATGGGTCAGGATCGAACGTCTTATCTATCTTAGAGTAGGGGATAGGGATGGTTTGAGAACCTTTGTTAGAACCAAAATGTTTGAGAACTTCAGAAGCCCACCCCGTTAGAGCCATGTGGAAAGACCTAAAGAACTAGAATGCATGCAGACTAGGGTTTATTTTTCTATAATTATTTATTGTATTTATGTTTATTATTATCATGTATTAACGCTCTTCTTTCTATTAGAGCCACATGTATTTTTATTTAGCGCATCGCATTGCATCCAGTTGGTATTCTGAAACACTAGTCAGTCAGAGATCATGAGTGTTCTGGTTGTATTATCTAGCTTCGGGGTCCCTTGTTCGAACACCAACGTTCGAACTAAGTCCTTAGAGATTCAGCGCCAGCATGGAGACAGTGTGCAAAAGGAAGCCACCATCAATCTACCGAAGTAAGTGCACATGGGTTTGCCTCACAACCATTTGTCAGGACTGGTTGCTATTTTGGAAAGCCTAAAAGCCCAAGATCGAGCTATATTCACCAAGAGGTACGGAGACATAGCCCTTCTGCTTAAGGTAGAGATAGACGAGCCCATGATACTAGTGGTGGTTGAATTCTGGGATCCGACCTATTGTTGCTTCATCTTCAATCAGGAGGACATGACCCCTACCATCGAGGAATACATGATTCTGTTGCACCTAGAGTTAGAAAAGCCCGATAAAATATACTAGAAAGAAAAGAACTTTAGCTATCGAGGGAAGTTTGCCAAGCTTGTTGGTCTAGACGTAGAATAGGTGAATGTTCATCTTGCTTAAAAAACAAAAGCTTTTGTTTCACGTGGGAATTCATCTATGCCCATATCATGAAGGATGTAAAGCATGAGAGGGTCCTTGATTTGCTCACCTTATCCATCTACGGGTTGGTGATTTACCCAAAGTCCTAGGGCAGGTTAAGATAACCCTAGTTGATCTGCTGGCCCAGAAGAATGTGAATCCGATTCTCATAATTCTTGTAGAGACTGTTTTGTCCTTGAACTTTTACTGAACTCGGGGAAGAGTTCACTTCACTGGGTTCTCTCAGCTCTTTTACTTGTGGTTTCGAAGCCATTTCTGAGACAACGAGAAGATTAGTAAGTACCCTACTTCTCAAGATTTGGTCCCAATCTGAGAAGTTACCAGGAAGTAGTGGCCATGAAATGAGAAACAAGAATAGTGGGTAGCCTTCTTCAAAAAACCTTGATATCACATGGAGAACCCGTGGATGTGTCCAGTACTAGTACGAGAGAATGGAAGGAGTCCATGTCATAGGCTTGTGGGGAGCCACCAGTTATGCCCATTTGCTTGTGCAACGTCAATATGGGTCCCTGTAGTTCATTCTTGTTACCCATGGGTTGCATGAAGAAGAATTTTCTTACACGAAGGATAATTCCATAATCCAAGTTATAGAGTTGGCAAGTGAGTGGAAACGAACATACTGAGTGAAGATGCCCTTATTTTCCTGCGTTACACTCGAGTACGCGAGTTGGAGAAAGCAAATGATCGACTATATAGGCGTTTTAATCTTGGAAATCTCATTAGATAATCCCCAGCTTGACATTCTTCTAACCGAGCTAGAAATCTACAAACAAGACTTTGAGAGAAAAAAAGTTGTGGGGCAGAGTCACCAAACTCGAAGACAAGCTCATCGCCAAGCAGTACTAGAGAGAGTTACCAAAAAGAGGTAAAAACCATCTTGTTGAAGTGAGAACTCCACCTAAAAGATGTGCAAAAATTAACATAAGAGAATAATCGCTAGAAGGATCGAGGGGTACGTGCTAGCAGTTCCAAAGCCTCGAAGGAAGAAAAAGCACGTCTCGAGGAAATAAAGAATAAGCTAAAAGTTCGTCAATGCGAGGCTAAAAAAAACGTATCGACTTATTGAGGAAAATCACCATTTAGAGGGGCAATACTCAAAAACACGTCTTAGCCTTAGAAAATGCCAATACCATAATAAAGAGCTTCAAGAGAAATTGAAAGAAGAAGGGGCAAAGAGTATCGAAGGTGAACTATTTTGTTACGGTCCCAAAGACTTGAAGACGCAGTTACAAGCATATAAGGACCATATCCGTACCATTATGGATGACTAGTACTATGAGAATATCCTGTGGGCCAACTCCAAGTGAGCCGTTAGCGTTGCATGCCTGGGTAGACAATTGTACATTGACCATTTAACTCAGTAACTCCGAAAGACAGTCTCCAAGGCTCGAGAAATAAAGAATCGAGCTGAAGATTTGAGAGAAAGATTCCTCTCAACTAGAGAGGACAGGTAACATCTGTTAGACTTTTTAGACAAGGCAGTGGGCCAGTATCAGCAGGTTAGCCAGTTTCTTTATTTTTTAGAATAATGTGTGCTTGAACCTTATGATCTATGAAGTGTATTTTTTATTTTAGAATATCAACATTCTTGCATCATCATCATTCATATCTTATTTATTCAGTCTTAGGTTAGTGAACATGTGTTGTTATATCAGTCCGGTTAAAGCTTCAAGCTAGGTAAGCTTCGTTCTTGTTGGCTCAGACCATTTATAGTTACTAATATATTTTCTCATGATGTAGTAGGATTAAAAGCTTGGAAGCTTCAAGCTAGTGGAAATTAAAAGCTTGGATTCAGACAAAAGCTTTAAGGCCATGGTGAACATGAACAACTCTAAGATAGAAGAAAGTGATTCATGAAAGAGGTCTCGCTAGGGAAAAGAAAGAGCAGGCTATTGATACAAATAATTGACCTAACATGGAAAAGATATGGCTTAGTATGAGACGTTCACTCAAAAGAAGATTATCCCATCAGCGATGAAATCATGTTTGACGAATGAAAGAAGCATCACCTTGCGTGAGGAAGGTTTTTATCATTTACACTTTCAAATGGGTGTACCTCTTGAAGACATAAGGTCTCTTTCGCACTTTCAAATGAAGAGCAAAATATCTCATGCTTCAAACAAAGATATCAATACATCATTTGCACTTTCAAATGGGGACATATAAAAGCATCTTCGCACTTTCAAATGAAGACTCGAAGCTTATTCTTAGAGTAAAGCTATCGGGACATCCTCTGCACTTTCAAACAAGAGTACCTCTTGAAGACATAAAGGCTCTTTCAAACTTTCAAATGAAAAGCAAAACATCTCCTGCACTTTCAAACGGAGATATCAAGACGTCTTTCACACTTTCAAATGGGGCGATAAAAATATCTTCGCACATTCAAACGAAGATCTAAACGTCTCTTCTTAGAGAAAAACCACCGAGCATCTAACACATGCCCTAGCCCTTTGCCCCGCTTCAAGCGTCTAGCGAGGAAACATGAACCCCCCATCCATAGTGAACTCCTAGTTAGTTTTCCTTACTTTGTTCTTTTTCTTTTGCATTTATGTTCATGTAGTTGCATTGAGTGAAATTTTTTCTCAAGTTTGGGGCAAGTTTGTCTATAGTTAACAGTTAGTTTTATTTTTGGTTGTTATAGCATTGACAGTTTGAGTATGTTGTTTAAAATTTTTGATGATTTCCTATGATGGTGACTTGTACTTAATTAATAACGACGTATTAACAACTCTATGATTTGAACTTAAGGTTGATTCTGCTGAAAATTATACTTGACACATTGCATGATTTCAAACACTTAAGAAGCCTTAGAAAATTTTAGGTCGACTCTCTGATGCCTTAGCATAAATTGGTAATAATGAACTGAATGCTCAATGTTAGCATGAAGGCTAAAATCTGAAACTCCCAATAAAATCGAGAAAAAGAATGAAAATATGACTTTAAATGTAAACTCGATGCCAAAGGAAAACTATTGAGGGGCACTCTAATATGCTTAGCTAGCTTAGCACACTACGTGATTTATGTTTGCTCCATTTAACTTTCCCTAGTAAGAACAATAGTACTAGCATAAGAGTGAATGAAAAGTCTTCATGGGATGACTCTACTCGTAGGGCTTAGGGATGAGGTGTTTGCTCCACTTAATTTTCAGGCTTGAAGAGTAGTTCTGGTAAGTTGAAGCCCCAAGGATACAGTTTAATGAACTAAACAACTAAGGGAGTAAAATAATGTGCTAAAAAGGAAAGAAAATGCTAGGCAAGAATAGAGAGCAATCCTAAAAATTCTTTAAGGTCATTAAGTATTGATTGTATGCAACACAACACACACCGCACTTACAGTGGAATCGATCCTAGGAATAAATCTATTGAGATTTATTATATTGCATATATTTTTTTATTTTTTTGAAGACTGAAAAATGATGCAGCATGTTCAGATTTTTGATGCCATAGTATAGTATAGTCCCTTTTCTTTTCTTCAGTTTTGCATGTCATTGCTTGAGGATAGGCCATAACTTGAGTTTATGGATGTGATAACTCTATAGAAAACCTATATTTTTATGCCTTTTTATCTGAGTTGTTGTATGAAATCAAGATCATATAGTTGCATTTAGATTTAGTTTGCATTAATTTGGGGGGTTTTAACTTTGTGCTTTAGCAATTTATATTTGGATGCTATTGATGGGAAAGGTATGGCATTTTAGTCGTGTTGGTACAAGAAACTATGAAGTAGTAAAGTGCCAAAGAGTGAAGCAATGCCCTCTCGTGATCACTAACTCATCAAGATCATAGCACTTGTTAAATTTTGACAGGGGCCATTTTCTGACTCTACATCACTTCAAGAGATGAGGCAGAGCTTGAAAGAGTTAATTAACAAAAAAGTCAGAAGGTTTCTCTGAGTAAGGGAAAGATATAATGTTGACCAAATTCATATGACTTGAAGGTTTGAATAAAGAATGGACAACAAAATTTTGAGGCAAAATTTTGTTGGGGCATGAAGGTCGATTTAATACTTCAAAGCCTGAATCCAAGAAGACGACTTTGTCAAGAATTTCATGCATCTTTGCATCAACCAGGAAAATACGCAATTGCGTGTCATCTATGTTTTTCATAAAACGAAGAATTTCTTAATTTTATCATTTCTTAAGGATGTTTTTCTTAAAACACAAAAGAATTTCTTAATTTTATCCTTTCTTAAGGATGTTTTTCTTCAAACACAAAAGAATTTCTTAATTCTATCCTTGCTTAAGGATGTTTTTCTTAAAACAACAAGAATTTCTTAATTCTATCATTTCTTAAGGATGTTTCTCTTAAAACACAAAATAATTTCTTAATTATATCCTTTCTTAAGGTTGTTTTTCTTAAAACAACAAGAATTTTTTAATTCTATCATTTCTTAAGGATGTTTTTCTTAAAACACAAAAGAATTTCTTAATTCTACTATTCTTAGGGACATTTTCCGTAAAACCTATCATGCATTCATGAGTTAGGCATCCCTAGGAGCATGCTAACTCGTCACATTCATAGTATTTGTTGAATTTTGACAGTAATACAAGTATCATTTCATAGAAGAGGCTATAGGCGCAAGACAATCTATGTCGCTTTTGGGGAAAGATACCCCACATCACTTTGAATGAGCAAACCACATTTCTCATCATCCCTAGAAGAAATATATCATTTTTTGATTCGAAGCCTATCCGTTCAAGCTCATGAAGAATGGAAACCTGTATTTTTTAGCAAATAGCCTATCCGTTTAGGCTCATGAAGAATGAAACCTTTATTTTTCAACATATAGCCTATCCGTTCAGGCTCATAGAGAATAGAACCCTTTTGATTCAATACCCATAAGGGCGAGAGTCACCTTTACCGGTTCATTGCCCCTAGGGGTGAGAGTCATCCTTTTCTATTCAGTGCCAGCAGGAGTGAGAGTCATCATTACCGATTTAGTGCCCGCAGGGGCGAGAGTCACCCTTATCGATTCAGAGCCCGCAAGGGTGAGAATCGCCCTTATCGATTCAATGCCCATATGGGTGAGAGTCACATTTTTTGATTCAGTTCCCGTAGAGGTGAAAGTCACCATTTTTGATTCAGTGCTTGCATTGGCGAAAGTCACCCTTACCGTTTTAGTGCCCGCAGGGGCGAGAACCACCCTTACCGATTTAGTGCCCGCATAGGCGATAGTCACTCTTACAGATTCAGTGCCCATAGGGGCAAGATTCACCTTATTGATCTAGTGCCCGTAGGGGAAATGATCACCTTACCGATCCAATGCCCGTATAGGCGAGGATTACCTTACTGATTCAATGCCAATAGGGGCGAGAGTTATCTTCCGATTCAGTGAAGAAGAGGATCACTTTACCGACTTGGTGTCTGTAGGGACGAAAGTTAAAATTTTGGTAGCATCACCTCAAGCTAGAAGAAGTGGTGTTTGACATACAGCTCGGCCAAATAAAATCAGCGTCTTCTATTCTTTGCCCTATTCCCGTTTCACTAGAATGAACAAAGAGTTAATTTTATGCTTGTAAATATGTTAGAGTCCGTATATAAATTAGAGTCCATTAAAAAATAAAAGAGGAGCCAATGTACATGAGTAAATGCCCAATTGGCTATTTTTATTTTTATATTATTATTATTAATGTATTTTAATTATTCCTGAAGAGCACGCAAGATCCTAACCATGTCAAATATAGGAAGATTACAAGAGATCATGTCCAACAAGTATGGAAAGTCAAGTTATGCGCAAGAAATTATCACTGTAGACTCACGGCCAATTTTTGATAGGATCCGAGCATTTCTAGCTCAGGATGTCTTCTTACGTATTGACCGTCTTTAGTTAGATTTCTAACACATCTTGAAACGCCTCAATCGGATGTTGAGAGTTCAAGATATGTTCATTTTACTGAAGACAACGCGTGCAGAAAACTGGATACGAGTCCAATACGGGAATTCGACTTTATTGCGAATTTTCAATTAATTTATTGATTATTTGTAATCAAAGTCAAATTTATGTTTTTGCCTATTTTTTCCAATTAATTTAGGGCTATTTTGTGTGTAAAGAAAATGGTTTGATGTCCAAGTAAATGCATTAATCTCTTTTCGAAAAAAAGTGATTTAGCATTCATGTGTAAATTATTTTAGGGTTTTCTTGAAGCCTCTAAATAGACTTCATTCCATTGTAATTAAGACACACCATATTGAAGAGGAATAAAAGCTGTAGTTGATTTTTGGAGGTATTTTTACCCAAACTTTGCTTCTTTATATTTTTGTTTTCAGTTTTCTTTTATCATTTAGTTTCGAATAAGACGAAGAAGAAGGGGTACGGGTTCATATTAATCAAAGTCTGTGGAGAATTCATAATCTTCAAAGGATAAAGTCGGTATCATCATTGGAGCGAGGACAACAACGATGGCATGCTACCAGCATCCAGCAGTGACCGACGACCAACAACGACGGCATGTGACCGGCGTGCGATGGCCAGCGTCTGACAGTGACACAAGGCGAATCACGGTTCAGCCTGTACCTCTCGTCGATAAGCTCGTGTTTTGATCCCACTGTTTGCAATGTCTCTACTTTAATCTTTTTAATTTTGAGTTAGTTCTTGAATTTTTATTTCATGCACTTTTATTCATTATTCGATTCATTTATATTTACCATGTTCTTTAATTCACCTTCATGCATTTTAACTCGGTAAAAGATTAAGGTAAATAGATCATCTAATAATTAATGCCTTTTAAAGAAAAACTATCAAATAATTTAACATGAATACTTTTTTAGGTTAGTTTCTTTAATTAATAGCTTAGATTTTTTTAGTTGCCCATAATAAGGTTTAATTAAATAGCTAGAGTTTGATTCCTAAAATAATGTACATCTTAATAATAGTTAACTTAAATATTCTTCACCTTACTTTAATTGTAAAGAATGGTAAATAAAAATTAACTTGGTAATTCTTTAAGAAAGAGGTAAATAATTCTTAAATTGTAAATAAAACTCTTTAAGTAGTTGTTAGAAAAGTGAATAATTCATCTTTGTAAAATGTAAGTATTTAAATAGAGCATTTTAGGATTAGTTTCTTTAAATGCATGCTTCTAAAAAAATAATAAGGGTAAACTACATGAAATGCCACTGAACTCTAAGTTTTGTATCGAAAATACCACTAAACTATAAAATGATACAATTATACAACTGAACTTTATTTTTTGCTTCAATTCAAGCACTTTGCCGTTAAACTATAACGACCCGTTAAACGCAAAACGACGTCATTTTGATATAGTTGCTTTGATGCTTAAGATAGATCAAAATAAAGTCGTTTGTTAGAAAAAATTAAGAAAACATTACATTTGAGCATGCTTGAACCCAAAACCTCTAAAATGGAAGGTTTTTACCAAACCATTAGGCAAACTCAAAGACTTGATATAATCCTAACGTAAATTGATGCACCCAAGCACAACTGAATCCATGCCTCCAAAGTTCATCTTCTCAACTGCCCATCGTCTCTTAATCGAGCAGCTTCCATTTCCAAACTCAACAATTCAATTGATGCAGTCAAAGGTAAAGTCAAAAAGCTCTGCAGTTTATTTGAATCCACCAAATCTTCAAGAGTTCAAATAAACATACCCCTAAGGTTGCTTCAAGACCCGCAAAACCAATTGGGTATTCTTCTTCGAGATTTAACCACTCATTGAAAAGACTACCCTGAACTGAAGATCGAATTGTTGTTTATTTTACTAGTTTACGAGGGATTAGAATAACTTACGAGGATTGTTATGTTGTTAGGTTGATATTTAGAGGGTTTAGAGTTTGGGTCGATGAAAGATATATTTTCATGGATTCAGCTTTTAAGAAAGA
This sequence comes from Hibiscus mutabilis, assembly GCA_019671005.1. Classification (NCBI taxonomy): domain Eukaryota; kingdom Viridiplantae; phylum Streptophyta; class Magnoliopsida; order Malvales; family Malvaceae; genus Hibiscus; species Hibiscus mutabilis. Next base: position 72,399,946 of record CM033721.1, on the reverse strand, counting down.
GTTGCAGAGCGTTTTGAGAAAAAAATAACCCAAGTTTTATTTATATACTATTTGTGGTAAGATTATATAAAGTTTTTAAGTTGGCCTAGTGATTTGATGTAAACATTTTATTTTGAAGGTTTTGAGTTTCTTCAAATACAATATTCTTTTTTTTTTCTAACAAAACGACGTCGTTTTGGCTTATATTAGGCATCAAAGCAACTATATCGAAACGACATCGTTTTGCATTTAATGGGTCGTTACAGTTTAAGGTGGAATGCTTGGATTGAAGCCAAAAATGAAGTTTAGTGGTATAACAGTATCATTTTATAGTTTAGTGGTATTTTCGATACAAATATTAAAGTTTAGTGGCATTTCGTGTAGTTTACCCAAAAAATAATTAACTTTGAACATTTAAGTCACCCATAAAAATTAAAAAATATATCATAAAACGTCATTTAAAAAGAGATTTATTTTTGCACACATTCATCCGGGTTATAAGAAAAATATTAGTGATCAAGTAAACATCGTCATGCGAGCGTTGTGGGGTACTAATCCTTCCCTACATGTAACTATGCCCCGGAACCTTGAGATTTCGTAATCTTTGGTTTGTTTTTAGGTTTCCAGTTTGCCTAATATAATAAGAGGGATCGGTGGCGACTCCATTGCTATACCCATAATAAGTACTCGATCAAAATTAGTCGACTAATGAGTCATATACTGATAATTATAAAAAAAATTATAGAACTTTTATATTAAATTTTCTCTCGAAAACAATAGCTTGTGCACGGAGTAAAATCATTTGTCCCTTTTTGGTGCCCCTTTCTATATCCAACACTAAAAAAATTAAATTCTAACTTATAATCCTAAATTATATATCCTAAACCCTAAATTCTAAAAATATATATTACCCCTAATTCCCTAAACACTAACCTAATAATAATCTTAAACATTAGCCCTAAACTATAAACCTAATTTTTTAGTATAGGCATAAATAGGGCACCGAAAATAAAAAGATAATTTCTATTAGCTTGTGCACATGGTTCAATCATTCATCTGGTTAAAGAACTTGGACATTTCTCAAACTTTACCCTCCTCATGGTGCCTTGTGACCTCGTTGCTCTCAACTTTCAACAACAATAATTTAAATGATGATGATGGGTTGGGCAGGATATTTGGGGACCAACCTCTTTCTTTATATAAACTGACGCGGTTAAAAAGTTAATCCCACAACATTAAATGGTAGTACCTATATATATATATGTCTGTAAGAAAAATAAAAGAATTTTGGGAACTGTGTGTCTGCTGGAATAATTTGGAGTTCAATCACTGAACCAATCATGTTTTACATAAGTTTCTCAGAAAGAAAGATGTTTTGCTTTCTAACCTCTTTTATCCTACTCCTTGCAAAGCCTGTTAATCTACTCTGCAATATCTTTCTTTCTTTCTTGCAAAATCGCACAAGTGAGGTATGTGTACGCTATCAAAAATATATATTAATAGTCTAAAAGTGATTATTATTAATTTTATTCGAGATTAAATTTAAATAAATTATTTATAAAATATGTATACGCTATTAAAAGACTAATAAAAATAAACAAATATTATTATGAGATTACACTAAATGTTCAAAAGAATTATAAGTAAATAAGGTAGCAAGAGACCATATCTGACCTGTGTAATATACCACTTGGAATGTGAAATCATATAAACTCTGGATATAATCGAGACACATCAATAACTTTAGTCCGACACTATTGATATTTTTATTTTTATAATATTATTAATTATTCATAATTAATTATATTATTGTTATTACGTTGATGACGTAACTTTTGTATATAGAAAATAATCATATTATCATGTTGGTATTGATCAAGCAGTTGGTTAGACGCAAAAGCATTTAAGTAATCTATTTTAAATTCCGACTTTACGAATGAAACAAATTAAGTTGAAAGAGTTATTTTTGTAATCAATTTTTGTTTAATGTATTTTTCAACATGAGTTATTTTTATATAACTATTAGTATTTAATTTATTGTTGGACTAATTTAGATTAAGTATTGTAGAAGTTTATTACAAATACAATTTCTCCTAGGGATGGTCATGGGTCGGGTTTTTAGCCGATCTACACTCGACCCGAAAATTTAACACCTCCATCCAAACTCAACCTGATATTTTATGATGTTCCAGCAGACCCAATCCTGAATTCTAGAGTAAAAACCCGAATTCGACTCGACCCGACAAATAAAAAATTATCATTTATTATTATTATTCAATAAAATAGGAAACTAATCAAAAAAATACAAATAGAGGGGAGCATTATAATAATTATTTTATTTTTATTAGACAAAATAGGGAGATAAAGAGAGAGGGGCATTGTAGCAATCAGACCTAAATATTTAGAATAAAATTAACTATTATTTCAGGTCGGGTATTTTCCACCTTAAACCAAATCCGACCCGACCTCATCCTCAAAAATTAGACCCGAACTCAAAATTTTTCTTAAAAAATCCAACCCTATAGGATCAAGTTGAGTTAGAATCCGTCGAGTATAGGTCAAATGACCATCCCTAACCTTCTCAATCTAATTTACTCGATTTTTTAAAATAGTTTTAAGGTGATTACAAGGTAGTATTTGTTAATACATATTCTTAATCATTTGACAATGCACATACGTTGCAGACAAAACAATATAAACTCGAGTCTCTTAAAATTAACGTTATTCTCTTTTTCCACTAAAACCACTCTATTTATAATATTAAAATTCAAATAATGTCTTGAATCTAATATAGTTGGTTTTAATATGGGTTACTTTTATGTCTACTTTTCATGTAAAGAGGAAAGGCGGTGTGAAAATGGGGGAATAAAATCAGTGTTTGTTTCTTAGGAAAAACATAAAAAAGAATTTAGAAATAAAAAAGGAGAATCCTCTCCCCCCCCCCCTAGAGAGTAAGCCTAAGAAGAAAACAAAAGAAAAGACAGAAAGTGAAAAAGCTTACGAACAAGCTTAGCTAATCTATACTGGCTTTGGGTTTTTCGGTATTGGATTTTGGGATGAGCGGAGTGTTTGTTTCTCGGGAATCTCTCTCTCCTCTCTACATTTCTCACCCACATCTCTCTTTCTCTCACGTTTTCCAGTTCATATTTAATTAGTCTTTTTTAAAATCTTTTCTGGGTCTAATTTTTTATGGCGTTTTGTTCATTGATCTTCATGGTGTTCTCATCTGCAACAAACAAAGTGTTCTTAATTTCTCTCTTTGGAACTTGAATGCTTTAAGAGTAGCCTTTCTAAATTAGGGTTCATATATTTTAAAGTTGATACATACATATATATGTATATATAATGATGGACGAGAGTATGTCAAATTTGACTTCAACATCTGGTGAATTAAGTGCTTCTTCAGCAAATCAAGCACCCACAGCAGCAAAGAAGAAGAGAAATCTACCAGGCAACCCAGGTTTCATTCATTTTTTCTCAAAACAAACAAAACATTGTAACATGGGGTTTTGATGTTGTGTTTTCCTTCGTTTTCAGACCCAGATGCTGAAGTGATAGCTTTGTCACCCAAGACACTGTTGGCGACAAACAGATTCATATGTGAGATTTGCAGCAAAGGGTTCCAAAGAGACCAGAATCTCCAGCTACACAGAAGAGGACACAATCTGCCATGGAATCTGAAGCAAAGAGCAAACAAGGATGTGCCGAGGAAGAAAGTGTATGTCTGTCCGGAGACGACATGCGTTCACCATGACCCGTCTAGGGCGCTCGGGGACCTAACCGGGATCAAGAAACACTTTTGCAGAAAGCATGGCGAGAAGAAATGGAAGTGTGAAAAGTGTTCAAAGACTTATGCTGTTCAATCTGACTGGAAAGCTCATTCCAAAATTTGTGGCACTAGAGAGTATAGATGTGACTGCGGCACCCTTTTCTCCGGGTAAAAAACTTAACATAAGTGAACTTTTATGTTCAAATCGCATATCCACTATGTTAAGATCTCAAAATATTCCACAAATCCTTAGTTTTCATTGATCTCTTCGCTCTTGACAACAATTGTTCGAGCAAGTTGTCAAGCCTTCTGTTGACATCTTTCTTATCCTTAGGTCTTGAGTTCAATACTCAGCACAAACATTTTCTCCTTCCCTTCCCCTAAGTTGTAAGTAGGGTTAAAAAAAATCTTTCTTCACTCTCCTGCATGCACATAGTGTCAACTTCTAGAGCTTAGGGTGTGCATTCGATCGAGTCGAGTGAAAATTTTTTGAGTTGGAGAGCCATATTTTATAACTCAAACTTTATTTGATTTTTTTCAAGTCGGGTCAAGTTGTTCGAGTTTCTGTTCAAATTTAATTGTATACATTTATAATGTTATAGTACTAAATAGTTCAAATTTAAACGGTTTTCTATAACCATATACAATACACACACATTTTTTTTCATAATTCTTCATACGTGATTAGGTATAATTGAGAGACTCAAATAAAACTTGAAAACTGGTCGATTAATTATTAAAAATTTGAGTTATTCGATTTATTAGAATTTCTATTTTATAATTCAAATTTTATTTAAATTTTTTCGAGATGAGAAGTATTTTTGCATCGAGTCGGTCAAATAATTTAAGTTTTTTAAGTCGAGTTTTGTACACCCTAACGGTGCTTTAGATTAAGAAATTAGTATAGTTTTGATGGTTACTTACAAATGCTATGTCTTTTGTCCTAGGGGAAGTAAAAAAAAGGTGAAAATATACCTAGATGAGTTTCCCCTTTTGTTTTATTTGCTTGTTTTTTTTTTTTTTATACAGAAGGAACAGTTTCATCACTCACAGAGCGTTTTGTGATGCCTTGGCCGAGGAGAGTGCAAGGGAAATTACATCACATATCAACAATCTGCAACCTCAACTCAATAGTCATGGCTTCAATTCCCTATCAGTCAAAAGTGAAGAAGCTCATCTTTTCAGTGCAAGAGCTGAAACTGAGTGGTTAGAGTTAGACCACCCACTGTCACAAAACCAAAACCCTAGCCAAACCATGTCTGCAACTGCACTCTTGCAAAAAGCAGCTCAAATGGGTGCCACCATGAGCCAAAACCAGCCCTTACAATCACCTGTAGCCATGCAAACTCGACCTTACATGCCATCCGGAACCGGTGGCTCCACATCTTTTGCCGAGCCAACACCATGTTCTGGTCTGGGTTTAAGCGGGTTTCCCCATGGGAATAAAGCTGCTGCTGCTGTTATCACCTCTGGTTTCATGGAACAGTACTCATCTGCTCCTCCAAATTCTCTTCTCAATGAGATGATGTGTTCTTTGTCTTCGGCAACTGGGTTTGAAGGGTTGTCCTCATTTGAACAGTCTTTCATTAGGACATGGAACACCGGAGGAAACACTAATGGAGGAGGGGAAAATGTTGGGAATGGGATGACAAGAGATTTCTTGGGTCTTAAAGCATTTCCACATAGAGATCATTTCTCGGATTTAGTCGAGCTTAACGATCGTTTGGACATTTCTTCTTCGACACATGATCAACAAAACCAGCACAGTCAAACACCATGGCAAGGTTAGGTTATGGTTCTTCAGATTTCCCCAAGTTCTATATTGATTTATTGCTTCAAACACATTCAACGTACATTTCTTTGTATGTTATAGTAAAAATGCAATACAATGAATATTATTTTGAACATTTGAGTTTCTATTATTTTATATTTTGAATATTTCAATCCAATGGTGTAATATTTATATGACAATGTATAATTTATTTTATGTGATTAAAAATCCTTTGTCCAATGAAGAATGCAAGGAGTGCTTGAATTTTGTCTGCTTGCTTAGTATTGGATGCTATTTGTCTGTAATAACAAAAAGGAGATGCCCCTTGATTTGACACTTGGGGTTAAAATCCCGAGGTCAATTTTTTTGAATTGATACTCATTTGAGAGTCTAATTATGATTTTATGGTTCGGTTAATTTAATTGGTGATCGAGAGTAATGTTCGTTCCGAGTATAGAATGGTTTTAAAATAATATAATGTTAAAAGTAATTTTTTAACGTTTGATTGAATATTAATTTTAATTTTTTTATTTTTTTATTTTTAAAGTATTTTGATTCTCAACGTTTTTATTTTGAGACAAACAAACCCTCAATAGATGAAAATCATTAGTTAACGTATGGTAAACATATTGAAATGACATGACGATCATACATAGCACCATACATTGACTGATTAAGACGTGAACTATCTCTAATAAAGACTTGAATTTATTTTATTTCAAGGTCAAATTGCAAAAGTTTTATCAGTTAAAGAATTATTTTGACTCAAAATAAAATATTTAGGAAAGTAATAAAAAAAATGAGCCAAAGTAAAGTTCATTTAAAATCTCGACTCTAATCTAGGTTAGAAGAATAACAAATTGATTGATGGCATGGATAAATTAGTTAAATCTCTTACATACTAAATGTAATGTCCGAAATTAATTTTTTTTATAATATGTATGCTCGTCTTATGGTCTATGTTTAGGGTGCAAGGCTGCCCTTCCTAATAATGTCATCTCTAAGAATTGAACTTGTGTCCTCCTTGTAGAAGTGCAACGTGCCTTATCAATGCACTCAACACTTGGTGTCCGAAATTAATCTTTATATAGACTAATTATTTTTCATATAAAAAAATCTCAACTCTAATCAAAATATTAAAATGAGAATGATAAGGTTTTGGAACGGAGAAGATGAGTAAAGACCAAAGATCCTTTTGCTGCCAACTCTATCAATATTAAAATGGAAAGTTTAAAGTTGAAGTAAATTCATCCAAACGGGTCATTATCCGACAACTTATGATAAAAATACAAAAGAAATTACTTTTGGCCTTTCTTTTCTATATATTGTATATGTTAAATGTTGGTCCTTGTAGAGAATATATATGATTAAATAACAAAAAAAAAAAACAATAGCCTTCCACTTTGAAGAAATTAATTGAACATGGTTGATTTGATTCCAATAGCCCTCGTCTCTGTGATTGAATAGTAAAAAAAGCATCATAAATTTAACAACAACAACTAACAATGTTATCAATTTAGTCTACTAATTACATTATAAAAGTGGATGGGTCAAAAAATGCTAATTAAAGTAAAAGGATTGAGTATAAAAAACTAGCATAATGAAAGAACTAAAACAATAATTAGACCATTACAATATTAAGAGTATTGTATGACTCTCATTCTAAATTGGTCATCATAATTTTAAAAATTCCAACTGTATCCTCAACTTTGGCTCTCATTCTAAATTGGTCCCAAAATTTTAAATATTCCAATTTCATCCCCATACTATACCTCGCATTCTAAATCGGTCCCAAACTTTTGAACGTTCCAATTTCATTTCCAAAATCTTCAAATTATTAGTATATAATAATCACATCTCATGTTAATGAAGTCTTTATAAAACTATTAATTGTCACGTAAACACCGATGCCTATTGTGTAATAATATGATGTGTAATAAACGATTTGATGATGAAATTAAAATGTTCAAAAGTTTGGGGATCAATTTAGAATGAGGTTTATATTTTGGAGATACTAAAACATTTAAAAGTTTGATGATTAATTTAGAATGAGTGTCACAGTTTAAGGATGCAATTGGAATGTTTAAAAGTTTAGGGACCAATATAGAATAAGGGTCATAGTTTGAGGACATATGATGCACTTAACTCAAATATTAATTATATATTAATTATACAAATTGATAGAAAGCATAAGTAATGAGGATCTAATGTGTCATTATACAAAAAAAAATGACTATCACATCAACAATTACATTACCAGTTAAAACTCGTCGGCTTGATTGAAACTAAATTGAAAGTTTAATGACCTAATTGATAAAAAAAATTGTTTAGTGATCAAGGTAAAATTGAATTCACAATTTAGTGACTAATATGATAATTTACCCTAGAAAAGCCACATATTCATAGGTGTCGTTGCCCTTTTAACCTATTTGTAAAGTCTAAGCCTCCGTTAATAATTTTATTCCACAATTTCTCGTATATAATAAAACTCTGTGCTTTTCTTCAGTTTTTCATTGTCAGGAGGACAATCTTTATCTATTCAAAGGGGGAAGGCTATTGCTTTTTTGTTTTCTTTAGCAAAATTCAATGATTTGAGATTGTAATAAAAACAAAAACTGATACATATTTGTTAATGGAAGAAGATAGAGCCATAAGCAAGTTCAGAAGGGTGTGTGTTTTCTGTGGAAGCAACTCCGGTCATAGAAAAATCTTCAGCGATGCTGCTCTTGAATTGGGAAATGAACTGGTTTGCCTTTTCTTTTCGCTCCAACACTATTTCTATACACATTAGTTTCAAAAAGAAGAAGAAGCAAAGTTTGTGTTTTTTGCTTTCAAAAGATGAAGTTTTGAATGTTTTAGCATATGTCTAGAGTATTGGGTGTTGGATTCTAGTGAGAAAGATGAGATTTTTGCTGGGGTTTGTACATTTGGTGTTTCATGTACTGAATTGAGGTTGCTCTGTTTGCCGTGTTTTAACATCAAAGGTTGTTCCTTGCTGACTGTACATGAGTTGAAAGTTGAAGTTTTTGATGTTTGTTATTTGGGAAAAAATGGGTCTTTTTTCTGGTTTTATTTACCTTGACTTCTATGCTTGAATTGTTTACTTTCTTTCCACAATTTGTGGACTTTACTTTTTGCTTATTTGTGGTGTTTTGATTTGATCATAGGTTAAGAGGAAGATAGACTTGGTTTATGGGGGAGGAAGTGTTGGGTTGATGGGTTTGATTTCCATGACAGTACATGTTGGAGGCTGTCATGTTCTTGGGTATGTAAGAAACTTGCATTAATCTGTTACAAATTGCAGGCAGCTTCCTTCTAAGTAAAACAATTGTTCTTTACATGCAGGATAATTCCGAAAGCTCTCATGCCTCTTGAGGTATCTGTACTTGCATCCACATGTTGTAAATCTTGTTTATTGAATATTGAGTGCAAGTGTCTTGTTTAATATCATCTTAACCGGTAAATCTTTGGTTTTCGGCTTTCTGCATTCACGGTTGGAAAGGTTTTATATAGTTTCATCGTTCACCTCGTCGGATTTGGCACATTACTAATACTTGATGTTGCCCATTGGCGCAAGAATTTTGGCGGAATATCTTTAATTTCAATTGATGCTTTCTTTGTGCTTAATCCTGGATAATATTGACAGATATCTGGAGAAACAGTCGGAGAAGTGAGAACAGTTTCAGACATGCATGAGCGCAAAGCTGCAATGGCTCGAGAATCTGATGCCTTTGTTGCTCTTCCTGGTAAAAATTCCTTGGCCTTTGTTGCCATGCAAGAGATTAAAAACGGAAAATTTTGGTGAACGGGACGTGTTTTTAATGATATAATCTAATTACTTTTAACATAAAAATTTGGTGATTTAGGTGGATATGGAACAATGGAAGAGTTGCTGGAGATGATAACATGGTCCCAACTTGGAATACATAAGAAAACGGTAAGGATTCATTCTTCAAGATCGAAGAATTAAGCTTGCTACGTTGATATTTGTTAATATAACTATCTGTAAATTAATCTTGACACAGGTTGGTTTGCTGAATGTTGATGGTTACTACAATAATTTGCTCGCGTTATTCGACAACGGTGTTGAAGAGGGTTTCATCAAGCCAGGTGCTAGGCATATAATCGTCTCTGCTCCAACAGCCAAAGAACTTATGGAGAAGATGGAGGTATGAATTTTATCTAAACATTTTTTCCAGATCATGCGGTTAAAGAAATGGCTAGTCCAAAACATTCCGAGAAACACATAGTGAAACGAGGCATATTTGTTACAATTATCCGCCTAGGCCTTGGATTATGATTATCTAAAATTTTCACTTAAATTTGCAGCTATACGAACCTTTGCACGAACATGTGGCTCCTCAAGAAAGCTGGCAGATGGAGCAACTTGGCGATTATCCCAATCAACTTAATGCACAATGAAGCATTGTTGGTAGGTTTCCCCTTCTTTTGATTCCTGATGTGATTCATAATCATTGAGTTATGAACGACAAAACTCTCTTTGAATGGGCCACATGTTGGTCGTTTACCGCGTACTTTTATCACCATAAAAAGGGATTTGATTCTATTAAAACCATCTTAGCTGTTTTTTCACAGACATGCACTGATTTATGGCCAACCAAGTAGCCATCAGATCTCATTCTATAGTCATATTGAGCTGTTACTTCTACTACTATCTATAAGGTATGGTGAGACGGTCCACCGTGCCTTAGCTAGGGACATCTTATGAATTTAGCAGTAAAGTTGAAGAATCTCAAGGACCTAAATTTGGGTTAACTTTAACTACTACCTGGGTATCTTGGTGATAGTTGTAGGTATTTAAAGGCAAAATTCGGCTTTGTAAGGCATTTCTTCAAGGAGAGGGGAAACTAAAGTCGAAACTCGAACCGTTTTTACATTTACAGAAGGGAATGGGGCATAGGGTAAAGTTGCTTGTTGGCAGCTGATCCATACATCTTTTGACAATGTTTTGCTACAAGAATGACCGAACATATGGTCATGGCCATGGCCATGGCCATGGGGTCGCCTTTAGGTCTAATCTCTAAAGAGAGTTATTCTTTGAGATTAGTGCCCAAGCAATCATTCCATCTCAGTTCCCACCTTTTATATTTCCCACTTTCTAATAGATTTAAGGTGATATTTTTGGCTTTGGTTCATTCCCTTAGTGGGGCTCAAAGTGGAACATTTTGGTTCTGCATTACTTTTGACAGTGATAAATTCTGCAAGTTTTTGAATGATATTCCAATGCCAACAATCCTAAGTTGATGCCATAAAAAGTAGTGAAATAGAAAATTCTTCCTTATTGCTTCAACTTTCTCCCTAGTGGCTAAGCAAAACATAATGCAACCCATGTAGTCGAATCCTGGACCCTACTTAAGGCACATTAAATTCCTTACACTCGACTCAACCAACATCTGTCATTCCTTTATGTTTAGTTTGCTGTTATCTGTCATTTCAAAACCAGGAAAATGGAACAGGCCAGCCTATTTCCTTTGGTAGTATAATGCCACTTCATGGCACAGGGAGTGGCCCATGATTGCCTGGTTTTTGTTTATGGAACATTCACTTCACTAGTGGTGGACCTTGGTTGTTGGAGTTGGCTGTGCTGGTTGCACCAGGGTCCATCTTCTCTCCATTGCCTGCTCTTAAATGGTTTGCTGCAACAACCCAAAAGCCACTTACTGTTCACCAGACATACCATGAGTGATTTGCAGAGGTTTCCCATCACTCTTTTTTTCTGCCAAATAAGGACTATAGGGTTGGGGTACCCTCTGAAAGGACTATGGGGAGTGGGGACCCTCCTTTCATTTTGACACCTATTTTTCATCTGAGAATCAGATATTGTTTCCATCTCCATACATAGTCTCTTTCATTATTGTCCTCTCATTTTTGAGTTGTGTGAGTTGATTGTTTCACAAATATATTCCTTTTTTTTGGTTTCCCTCCCGGTTTCGGGGCTTCTCCGGACTAATCCGAATTACACACCTGACTTTGGTGGGTGAGTCTCCTAGCGAATTTTTTATATACACAAAGCCTCGAACTTAAAACCTGCCTAATTGATACCAAGCTGCTTACCATTTAGACCAACCTTGTTGGTACAAATATATTCCTTTCGTTCTAACATAGTATTGTTCTTTCTATAAGGTGAAGGTGGGTGAAATTGAGAATACTAATGGTTAATTGCACCTAAATTGTAAATTAATCTCAATACTTCAATCGTTTCTAATTAAGTCCTCAAACTATCACGTCCTTTAGTCAATCAACCATTTAACTTTTCTGTTAGATGTCACTTGGTGACATTTCACCATTTTACTGCCACAAAAAGTAAGTATGAAAAAAAAACATATATGTATCCAACTCCAACTAAAAGATTCAATTAGAATGTTTTTTTTAAGGTTTATGGACTAATTTGAAATTTGTTTGCAGTTTGGGAATGTATGATGCAATTAACCTGAATATATTTTTTAAGAATAAGAAATATTTGCAGACATATCAAGTGGTCACACTTACAAAGAATCAGTACATGCAAAAAGGATTATGTTAAAATTATTCTAGAGGGCTCAAGTATGTAGCAATAGTTGGTACAACTAGGGTAGCAACTATTGCCGGAACCGGATGAAATCAATTCCTGCAAAAACCTGACATGAATCTAAGAAGTTTTTAAACAAAAAAATGAAAATTTGAGTTTAATTTATTTAATTTCAAAACTGACATGTTAAGAAAATAATCAGAAGATATTAGTATTGATTAAATTAAGTGATAAAGAGTTTGATCTTCTCGAACAAGAAGAAATCAACTGTATGTACCACATAGTTTCTGCAACAAGAGTATTAGATGCAAATACTTAACCTACAAAGATACACAAATGTCCCTCACAACCACGGAAGAAACTTAAGTCCCCATGTGAAGCAAAAGGATAAGAAAACTTACATGGTTCCTACTATTGTGGTCATAGTAGAGGGAAGTTTCATAAAACTATATTGCAGGAAAACAAAGAATGCCTATAAGATAGTTGTCAAAAGTGATCCGGATTTTGTTTTGTTATTTGTCGAAAATTTCGTGGTGCGATCAATTTTGTGACAAATAAAATTAAAACAATGGGGATCTATGGTGGATGTGACCAGAATTATTGTTCGTACAAATCATGTTAAATTACAATTCTCTTGTATCATTATTATTGTTCGACGTTAATAAATTTTTACTCTTCTACTCATATTTGCGATATGATAGTTATAAATTTGCGATATGATAGTTATAAAAATTTGTATAACACATTTAATCCTCCACATTTACGCATTTAATAAGTTTAGTCTTATTTTAAAAAAATTCATTAAATTTAGCCCTCAATAAATATGCTATTATACAAATTTTGTAGCTGCCACATCACCCATTTAATGGCAGTGAATGGTTCACTGACTATTTTGTAAAAAAATTTTAAGTTTAATGCTTATTATATAAGTTTTGAAAGTTTAGTTACTATTTTTTATTTTTCAGAATAATTTAATGATCATTCATGTACTTTACTCTTTTTTTTTTATCATAAGTTAAAGGAAGAAGACTTGTCCAGGCTTGAATAAGAAATTTTGTGTCAATGAAGACTTAGCTCCGTTCATGAACGAGTTCCACAGCTTTTGGAGCACCAATGAAAAAGTTGCATCGAACGACCAAAAATTACGCCTTTTCAATCAATTTCTGCACATAATTTGGTCTCTAAACCAAATTTTTAGGAATGCTGAAATTTTCAGCTTCTCCAAACCACCGTTCTCATACTAAAATTTTGTTATAAAATCATTCTTGAACGGAGTCTTAAGCAATTCAATGGGGATTTGTTCTATAGGAAAATAAAACCATGAACCACTACATATATGCAGCATACCAAACGACTTGAAAATACCCAAAAGTTCAAACTGATCAATAAGGCTCAATGGAGATGTATTCTCTAGGAACAAATTCTATTGTCTAAGCTACTCAAAGACTACAAGAAAGCTAAGAACATCAAGAATTTGAGAGGATTTTAACATGTAAAGTACACCTAGAAACTTTTTTTTTTCCTTAGGTAATAGAGCAGAATGAACCAAACTCACAATCAAGTTAGTCCACATGTGGTCAACCACATCAATAATCAATCAAAAACCATCCTTTTTAAAAACTGAAACTTTCTGGGTTTTTTTTCACAAACACCTTGGATACAAAGCAAGACAACGAAACACAAAAGCAAAAAGGATTCAAATTCAATTCAACCAAACTGCAACAATCACCACCAGCCATAGACAACTTGTGTGTACTTATCTTTAAGCCACCTAAAGCTCCTCCTCAAGGACCCTTTGACCTTACCTTCAACGCTATACATCTTGTAGCTAGCCACCCTTTTCTTCCTTTGGAACTCAGGGTCCGAAGCAAAGCTCCATATTTTCGAAGAAGATGAACCAGAAGTGCTCTTCACTTTCTTCAACTTCAAGTCCCTGATGCTGTTGTTCCCCATATTATTGTTATAGTTGTTAGCCGCCATCTGGGATTGTGCATAGGAAACACTATAGGACCTGAGCTCATAGGAACCGGGCCTTGGCGGCGGCGGCGGTGCCTCGCGGTAGGTTTCCAACTGCATCATCCCATTTCCGTAGGATCTTGATCTGCTGTAACCTTCCATTGAAGTTTTTTTTTTTGGAAGATTCAAAAGAGAGGATTCTTTAAGATATTGGTGGCCTGGTGGCAGTGTTTGTTTTTGTAGTTGATTTTTCTTGTGATGTTGTTGACAGGTAAGGGATGAAACAAGAATAGTTATAAACTGTAGGGGCCCTAGTACAAAGAAAATTTAATTAGTGTTTTAGTCCCTTTACTATGACATGATTTAATCTTCTATTTTTTGTATATTGTTATTATGGATCGGGTTTTTGGCCGATTCATACTCAACCTGAAAATTCAATACTTCTATCCAAATCCCACCTGACTCGACATTTTATGATGTTTCACCCGAACCCGAATTTTAGAGTAAAAAATCTAAACCTAACCCGACCCGACATAAATAAAAACTATCATTTTTATTATTATTTGATAAAATAGAGAGCCAATTGAAAAAATATAAATAAAGAAAGAGCATTATAATAATTATTCCATTTTTATTAGACAAAATAGGGAGATAATTGAAATATATATATAAAGGGAGGGGCATTGTAGTAATTATACCTAAATATTTAAAATAAAATTAAACTATTATTTTAGGTCGGGTTGAGTAAGGTATGTTCTACCTTAAACCCAAACCCAATCCGACCCGATCTTATTTTCAAAAAATCAAACCCGAACTCGACCCAAACCCGAAATTTTCTTTAAAAAACCCGACCCTATAGGATCGGGTCGGGTCGAAACCCGTCGGGTATGGATCAAATGGCCATCCTTAATTGTTATTAGTGATCCAAATTAATAAAACCGTTAGATACTACCATTAAAACGATCACTTGGTATAGTGAGATGAGACACTAGATCTCTTAAGCAAGGTCAGAGGTTCTGTAGCGATGTCCTTTTTTCGCTAAAAAACGTAGGTCTTCGAAGGTGTTTATGATTTTTCGGATATAAAGTATTTATTCCGTGGGGTTTTGAAAATATCATATTTTATTTAAAGAAAGGGAGTCGCCACCGGCCACTGAGGTAGGCCGGACACCATAAAACCAGAGATTTTGAAATATCGAGTTCGAGAGTCGGTTACGGATGGGGAAGGATTAGCACCCCCACGCCGCCCAAAATTGGTACTTTAATAATTACCGCTTTATTAACATTAGATTTTCTGGATTAAAGTGATGATTAATTTAAAATTCGGTTATAATTGCGAATAAATTTTAAAGGCCCCGTTATCCGAGAGTAAACGCCCAACCACTATCACTACGCCTGATACTGGCCCCGTTTACGCTCGGATAAAAGGGCACCACATTGACATTTTATATTTCATTATGCAAACCTAACAAAAACCTTATAGACAAATATTTACAAAGGCGTGGAACTACAAAAACATAAAAGATATAAGCATAATAATATTGAATTGCAAAATGTATGAACAAAAACATTGTAATATGTCCTAAAAATAAAATAGCAAATATGAATATAAACATAAAAATGTGCTTTCTAAAACTAAATTAATTACATCCAACACTTATATATAAAGATGAATTACAATTATCACCTACATGACAATTACACATGGCATAATATGATACTAAAATAATAAAACAACATACTAGAATAAGACTAATATTTAATGCTTAACATGACACAAATTTCATGCACGAATGAAAACATTGTGTAAGATAAACAATATCACACTATCATATAACCTAAGAAGCAAAAGTATCAGAAAAACGTAAACACACGACATGACATATAACCTAAACTACAACGTAACACGCGAGACAAACGTGAACAACACATGGATAAAATAAACTAAATGTAGGAATACAGTATAACAATTTTAATACACAAATCATATGGTTATAAATTAACATACTATACAAAACACATACCGATACCAACAGAACAATATGAACATGCTAGACATGTAAAAAATAAATATTTAAACATGAAAAAAGGACTGCAATGGAAATAAATAAACATAAGAAACAGAAATTAAAAGACAATAATATGCGATTTAGGGATGAAATTGCAAACTAAACAGAACCTAAAAGGACCAAAACTGTAATTGGACCAAGGGGCAGGCTTGAAGTGAAAAATCCAAAAACGCGGGATGGTTAAAGGGGTAATTTTACCATTTAAAAACCGATTCGATGTAATTTAGGGACTGGATTGCAAGATTTTGAAATACGAGGGGGACCAGAGTTGTAAATATCCCCTGCGGCGAGACACAAACAAAAATATCGAAAACACGGGAGGATTTATTACGTAATTTGCCCATTTCACAAAATAAAAACACCTATAAAAACTCTTTCTTCGGCCCAGAATCAAATTTTCCTCATATTTTCATTTGATACGTTTTATAATAAACGTTTTTTCTCAACCTCATCCCATGAACCCAGAAACAGACGGCCGACCGTCATTCTCTCCGCCGCTGCCGGCACCGGCGAACCCAAAAAAAACACCGAAATGAACCTTACTTCACCCTAAACTCGAATTCGAGCTTGGATTTGGAGAAAAAGCCCCCTTCGTCCTAGATCTAAGAAAAAAAGACAAGAAACCGTATATGTTTTTTTTCTAGACCGAAGGAACACCTTCCCTTTTAAGCCGGCTCACCAGATTAAGGCTTGTTGCCGGTAGAGGAACTGTCATCCGAAGGTAAAACCTCACTCTTCTTTCCCTTCCTTACTTTTAGAATACATGCATGCATGCATGCAATATTCAAGATGGATGGATACCTTTGTATGATATCTGTAAGTTTTTTTGAGAGAAATAACGAAAGGGTGAGACTTGTTTGTATTTCTGAAAAAGTGGGTTACAACTGAACTGAGACTTTTTTTTTTGCTCTGTTACATATATCCTCTCTGCCTCCTCTTTTTTAGACTAGTACATAATCTCTTATTTTGATCTGATTCTGATGCCTTTCTGTGTTTGTCTTTGGCATGCCCGACCATACTTGGTGGTTGGTACGGCCGGTATGGGGAGCGACGTGGTGGAAGTGACCGTTCGTCTGCGCAGAATGGCGTCTCGGGAGGCGAGGCGATTATTATCGCCAGAATCGTTCCTATCCGTTGGATCAGATCTGATCCAACGGCTAGGAATGCTCGATGATCGGGTGGCTGAGATGAGGCATCGGAAATAATGCACGGCACGGGATCACGCCACGTGGCTCGAAGAAGATAACGCTTGCACTTTCACACGCGTGAGTGGGGAACCCAACAGCCCGCGCGTGGACTTCACGCGGTAGATGAGGCGTCCTTATGCTTCAATCGTGGCCGTTGGATCCAGATCTGATCCAAGGGCCCTTGTTCAGCTGAGCAAGATTGAAAGAATGGCATCAATAGTCTATTATCTGATGTGGGCTAGGGTTTTCTTAGGATGGGCTGGCTGGTTTGGGCCTGATCAGGCCTTGTAATAATACTAATAATTTTAGACCCTGTAATATGTAATGGACTTGGACTGGTAATTTATTCTTTTGGGGTTTAATATGTTTTTGGATTTCATCTCATATTAGCCCAATAATAATAACATTAATATTAGTTATAACAACAATTAATAATAATAATACACATACGATAATACATACGTATGTACCTATGCAAACATTAATTAATATAACATACTAGCATACATACATATATAATCATACACATAATTAACATAACATCTACACATATTATCCGTAAAAACAAATACGCTCGTACTAAATATATATATACGTGACGTGACACACATACACCGTATTACTTATTAATACGTATACATACATAGTTTATAATATACATGCACACACTACACACTTTACATATATTAATAACACTCATGCACATAATAAACATATAGCATCACATAATACAATGTATACATGCAACGCTAATATACTAATAATTATACTAATATGTATTTACAGACCAGATAAAAATGAGTGATTACAGTTGCCCCTCTTTGCTTGTTCTCGTGGAATGGGAACAAAGCAAAGATTCATAAGCACTCATTTTTATCCGACTTCCATGTTTGTAGCTTTGGAAACACGTGTTCTTCTGGAACTCTCCGTTCTTCCTCGGCCGAATCTTCGGGCTCGTAAGTCCTTCCTATATATAGCTTCTTCCCCCTCCGATCTTGGAGCTACAGGCTCTTCCTATATAGAACCCTTCGCTCTGAAGCCTCGAGTTATGAGTCACTTCTATATAGAACTTTTCACTTCGAGACAGTAAAGCTTGGAGTCCTTCCTATATAGAACTCTTCACCTTCAACGCTGGTTTCTCCTATATAAAACCTTTTGCGTCGCTGATGGATTCTTCCGACTGGGAGTTCCTCCTGTATAGAACTGCTAGTCTTCAAACCCTGGAGTGTCATTCCTTCCTATATAGAACTTTTAGCATCTGAAATCTCAGAGCTACAGGTTCTTCCTATATAGAACCTTTCACTCTAAGACAGTAAAGCTCGGAGCCCTTCCTATATAGGACTCTTCGCTTTCGACACGACAGGTTTTCCCTATATAAAACCTTGTGTATCATGGGTGAATTCCTTCGATTGGAGTTCTTCCTATATAGAACTGCTAGTCTTCACCCTGAAGCTGTAAGTCATTCCTATACAAAACTTTAAGCTTCTGAAATCTTGGAGCTACGGGTTCTTCCTATATAGAACCTTTCACTCTAAGACAGTGGAGCTCTGAGCCCTTCCTATATAAGACTCTTCGCTTTCAGACGCAACAGGTTTTCCCTATATAAAACCTTGTGTATCATGGGTGAATTCTTTCAGCTGGGAGTTCTTCCTATATAGAACTACTAGTCTTCACCCTGGAGCTGTAAGTCATTCCTATATAAAACTTTCAGCTTCTGAAGCCTTGGAGCGGCGAATTCTTCCTATATAGAACCTCTCTCTGCAGACACTTGGAAACATAGGCCTTTTGTATGTAGAACTATTGTCTTCACATTTGGGATTCACACCACGATGGCTATCGATGTCTCTTTGAATCCACAGATACCTGTCTAAGATAAAACAAAATGCTATGACAAATGAATTGACATGCTCCTAATCCTAGTGATGTATGACTATTCATGATGCATGAGTGTCAATATTTTGGTGGGCTTGCTTTGGTCCTTATTCGATCTCGTTGTTCACTTTCTCATTTTTCACGGGCGTCGATACCCCACTTCACTGTCAGGTTCAACCATTCCAACCTTTCTTTTTCCCTATTTACGACTTGGGATTCTAAAGTGCCCTTTCGGGTTTTCGCTTTAGAGAGTTTTTTTAGGGGTGCCCTTCTGGGTTTTCACCCGAGAGATCTCTCTTGTTATCTCGCATGCTTTCCTTGAATAAGCAGGACGTACGCCATTAGTCATTATATCCAGTTGTTTGAAGCTTTATGCCTTCCCTATCAACAGCCGTTATATAGGGTGCTAGAGGGCGAAGTTAACATCATTTTCTTTAATCACCTGCATTTTTAAGGTTAGATCACAATAATGCTCAGAAATCTCTTGTTTTACCATAAGCCTATGTTAGCTTATTTGCCTGAAATTAACAAGAAGACAAGGAATGGATGCTCAAAAACACGATTTTATTATGATTAAGGGCTTGGGATATCTTAAAAGAGGTATGACACACATGAGAAAGAAGAAAAATTAAGTATAAAATACAATATCCCTCATTATCTTCGGTATGAATGATATATGATCCTGTCAACCAGCGTAAAATTTTTTTTGCCTGAAGCTCCCTCTTCACGGTGTTCATGGGGATACTCTTCTCTTCTGATATCCAACTTTTCAATTTACCCGAGCTGCCCTTTACGGGTTTTCAACTCGGGTCCTCTCTCTGCTTCAAGACGCCCTGTTTCGGGTTTTCGCCATGAGCTCTCCATTTTTGTTCTTTTTTTATTTTTTATTTTAAAGATAGTATTTCTTAACAGCATCAGAATTTACAGGGTTTTTCAGCTCATCTCCATCCATTTCTGTTAGGATTAGGGCTCCTCCTGAGAATGTCTTTTTTACCACGTACGACCCTTCCCAGTTGGGCATCCACTTTCCTCGAGAATCTTTCTGAATCGGGAGGATTTTCTTGAGCACCAGATCCCCTTCTTTGAATTCTCTTGGGCGCACCTTTTTGTTGTATGCCTGCATCATCCGCTTTTGGTACATCTGACCATGACAAATGGCCTTTAGTCTCTTTTCATCAATGAGATTTAGCTGGTCGAGTCTGGCCTGCACCCATTCGACTTCTTCCAATTTTACTTCATTTAAGACCCGGAGAGACGGGATCTCTACCTCGATGGGGAGTACTGCTTCGGTACCATACACCAAGGAGTAGGGTGTTGCCCCCGTTGATGTGCGAATGGACGTCCTATAGGCGAAAAGGGCAAACGGCAACTTCTCATGCCAATCCCTGTAGGTATTCGTCGTCTTTGCTATGATCTTCTTTATGTTCTTGTTTGCTGCTTCCACTGCTCCATTCATTTTAGGACGATAGACTGTGGAATTATGGTGTGTTATCTTGAATTGAGTGCACACGTTCGTCATCATTTTGCTATTCAGATTGGAAGCGTTGTTGGTGATGACCCTTTCTGGCAATTCGTATCGACAAATAATCTCCTTCTTTAAGAACTTACATACTGTTGTCCTTGTGATGTTGGCGTAAGACGTTGCCTCTACCCATTTAGTGAAATAGTCTATGGCGACCAAAATGAAACGGTGTTCATTGGAAGCTTTCGGATGAATCTGCCCGATGACGTCCATGCCCCATGCCGCAAAAGGCCACGGAGAATTCATGGTGTGTAAAGGCGATGGGGGTGCGTGAATCTTGTCAGCGTAAATTTGGCATTTGTCGCATTTCCTGGCGTAATCGATGCAATAGCCCTCCATGGTCAACCAGAAATAACCATATCTCATAATTTTCTGGGCTATAGATAGCCCGTTGGCGTGCGTTCCACAGAGCCCGTCATGTACTTCGGCCAAAATCTCCTTCGCCTCCCGGGCATCCACACATCTCAGCAATGTCTGATCATGACTTCTCCTATATAGGATCTCCCCATCTAGGACATATCTTGTTGCCATTTTTCTGAGTGTTTTCTGTCATTGTCATTTGCCCCTTCTGGATACTTTCGAAGCTTGACATATTGCAAGATGTCATAGTACCATGGGTTTCCATCAATCTCTTCCTGTACATTACAACAATGAGCAGGCCTTTCGAACGTCCGCATCTCAATGGGCTTCATTTCTGCCCCGATGTTTGTTTTGAACATGGATGCCAGGGTCGCTAAGGCGTCTGCCATCTGATTTTCTTCTCGGGGAAGGTAATTGAAGCTGACCTTTTCGAACTCTTTGGTGAGCTCTTGAATCAATTCATAATATTTGACCAACTTCGGGTCCCTGGTTTCCCATTCCCCGCGCAATTGGTAAATTACTAAGGATGAATCTCCGAATACTCGAAGTTCCTTAACCTTTCTCTCAATAGCCGAGTTTAGTCCCATAACGCAAGCTTCGTATTCAGCTATATTGTTAGTGTAGAAGAATTCCAATCTGCTGGTGAAGGGATAATAGACATCCTCAAGAGAAATTAGCACGGCTCCTATCCCATGTCCGAGGGCATTAGAGGCTCCATCGAAGTAAAGCTTCCACGATTTATCATCTGAAACCTCTTCCTCGGTTGTAATGCACATCAAGTCTTCGTCTGGGAAATTAAAGTTCAATGCCTCATAGTCGTCCTAAGCACGACTAGCTAGGAAATCTGCTACGACACTCCCTTTTACGGCTTTCTGGCTCACGTATACAATATCGAATTCAGATAAAAGCATCTACCATCGGGCCATTCTTCCTGTTAGTGCTGGCGCTTCCATTAAGAACTTCAACGGGTCTAGCTTGGATATCAACCAAGTAGTATGGTACAACATATACTGCCTAAGCCGCCTGGTAGCCCAAACTAGAGCACAACACAGCTTTTGTACTGGCGGGTACCGCGTTTCGCAATCATTGAATTTCTTGCTTAGGTAATAGATGGCTTGCTCCATTTTTCTTGACTCATCGTGTTGCCCCAATACGCATCCCATTAAATTCTCAAAAACTGTCAGGTAGAGAATTAATGGTCGATCTGGTACTGGTGCGACTAAAATTGGAGCATTTGTCAGGTACTTTTTGATCTTTTCTAGGGCTCTTTGACATTCCTCATCCCACACACCAGGATTATTCTTTCTAAGAAGTCTGAAGACCGGGTCACATCGGTCGGTTAATTGGGAAATGAAATGAGAGATAATTCAACCTCCCCAGGAAACCGCGAACTTCCTTCTAAGTGTGGCGTGGTGAGAGATCCTGGATGGCTTTCACTTTATCTGGATCGATCTCAATCCATCTTCTGCTTACCACGAACCCTAAGAGTTTTCCAGAAGTAACGGCGAAGGTACACTTGGCAGGATTGAGCCTCAGCTGGTACTTCCATAGCGTTTGGAATAGTTTTCTCAAGTTCTGTAGGTGCTCTTCCTCTGTTCGGGATTTGGCAATCATGTCGTCCACGTATACTTCTATTTCTTTGTGTATCATGTCATGGAAAAGAGTCACCATTGCTCTTTGGTATGTTGCCCTACGTTCTTTAGCCCAAATGGCATCACCCGATAACAAAAAGTGGCCCACATGGTTATGAACGTAGTTTTCTCCATGTCGTTAGAGTCCATCTTTATCTGATTGTACCCTGAGAAGCCGTCCATGAATGAAAACCATGAGTGTCATGCAGTGTTGTCAACTAGCGTGTCAATATGTGGTAAGGGGAAGTTGTCTTTAGGGCTGGCTCGGTTTAGATCCCTATAATCTACACACATACGAAATTTCCCGTCCTTCTTTGGTACCGGTACAACGTTTGCAACCCATTCGGGGTATTTGGCTACCTCCAAGAACCCAGCATCAAACTATTTTTTTACTTCCTCTCAGATATTTAACAACATATCTGGTCTCATTTTCCGAAGTTTTTGCTGTATTGGTTTGCACTCCGATTTTGTTGGCAATTTGTGCACCACTATGTCGGTATTCAACCCTGGCATATCTTGATAAGTCCAGGCGAAAACATCCTTGAATTCCTGAAGTAGGGTTATCAGTTCGTGCTTGGTTTTTTAGGAAATCGTCGTTCCTACTTTTATTTCTTTTCTCTCTTCTTCAGTTCCCAAATTTACAACTTCTGTTTCTTCTTGGTGGGGCATGATCTGTCTTTCTTCGTTGGCCACCATTCTCTTTAACTCTTCCGGGACCTCACCTTCTATCTCATCATATCCTTCCTCAATTCCCTCTGAGACCTCAGGGCATGCAAAATTCACTCCAGGATTGGATCCGGTATCATTCATATCGTCAATCATGAGCGACCTGAATTAAATGAGAATGAATTGTATTGGGAAGGAGACAGCTTTATATGAAGGGAATGAACATGAAGAATGCATGAATGAAATAAATGAAACTTTGGCCATTCAGGAAAGTGGGGATATTTTCATTTCAATCAAAAAGTTAACATAGGTGCCCTATACAAGAGATCCCCATTGTTTACGGGCAAAACAAAAGGTTGATTCGGAGCATTACTATGATCTATTCCTAAAAACCACAGGTAGATCAATGCAGCTCCAGTTATCGAGTGTTTCCCCGGGACGGCAGGGGCGGATGTTGGTCAACATTTTGCTGCCTCGGTCTTTTCCAGCTATCATGTTGATGTACATCCCTTCAAATGATTCATTGAGTATCTCCTCCTAGTTGAGTACGTCATTTTCCTTAATTGCCTCTTCAACCTCTTGACCTGGCTGGTAGAATCCTCCGGAGACAAAAGTGGTTTTTAAACTAGGAAAGGACACTGGTCTCCACGGAATGTCTTATCCTTTAAATCTGGCTTTTCTTTGCTCTTTCTTTCTCTTGTATTCCTCTTTTCTCTGTTGGACACTTGGTTGGTAACCCAGCCCAAAACGATCATTCTTGGTTATCATATTTTTGGCTCTTAGGTTTCCTTGTAATTTCTTCCCCAACCCCTTTCCTACTTTGGCTCCTCGGCCCAAAGTTTCTGCGACGGTCATCTTGGTACAATTAGATAACCTGGGATAGGGGATCCGACTTCCCTCCGAAACGAACGTGGCATTCACTAGTTCTAATGCTCGGAACGAGCATTCTGTAGCATCTTCATCTTTTTGAATATAGGGGGCGTCCGATGTCACGGAAGCAACAATTTCCTGCTCAGCCTCTACTGTGACCAATTTGCCTTCGACTACAAATTTTAATTTCTGATGCAATGATGAGGGGACAACTCCTGCGGAGTGAATCCATGGTCTTCCCAATAAGCAGCTGTAAGATGGTTTTATGTATATTACCACAAAATTGATCACATACTCAGTCGGTCCGATCAGTAGAGGCACCTCAATTTTCCCCATTGTTCCTCTTTGCGTACCGTCAAAGGCTCTTACTGAATTGTGGCAGGGCTTTAGATGAGAACCATCTATTGGTAGTTTTTGCAGGGTCACCATAGGCAGGACGTTCAATGATGACCCGTTGTTAATTAGTACGACATGTACTACATACCCTTTGCAGTGGGTTGTGATGTTAAGGGCTTTGGTGGACCCCATTCCTCCCTTAGGGATCTCATCATCACTGAATTTTATATGATTATAGGCAGTGATATGCCCCACTATCCTGTCCAGATTTGTCACAGAAATATACTGGGGCACAAAAGTTTGATTTAGTACTTTTAATAGCGTCTCCCGGTGCTTTTCTGAACTCAAGAGTAATTCCAGTACTGTGATCCTAGCCGGTTGCTTTCGTAGTTGTTCCACTACGTTGTACTCGCTATGTCTCAAGAACTTCAGAAATTCTTTGGCTTGGGCCTCAGTTACCGGTTCATTCATCTTTGGGGGAGGTTCTTCTCCGAATATCTGCCTGGGGCTAACTGCTGTATTCTTCCCCTTATCTGTTTCAGCTGCTTTCAAAGCCTCAGAGGAATAACATCTGCCGCTCCTTGCGAAATGCCTGCCTCACCAACCTTTATATCGCTCTGGCTTTGTTGGTCTTTTAGCGTAGGCTCTTTTACCTGACCATGTTCTATTTTTTCTGGCGTGGTCACATTTATAGCATAATTCCAGGGGGTTTGTCGCATATCTTTGAATGGGAATGGGGATGGTGCTGAAATGATGATCTTGGGACTTATCTTGTTGGTTTCTCCTTGGGAGGCACCTGCATTCCCTGGCCTAGGAGAGATGATAAAAGGTCTATCCTTCCCATATTTAGATTTAGGGCTATCCGTCATATGTACGTCCAACCCCTTCTTCCCCATGGGCTCCTCGAAGAATTCTATTTACTTTTCATTCATCAATTGTTGTATCAATCTCTTGAACTCATCGCACTCTTGGATGTCATGTCCTTCATTCTGGTGGAATTCGCAATACACTCCACATCCCTTCTACCTTATTATCATCCCTTTGTCGATCACACGGGCCATGCATAACTGTTGAAATACCCACCGTAAAGGAGATTTGATTTCTGACACATCATCCTTAATCCTCCTGGTAAAGTATTCTTCAATAACATTTACTCCTCTGCTCCCATGATTAGGTAGCGGGTTAGTAGCTACACTTGGTTCTTCAAACTTCAATATCCCAGAATCGATTAAATTCTGCACAAGTTTTTTGAAGGCAAGACAGTTCTCAGTGGGATGTCCAGGGGCACCGCCATGATAGTCGCAATGCGTGTTTGGATTATACCAAGAAGGAAAGGGCGAATTGACAGAGTAACGATGTATGGACGGACCAGGTCCGCTTCATACAACTGGGAATAAAGTTCCGAGTACGAAACAGGTAGGGGATGAAAGTTTTCCTCTCTTTCTCTTTTCTGGAGATTATCTCCTCTCTTTGATTCGAGTTTTGTGTTTTTCCCATAGGTGCTTGTGGCTCTGAGACTGTGATGTTCTTCGGGGTGGTATAAGTGCTGGTGGCGTTTACTTCATTCCTCTTGCTATATTTCCGAGACCCTTCCCCGCTATCAATTCTACCACTCTTAATTGCCAATTCAAGGGACTCCCCAGTCCTAATTAAGTCAGCAAAGCACTGTGTTGTGTTATTAATGAGGCGATCAAAGAGGGCACCTTTCAGAGTATTAACAAATAACGACGTAATTTCATGTTCCGGGAGGGGTGGCTGAATTTGGGCGGCCACTTCCCGCCACCTTTGGGCGTATTGCCGCAGGCTTTCGTTGGACTTCTGCCCCATATTTTCCAACATAATTCTACTGGGGGTCATATCTGTTACATGCTTATATTGCTCAATGAATGCTCTCGACATATCTTTCCATGTCTTAACATTTGCCTTGCTCAACTGAGTGTACCACCGTAATGTCGCTCCAGTTAGGCTATCCTAGAAACAGTGTATCAGTAGCTTTTCGTCCTTAAGGTAGGCCGCCATCTTCCGACAGTACATTGTTATGTGCGCGGAAGGACAAGTGGTTTCATCGTATTTGTCGAACTCTGGTGTTTTAAATTTTGGCGGTAAGACAAGATCGGACACCAGACTTAAGTCGCTAGCGTTATTCCCTGACTCTTCCACAGATTGCAACATTTTAAATTTTTCCTCAATGAGGTGAAACCTCTCCTCCCACTTTTTCTCTACCTCGGTCCTGACCCTTTCAACCATGTTCAGGTCCGGCACCTCCTCTTCATAGGGTGCTTCAGTGTCGAGGGGTTGAGTTTCAAGTGCCCCTATCTGAAGACTAGCTGACATTCCAGCAGGGTCGATATACATCTTTCTAGCCGGATTCAGTGCAGCTGGTTGAACCTTGTAGTGAGCTGGGGTACCCTCTGGCTCTTGAACGGTTTCTCCTTCCACTCTTTTTCCAAGGCTTTTAGCCAACAGTACGATTATGTCGGATACTATCGATGCTTGTGACTGAGCAATCTGGTCACTGAGGCTTCTTTGGGCCTTTTCAAGCCTTGTCTCGAGCTCTTTTTGCCCTTTTTCTAAACTGATTATCCTGTCTTCCATGAGCTTGTTTTGTAATCGGGTAAGGTATAGATGATGAATGATTGCGGGTTAACTACACACACTGCCACAATATTCATAACGTTAATATGGTTGCAAGAAAATAAATGCATGTATAATGATGTGAATGTCATGATACAATGCAAGAATGTATGCAGATAAGGTACTGATTCTGCTGGTAATCACCCTTTTGAACTACTTCCACGGGAATTAAAGGGTCTAGATTACAACAGAGTTCGTATTACAAAATAAAGATTCCTAATACAAAAGATCTAATTACAACACAGAGTCCTATAGATAAGCTCTAGCTCTATCTCCTAATCTTCAAATTGCTTGGATTAACTTGCTGAACCTGGAGCTTCTTCCATTTCTGGGACTATGAAAGGTCGGAGTGTTTCAGCCTCGATGGCCAAATTATTCACATGCCTGGCGACTCGCTGTATGTCCACCATCAAGTTTGCGTAATATTAGTCCCTATCATGTACCATTCGGGCAGCGTCACGCAGTCTCTTTTGCCAATAGGTGTTCCCTCCGGCTGCAGCCTCCTCGAACACACTAATTCTTTCCTTGTAATCCTCAATAGTTACTTCGAGGGACTTAATTCGTGCTCGTAACATGCTTACTTTGCGCTCTCTTTCTTGTAGCTCAGTGAAGCCATTTCTCTAGCAGTAAATTCGAAGGGAGCGTTCAACTTTCGCCACCTTTCCTTTTAATTCGCCATTCTGACTTTGGCTTTGCTCCAGACTTTGAATAGTGTCATCGTACAATTTTTTCATCTCTAACAGTCTATTCGGGCTACTCATAGACTTTTTTTTCCATACGGCGATGTTTTCTTTCTCATGATGGACAGCTTGTTTTCCCTTGTTGATTTCTTGCCTGAATCTTTCCTTTTCTTGGTCAATGGCCTTCTTGGAGGACCGTTTTTCTTCCTCCATAGCCAAACGGCAGCTTTCTATCTCTTTCTCGATCGCTCTCTTGCTGATTTCTCGTTCTTCTTCCACCAAACGGATACCATTCATTCTTTCTTTTTCCACAGCTATGAATTGACTTCGGCCGACCTTCTGTATTTTTGCTTGTAGTAGAAGGGCATCTTTTTGATAAAGAGTATTCTTGTCGCCCAAATATGCATTTAATTTCTTCAACTGCCTAATGATCCCGTCCCGTTCATCAACCTCTAAGCTTGCCTTATAAAGCTCGCCCACATGTTGAGTCTGTTGGATGTCTATTTTCCTTTTAATTTCTTCGAGTTCATTCCGTAAGATGTCAGTCTCAGACGGTACCACCCTTGTAAGCTCCTCGAGTGACACTGATGGTCCTTGATCAGATTCTGGAATCACATTATTAACCCTCAAATGTCTCCAAAGATCGTAGTCTGGGGTAGTCATGTGCTCGATATCTCCTTCCACCCTGATCCGGTAACAATGGTCCCAGGCCCTCATGATGGTCTGAATTTTCCCTTTGAACTCTCCTTTGAAGAGAAATTCAGTTTGGTTTAACCCGGAGGTATTGGGAATGAACTGTCGTGATCCGAACTGTCGAGACACTAAAAGCGGAGCACAGGCGATCCCTCCGTGCAATCCCAACATCATCAGCCAGTTAAAATCGCCACAACTATATAGAAAGTAATTAACTTTACCGAGCCATGAGACCCTCCATGCTATGTCTTCGTCTTGAAGGTTCCTGAAGAAGCTAGTCCACATTTTTGTTTTCAAGTCCTCTCGCTATTCTTGTGCTAAGTACTCCCGTAAAGGCGAAAAACCTTGGAAGGATATCCCCGGCAGGACCCTCGTCGGTGTCTTCCACATGTGACTCTGAATCCATACCTGTAACAGCTGTGCACATCCTCGAAAACGTCATTCTTCATGTTTCCGGCTAGCAATTAAGGAAATGAAAGTTTCGGCCAAGATTGCCGGTACTGGGTTTGCTTTCCGTTTTACCCGCTTAAACAAGTCCATAATGGCTATGTCAATGTTCCCAAGTACTCTTGGAAAGATCACCAAGCCATATATTCCTAAGGCGAATAGGTCCATTTTCTTTTTCTCGTCTGGATGTGTCGGTATGATGTCCCGAATACTTTTCCATGCAAAACTGTATTGTCTCCTCGGAGCTGAAGCAGGCCATTAACCCAATCGTCACTCATTCCCGCAAAGGTTTTGAGCTTCGCAGTGTAATTCTGATTCCTCGGAGGCTTCGCGTAGATCCAATCTTCCTGAATGTTCTTCTGGTTAAGTAAAGCAATGTATTCTTCTACTGTAGGCATCATGTCCTGTCCATTGAAAGTGAAGCAGCAAAAGGCTGGATTCCAAAATTGGACTATAGCTCGGAGCAGGGGCTGGTTAACCCGAACATATAATAGCTGTGCAATGTCGCCATAACTATCGCAGAACAAGTCTTGTAGTCTTCGGTCCCATCTTTCCCAAATGCTTTGAAGATCCCATAAGTTGTTCTGTTGGAGACTCACATAGGTGAACCCTGCTATTACGCATTCGTTCGGCGAACTGTCCCCTTGGGTTTTCTGGTTGACCTCTGACCAATGTCTGACTAACAAATTAAGCTCTTCTTTCCTAAGACACCTTTTTTCCATGGTGAAAGACTTTCTGATCGGGCAAACCACTTGATCCAGTACCTTTATGTGATGCAAATGTATGATGTATGAAAAAAAACAAAAACGAAAAGAAAACAAGTCAGTACCAGATAAAATTAATAAATATATAAATAAAAGGACAAAATTAAACAGAATAAACACACAAAACAACCCTATTTATCCCGTCTAAAACCTAAAGTTATCTGCATGGCTCTAAATGGGTAGGTTTCTATGTATTCTCTACATGCAGTCTTGGTTCTAGGAGGTACCCGAATTGTCCTTGTTGTCCTCTACTAAGAGTAGCAAGGCCCCCGATCATCACCCATTATAGGCTCCTTTCAACCGGGTTCAATTTAGGGGGACTCATTCGCTTATGCCCGTACGAAGGAACGATATCCTTATGAAAGCATAAGGTACTCGAGCCCCGAAGGTACTTGCTAGGCCCATACGGGAGAACGATATCTCCACGAAAGCATTAGCGTTTTCCCACCACTTAAAAAAACGGGTTTATATGCAATTTTTTAAATGCGTTAAAATAAACGCGCAATTATAACCGAATGTTAATTTAATAGTCACTTTAGCCCGGAATTTCTAATATTAATAAAGCGGTAATTATTTTAAAAGCTTGACTCTCATTTGTTTTTGAAAAACAAAAAATTGTCCCCAGCGGAGTCGCCATCTGTAGCGATGTCCTTTTTTCGCTAAAAACGTAGGTCTTCGAAGGTGTTTATGATTTTTCGGATATAAAGTATTTATTCCGTGGGGTTTTGAAAATATCGTATTTTATTTAAAGAAAGGGAGTCGCCACCGGCCACTGAGGTAGGCCGGACACCATAAAACCAGAGATTTTGAAATATCGGGTTCGGGAGTCGGTTACGGATGGGGAATGATTGGCACCCCCACGCCACCCAAAATTGGTACTTTAATAATTACCGCTTTATTAACATTAGATTTTTCGGATTAAAGTGACGATTAATTTAAAATTCGATTATAATTGCGAATAAATTTTAAAGGCCCCGTTATCCGAGAGTAAACGCCCAACCACTATCACTACGCCTGATACTGGCCCCGTTTACGCTCGGATAAAAGGGCACCGCATTGACATTTTATATTTCATTATGCAAACCTAACAAAAACCTTATAGACAAATATTTACAAAGGCGTGGAACTACAAAAACATAAAAGATATAAGCATAATAATATTGAAGTGCAAAATGTATGAACAAAAACATTGTAATATGTCCTAAAAATAAAATAGCAAATACGAATATAAACATAAAAATGTGCTTTCTAAAACTAAATTAATTACATCCAACACTTATATATAAAGATGAATTACAATTATCACCTAGATGACAATTACACATGGCATAATATGATACTAAAATAATAAAACAACATACTAGAATAAGACTAATATTTAATGCTTAACATGACATAAATTTCATGCACGAATGAAAACATTGTGTAAGATAAACAATATCACACTATCATATAACCTAAGAAGCAAAAGTATCAGAAAAACGTAAACACACGACATGACATATAACCTAAACTACAACGTAACACGCGAGACAAACGTGAACAACACATGGATAAAATAAACTAAATGTCGGAACACAGTATAACAATTTTAATACACAAGTCATATGGTTATAAATTAACATACTATACAAAACACATACCGATACCAACATAACAATATGAACATGCTAGACATGTAAAAGATAAATATTTAAACATGAAAAAAAAACTGCAATGGAAAGAAATAAACATAAGAAACAGAAATTAAAAGACAATAATATGCGATTTAGGGACGAAATTGCAAACTAAACAGAACCTAAAAGGACCAAAACTGTAATTGGACCAAGGGGCAGGCTTGAAGTGAAAAATCCAAAAACGCGGGATGGTTAAAGGGGTAATTTTACCATTTAAAATCTGATTCGATGTAATTTAGGGACTGGATTGCAAGATTTTGAAATACAAGGGGGACCAGAGTTGTAAATATCCCCTGCGGCGAGACACAAACGAAAATATCGAAAACACGAGAGGATTTATTACGTAATTTGCCCATTTCACAAAATAAAAACA
The DNA here is from genome assembly GCA_019671005.1 of Hibiscus mutabilis. Taxonomy (NCBI): domain Eukaryota; kingdom Viridiplantae; phylum Streptophyta; class Magnoliopsida; order Malvales; family Malvaceae; genus Hibiscus; species Hibiscus mutabilis. Next base: position 72,368,163 of record CM033721.1, on the reverse strand, counting down.
CCTATAAAAACTCTTTCTTCGGCCCAGAATCAAATTTTCCTCATTTTTTCATTCGATACGTTTTATAATAAACGTTTTCTCTCTCGTTTTCTCTCAACCTCATCCCATGAACCCAGAAACCAACGGCCGACCGTCGTTCTCTCTGTCGCCGGCGAAAAAAAAAACACCAAAATGAACCTTACTTCACCCTAAACTCGAATCTGAGCTTGGATTTGGAGAAAAAGCCCCCTTCGTCCTAGATCTAAGAAAAGAAAACAAGAAACCGTATATGTTTTTTTTTCTAGACCGAAGGAACACCTTCCCCTTTTAGCCAGCTCACCAGATTAAGGCTTGTTGCCGGTAGAGGAACTGTCCTCCGAAGGTAAAACCTCACTCTTCTTTCCCTTACTTACTTTTAGAATACATGCATGCATGCAATATTCAAGATGGATGGATACCTTTGTATGATATCTGTAAGTTTTTTTGAGAGAAATAACGAAATGGTGAGACTTGTTTGTATTTCTGAAAAAGTGGGTTACAACTGAACTGAGACTTTTTTTTTGCTCTGTTACATATATCCTCTCTGCCTCCTCTTTTTTAGACTAGTACATAATCTCTTATTTTGATCTGATTCTGATGTCTTTCTGTGTTTGTCTTTGGCATGCCCGGCCATACTTGGTGGTTGGTACGGCCGGTATGGGGAGCGACGTGGTGGAAGTGATCGTTCGTCTGCGCAGACTGCGTTTCGGGAGGCGAGGCCATTATTATCGCCAGAATCGTTCCTATCCGTTGGATCAGATCTGATCCAACGGCTAGGAATGCTCGATGATCGGGTGGCTGAGATGAGGCCTCGGAAATAATGCACTAGCCTAGGATCACGCCACGTGGCCTGAAGAAGATAACGCTCTTGCACTTGTCACACACGAGAGTGGGGAACCCAACAGCCCGCGCGTGGACTTCACACGATAGATGAGGCGTTCTTATGCTTCAATCGTGGCCGTTGGATCCAGATCTGATCCAAGGGCCCTCGTTCAGCTGCGCAAGATTGAAAGAATGGCGTCAATAGTCTATTATCTGATGTGGGCTAGGGTTTTCTTAGGATGGGCTGGCTGGTTTGGGCCTGATCAGGCCTTGTAATAATACTAATAATTTCAGACCCTGTAATATGTAATGGACTTGGACTGGTAATTTATTCATTTGGGGTTTAATATGTTTTTGGATTTCATCTCATATTAGCCCAATAATAATAACATTAATATTAGTTATAACAACAATTAATAATAATAATACACATACGATAATACATACGTATGTAGCTATGCAAACATTAATTAATATAACATACTAGCATACATACATATATAATCATACACATAATTAACATAACATCTACACACATTATCCGTAAAAACAAATACGCTCGTACTAAATATAGATACATGTGTGACACACATACACCGTATTACTTATTAATACGTATACATACATAGTTTATAATATACATGCACACACTACACACTTTACATATATTAATAACACTCATGCACATAATAAACATATAGCATCACATAATACAATGTATACATGCAACGCTAATATACTAATAATTATACTAATATGTATTTACAGACCAGATAAAAATGAGTGATTACAGGTTCGAATCATGACGTTGTGAATGAAGCAAATTGAGTTGGGAGGATCTCCCTATAACGGACATCTGCAGTACTTGATCTGAATTAGTCAGTCAATAGATTGGATGCTAGTGGTTAACCCAAAAAATAGAGGGACTGAATCATATCAAAGTAAAATGATTAAATCTCAAATTTTGACATAATAGAGGGACTAAACAATAATTAGACCACTAAGGGGTGATCAGATATAGTTACAATTGGTAGATAAAATGGTTGCTGACTTTGGAGACATGGGAAATGATTGTAGATGGCGTGTTTAACGGGAAATCATGGTGTCCAATGTTTTTTTTTTTTTCGTTTTATTGTTAGATTATATAATATATTGATATCAATAATCAGTTGATCTAGTGGATTGAAGTTTTAAATTAAAATTTTAAATTTTGACATTGTGAATTAATTTAAAAAAATTGTCTTATAATCAAATTTTAAAATATTTAATTTGGATTAGATAATTAATAAGTTGAATACAGCTGGTTATAGAAAATAGTGTAAATCAATTAAATATATATTTCAAATAAATTTTTGAATCAATTTAAAATAAATTTCTTATTGGACTGGCTTAACTAATCCATCACGTTGGCTTTGAAAAGTATTTGTCCCTACATATACCCTTTGAAGCAGTCCAAATACTCGACTAAATACATTTATTTCCCCATTTTTCTTATTATTTTAAGAGAATTTTTTTATACATTCCGTGTAAATTTGTCACATTTAGGGTTTATTAGTGTAATTTAGGTTTTAAAGTTTAAATCTTTATGTTGTAGGGTTTACAATTTAAGATTTATGGTTAGAAATTAAGGGGTTGAAATTATGATTTTAGGTATATAAGAAGGGTTGTGTAAAAAAAATTTACGGACTGTGTATTAAAATATAACTTTTTTTAAATATAAGTATGTTTGTTTTGTTAAAAGAGGAAAAATTTAAAAATACAATTGAAGTTTATAACTTAGGTAAACAAGTTTGATTAGAACATATTCTTAAATATTTAGAGATAATTGATGTAATGCACATGTCTGCATATTTTCAATTATCTCTCTATATTCTCGAATAAAAATTAGACAATTATTATAATGCCTCATCTCTATATGTTTTTTTTCCCAATTTTCTCCTTATTTTGTAGGATAAAAATTGTAAAATATATATTTATTTGTATCAGATCGGATTGAGTCCGTTTTTACTCTAAAATTTGGACCGGGCTCGAATTAGATAAAGCGTCATCAAATCATCGGAACGAGTCAGATTTGGGTGGAGGCTTTGAAATTTTAGGTCAGGTACAAGTCGACCAAAAATCTGGTCCGATCTAACCCATGACCATTCATATCTACAACCATATATGATATGTATATATGTCTTTTCATATTTTTTCACATGTGTGAGTAAGATTTGTAATGTTATTTAATAAATCAAATATCATCTAACACATTTAAAATATTATTGTTTTTTAATAGTAACACCATTATTTTAAACAATAGATTTTCAGTGAAAATATTGATAAGAATATAAAAGAAAAAAATGGTGGAAAAAATAATTTGTAGAGAGTTACAATAAGATGATTTAATTGAATAAATACAAAGTTAAGATATTAAATTACAAAAAGAGAAAAATGTTTTAAAAAATAGATTTGAAATTATATGCATATTTTAGTTATTTGAGTTCAATTTTAAGTTTAAGTGTGTAAGAAGTCCTTAAACTTAAAAAAAAATCAATTTAGTCCTTAAACGTTTTTAGCACCCAAGTAAGCATTTGAACCAAGTAATTAAACCCTTTAACCAATAAATTGAATCAATTAAGCCCTTTGACCAATTTTAACCATTAAATCTTGATAGTTTTGTTCTTTAGATATTACTAGCACATGATATACTATTATTCTATCATGTTGTATTTATAGATTTTTTCAAAAGAATATTTCTTATAAATTTTATAAGTTTTTTTTTAAATTTTAGAACTTACAAAGAATTTTTTAAATAAAATAAAAAATTCTAAAAGTGTCAAGAGAAAACATTGTGATACGACGCACTGCACCAATATATCTAGAAATATTGTTTAAATTTAATGATCAAAATTGATCAAAAACCCAAAAAGCTCAATTAATTTAATTTTTTAGTTCACGCGCTTAATTGATTAAATTCTTAGTTTAGGTGTGAAAAAAATTAAAAATTTAATTAATTTTTTCAAAAGTTCAAAAACTTAACAAACCGAGCCATATTTATAATTTTACTCGCCCTTGTTGATGTGTTATATAAGAGACAATCTCAAAAAAAAAAAAAAAATGAACGTCGAAACACCAGTGAAGTCAAACTTGAAAATCGCCACTCCCAATATATAATACAAACACAACGGCATTTTTTCAATCTTTTAAAGCCTATGTCGGAGTCCCTCTTCTTTCCGAACCCAAATTCGAAATCAAAATGGATCCGGACCCGAGAACTTACCCTCTCCTCTCTTTCGTCATCTCCCGCATCGCTTCCGGCGAAACCTCCGCCGTCTCCGCTTCCACCAATCCGCCACAGATATTGAGCAAAATGCCCCACCTATCCCGTCCCAATGTCATCGCCTCAATGACCGATGCAGTCTCCGAAGTGTGCAAAACCCACTCGTTTCTCCAAAACCTAGGCCCACGGCCCGATCACGAGGCCCGATCCAAACTCGCGGTAATCGAATCCAATCTCGCCGTATCGCCGGAAGAATTGTCCTTGTGTCCTCGACCCGGGGTGGTTGATCTACTCGAGTGGCGGGCCTTCTTGGCGGAAAAGGAGTTCGAGATTCGACAAGACGCCGACAAAGAGAAGCATCATCTGAAACTGATTTGCTGTGGGATGAGATGCACGAGGCGTACGCGAAATTCCTCAAGGAAGCGGAAGAGAGATTGGTTAAGTTCTACGAGAATGAGGCGGAGAATCCGGAGGAAGTTAAAGCGGAGATCGCCAGGATTTTGGAGGAAGCGGAAGGGAAACCACCGGAAAGAGTAGATTTATCGGAAAGGAAGCTCCGGTATTTGCCGCCGGAGTTTGGAAACATTAGTGGCTTGCTTTTGCTTAATCTTTCGTCTAATCAGCTTAAGGTCTGCTCTGTTTTCGCTTTCTTTATGAATTTTTCCTTTCTTCTGACTCACCGATTATGAGCGAACAGGTTATTCCCGAGTCGATTGCTAGATTAGAACAACTCGAAGAGCTCAATGTTTCTTCCAATCTTCTGGACTCACTACCGGACTCGATCGGGTTGCTTCACAAGTTGAAAGTCTTGAACGTTTCTGGCAATAAACTGAAAGCCTTACCCGACACCATTTGCCTTTGCAGGTAGTCTTGATTCTGTTATAAATATAGTAATATTTAATTACGGTTGATATGTTGCACACATTACGTGATGCATGTTTCCATCATAGTTTTTTTTAGATAAGCTTATTATTCAAAGAACCAATCAAAGAATATCATCCAAATACATATATCATCTAATTACATAAAACCCCAAAGAACATAACACACAAAAAAGAAAACAAGAAAATTAAGCTATATCCCACTTAGTGACAAGATCAGGAGCAGAAAGAATTAATTTTCGACAACTCGAGATCTTCATTTAAACATCTCTCTTGATGAGCAACACAATGTCCTCTATATGCTTGGGCGCTCCAGCATGCACTCGGCAAAAAAAGGGGGAGGATTGCAGGTTCCTTATGTTCCATGCACCCAATCATTTGAGCTAAGAAGCTCTTATCCATGAGTCTCAAATAGAGGGGTGCAACACGAGGACTTCCCAAGAGGTCACTCATCATAGTACTACTCTCGCCCAAGCACGCTTAACTGCGGAATTCTGATAGGATTCGGTGCATTAGTGCTGGTATGATCGCACTCAAAATTGAAGCATTCAACTAAACAAAATAAAGAACTATTTTACCTTGGTTGGGAATTGAACCCAAGTTCCCTTAAGTGTTAGTGGCGTGAGTTTACCACTAAACCAAGTGACCATTTGTAAAATTAAATTAATTTGAATAAGATTGGATTTGCACCTTTGCGCACAAGGCATAATTTCCTTTCATGTCATTCAAAGAGGGGTGCAACACGAAGACTTCCCAAGGGGTCACCCATTCTAGTACTACTCTCGCCCAAGCACGCTTGACTGCGGAGTTTTGATGGGCTCCGGTGCATTAGTGCTGGTATGATCGCACCCTTTCATCATAGTTTAGTTATAGTAGATATGACGTAATATTTACTTAAACTCTTATTTTTTGAAGTAATTTAATTTTTAATATTTTATTTTTAAAATTACTTTTTTATGAATGAAAATTATGACAAACTTACATGACAGTATAAAGTTGACATGACAACGCCATATAAATAAAAGTATTCGCTTAAAATAATCATTTTTATATAAAATTATATAAAATATAAAATAATTTTTTACGGACTTGCTTTTTTGTCAAGTCATTTATGCTGTTTATCGGGGCTATTTGACTCAAAATAAAACGTTGATGGTTAAATTGTTAAAAAAATAGGGATCGAAGTAACTATTCAATCAACCATTATGAGTGTCTTTTAACTTTATATCTTCTTCTTTTTTGAAAAGTATATATTATATGTCATTATTAATGTCAAACATATAATAACGGGCAAAGTCATGAATCTTGTTAAAAAATCTCACTAAACTTAGATAGAGGAAAATGATTCGAACAAGATCATCGATAATTTAGAATTTGATCATCGTCGATTCAGGTCTATGATAGAGTTAGATGTGAGCTTCAATTCCCTGTCAAAGTTAGATGTGAGCTTCGATTCATTTAAGCAAAAAACGTTGATGGATGCTCACATGAACGAACTTTCTGGCCTTCCGAGCGAGATAGGGAAACTAACAAATCTGGAGATCCTCAATCTCAGCAGTAATTTCACCAATTTGACTAAACTCCCTAACACGATCGGTGAATTGAAGAACCTTAAAGAGCTCGATCTTAGTGACAACCAAATCAATTCTCTCCCCAAAACACTCGGCCGTCTCGAGAAGCTGACGAAACTCAATTTGGAACACAATCCTCTCGACGTTCCGCTGGCGGAAGTAATAAAATAAAGGAAGGGGTGGAGGCAATCAAGGCTTTCATGCGTGACGTACTTGTTGAGGAAGAAAATAAGAGGAACTTAGAGGGAAGTGAACAGACACTGAGTGGGTGGTTGATGAGTAGCGGCTCGTGGTTGTTGAATTCAGCTTCGGTCGTCAGCGGAAGCATCACCGGCTACCTTGGAGTTGTCGGAGGTGTTGTCAAGAAAGCCGCCTACCTCGAGGAGGCGCGATGATTCCATAGTCCATATTTAGGGTTTACTTCAAATGTATAAGCTGTATTCCCGTTTCTTATAAAAGAAGATATCATAAGTATTTAGGATTGATTAATTAATATAATTCTGTCGTAGTTTTCTTACAAATAAAATGAAATTCATTTATATTTTTTTGATATAAAATTCATTTATATTTAATAATTAATACCACATAAATGTACAAGATACCGCTAATAATATCACTCATCATTTTTATTATATTATTTATAAATTATAACGTTTCAATTTCTTTTATATTTTTTGGGTGAATAATTTCTTATATTACTTGTAATGTTAGAAATATTTTTCGTAGTTGAAATGAGTAGTACCAAGGACAGAAAATAGAAAGAATGAAAAATTAATTAGTCAGATAATTAAGATTCATAATCAATTTTTTACTTTGAATTTTAATCACTTGATTAATTATTTTTTCATTCTTGATACCAAATAATACCAAAACGTTCACTACGTTTTTTAGTCCAACTAAAGGACCTATTTTATATACAAGCCTTAAACTAAAAACATAATGGTCACATTAGCTCATATTCTTTTATTGAAATAATTTAATTTTTAATAAAAATGATTAATCAACTAACGGTAAATAACTTGAGAAAATGACACTCTTGGAGAAAAATAATTTTATAAAATAATTTTTTTGATTGATGTGATATTCTTTCAAGTTAACATATTTATTTATATGACATTGTCATGTCAGCATGCACTGTCATATAGATTTGACATGTTATTCACTGTTAGTTAGTTAATAATTTTCATATGCATATGGTTATTTTGACCAAAATAAAACGTTAAATTTTAAATCATTTTAAAAAATAAGAGTCAAAATGATTATTCAACTAAATATGCGGAGATTTTTTAGCCTTATGCCTAAACTAAAATATAAATGGTATGATAAGGATAAGTGGATAACAGTAACGAAACGACGCCGCATAATAGAAATAGAAGAGGGGGTAAAATCGTCTTTTGCATGTCTGTGTACTTTCCTTAGACCGAGTGACAGAGAAGTTTGGTCCAAAATCCTAACCCTTAACTTAGCTCTTTAGCAATTCTCGACCGTCTTCGATGTCAAGTATCTTTTTCCCTTGCTAGAGCAAGAATCCTTTGTTGTATTTTTTCCTCCCAACATGTGTTATTATTTAACTGAAAGAGAAAAATAAATTTATTAAATTAAATGAAAGTGTTTAAATTCTTCTAATCAAGTAGCAGTCATTATGCGATTGAATGATTAGTTTATTGAATTAAATTAAAATTATAATCAAATTGATAAAAATGTATAAATACTAAGGACTAAATATTTAATTATACAGATCTATATTAACTGTCACGTCACCCTTTCTGTTAGTTTTAACAGTAGGTGGCTTGATTGATACCATTTAAATAGTTAAATGGTCATATTAACACAATTGAAAGTATGGTGGTCAAATTGAGACCACCTCATAGTTAGGTAGTCAATTATGTAGTTTATCCTATAATAATAATTATTGGCCGTGTTTAGTAAATAACTTTTTGAGCTAAAATTAGAAGTTTGAAGTATTTTTAGAGGTTTGATCAGTCAGATCTGCTAATTTTGATGTTTGGTAAATAGATGATTGTAATAGCGGATTGAGGTGAAACCTCTCATTTTGAAAATTTTCCTTTTAGGAGCTTTTTGAGTTAGAGATTTATATAAAAGACTAGTTTGTCCTTGATAATTATAAAAAAATTCTCTAAATAACATAAATTTGATTAACTAATAAAATTAATAAAATAATTTCATAAATAAGAAATTAATATATAAATTAATAAATAAATATAAATTTAATAATTAATAAAATTATATTCAAAATATAATTTCATAGATGAAAATTAATATATATATCTAAATTTAATAATTATTAAAATTATATTAAAAAGATAATTTTATAAATAAAAAATTAATATGTACATTCTTATATATGTTCAGTAATGATATTAAAAAATTATTTTTTATAATCTAATTAATATTAACATATACAAAAGCTTAATAACTAATAAATTATGCAAACAAGTATCAAATATAATCATGTCCTTATATATCATTTTGCTTGTTCAAATAATCAAACATCTATTAGCTATTTCTTAATATTAATACATATAAAAGGTTAATAATTAATAAATTATTCAAAAAACTCGAATTTAGTTCAGGAATGATCAAGCCGAGCTCGAGCTATCAATCGAGCCATATTTGAGCACCCCGGAGTCGAACCGCTCACGATCCTAATCAAGATTTTCATTCAAACACATTTTAGATATTCTTTATATTATTACATTAGATAATGCTTGAGTCGAGAAAAACGCTAAAGAGGCTATGCATTGAGTAAAAACAAAGGCATCATCCGGTGTATGTTCGAGTGCTTTATTGAAAACATTCGAGCATTATAACGGAACCAAATTACGGGATTTTAAATAATAGCAGAAGAAGAGATTCGGGGTGCATATGATAAGACCATCATCCGATACGGGATGCAAAGCCAAAAGCACTAATTCACTCTTCATTGTTGGAAACAACACGGTTCTCAGATGAACTAGATGAGGATGACGAAACAATGCCTTGAGGCTAACACGATACATCTCGGTCCATTCACAAGTATCGGCATTAACCACCTAGATTTGCACTAAATTAAAAGCTTGATCGGCCTGTGCATATTGAAGATGTCCCCTGGAAGAACCAATACATCCCGTTCTCTTTGTCTTACTATCGATTATATCCGGGAGATCAATGAAATCAAAATCAACATCGACGTTACTATCTCCGATTACAAACCATGATAGGTTGTGGGGATAAGATAATATAAATATCTTTCCATGCAAGTAAACACTTATTTTATCTAATACGTAGAAGAAACTGCTTTGTGTTTGGATTCCACAAAACATACTTGTTGTCGAAGGGATGTCGGAAGAGTATCAAACCCAGAGGATATGGAAAAGACAATATTCATAACCTTGTGGGGCACGTATTGTCACAAGGTAATGCCTTTCAGATTAAAGAATGCAGGGGCAACATATCAGCGAGCTATGGTAACGTTTTTTTATGACATGATGCACAAAGAGATAGAGGTGTACGTAGATGACATGATCACCAAGTCTCAGACTGAAGAGGAACATATTCAAAACCTGAGGAAGTTGTTTCAAAGATGGAGAAAATACAAATTGAAGCTCAAACCTAACAAGTATTCTTTCAGAGTTATATCCGAAAAACTCTTGGGCTTTGTAGTTAGCATAAGAGGAATCGAGATTGATCCAGGCAAGGTGAAGGCAATCTAGAATCTTCCACCACCTCGTTCACAAAAATAAGTACAAGGGTTCATTGGGAGATTGAATTATATTTCGCGGTTTATTTCTTAGTTGACCGATAAATGTGATCTAGTTTTCAGGCTGCTTCGAAAGAATAATCCAGGGGAATGAGACTGACAAGAGACACTCGACAAGATCAATGATTGGTATCGAAACTTTTATGGGCTGAAAAAGAAAGCTAAAGTAAGTGTTTTTTTAAGTATTTGTTTTATATATTTAATATTTGAAATATTATTTAATTCTGATAATTTTAATTTTTTATGAACCAAAGAAGAAATTAAAAAAGATCTCTTTACTTTGAAGTTGGAATTTTAGAAAAATTTCACAGGTATTTAATTTTTTTATTTAAATCTTAGACATTTAATAATCTATGAAATATTTTCCTTGTGATTTAAAAATACTTTTAAAATGGTAGGTTTCAGTGAGTTTCTCAGATTCACTCTATTTGGGTCTATGTCACTGATAGACAAATGAGATTATTACTCTTTTAAGTAATCATAGCAGCAATTTACATAAACATGTTTAAATTGATTATGATAAGGTTTTTATCTTTTGCGCTTTTTTTCCAACCAAGTCTCATTCATCCTTTTTCACAAAATTTACTTTATAATTTGGATCAAAATCTATTTTCAACAATGTTGCTAGAAACCTGTAAATCACGATAAATAATCTTGTTACCAGAATCTATGCCAAAATGGTAAAGCAAGACAATGAAATTTGGATCAGTAGAAGATTGGATTGTATAGATATTAAATATTTCTTTGGGACTTTGTTTCCAGCAATGTCTAAAGTGATTTTTTTATAGAATCTGATTAGGTTTTTTTTGGTATAAAAATCACAGCAAAAAAATATGTTATTGTTATTAATGGAACCAGATGATGATGATTGAATTATATTGTTCTTGAATCTTGATTATGCAGTTATGGCTGTTGGCGACTAGGCGTTGGTTGTTTTGCCGGCATGTCCCAAGTTCTTTTTGTCCCCGAATCCGTGGGTGGTAAGGTTTTAGTGTTAATTGCTAGAACTCAGTATATTTGATAAGTTATTTAGTGTTTGAATGGAACTTTCATATATATATATTTCTTTAAATTTTTTGGTTAATTAGTGTGTTTTAAGATGTTAAAGGATGATGGATGTTTTAAGATGAAAATGCTTGTGGGTGTTTTTAAATAGTAGTTTTTGTTGTTGTTCTGGATGTTATATAAGTTAATGTTTACATTTAAGTTTTATTTTGTTGGTTTGTTTAATTTAATTTTGTTTGTTTGTTTAGTTAACATTTTTGAATGTATAAGCGAACATGTTCGCGAATATATAAATGAACACGTTTGCGAATATATAAATGAACACGTTTGCGAACACTTAGACGAACACGTTCACGAACACTTAAACGAGCATGTTCATTAACGTTAAATAAACGAACACGAACACATTCAAAAATAAATAAACGAACACGAACACAACCTTATTCGTTCAAGCTCGGTTCATTTACACCCCCACTTATGCATGCATGAACCTGTATGTAATGATTTTTGTGTTTACTGCCCAACATAAAACCTACGTTGTAGTTCATAGTTTATTTTCAACTAATGGTATCTATTTCATTTACTAACTAATCCAGATTCGATAGTGCGACTCATTATTGGGGCAACCTTCCAACTCTTTAATATATCATGTATTATAAACCAGATCTAAGCTAGGTTTTAACTGGTGCTTAATTTGTTAACTCGGTATATACCTAGATAATGTCTCTGAGAACTGTAATAATAATGCATGATTTGTCTCGGTTTAGGGAAGAGACAAAACTTGTATATATAACTAAGAGACAGTGCTCAAAAATATGTGCAAAGATCAACCGGAGCAAGCTTACCAACAGCACATAACCATTTGTCTGCAAAGACAACACAAAGTTTGAACATGAAGATAGGTGCCAAGTTGGATACGATTCCCACGATGGCTCCGCCCTTGGCTTGTGGGATCGGTGTCCAGCGGATCTTGTTGGTTATTAATTACGATTTTCCGACTTTATGGATTTAAATTACGGTTGTAGCCGTGTTTTGGTTGTGTTGCATTTTTTTGTGATTGTAGACATAACAAATGTTATTGCGGTCACCGTAGATATAGATGCCGTGAATTTTTCAAAGAAGTGATACTATTACAAACATAACAGTTGTAGGTATCGCAATTCAAGACAGTGTCAAAACCGCTATATTATAAACGTTTTTGCAGTTGTGTACCGTTATTTAAATCCTAGGTCGATTCAACCGGAGAGCTATCTTTGTCGCATTGGTTGAGGTGGTCGATACGGGAGGAAAGGTGTTGCGATCAACTTTATGACACGAGATGATGAACGGATGTTTGCCGACATCCATTACTTTTACAACGTAGAGATGGAGTACCTGCATGCCTTCAAATGTAATCCAGACAAGCTGTGTCATACAGTTAAAAATCTAAAATCCCGTATAGAATGCTTATTCATATCGGATAAGTTTAATATTCACTTAAAATTTTATTTTTGATTTTTTATATACAATATATAAATAATCCAGACTCCCATAGTATATATCATAGGATATTATGCTTTCAACACTCAAATCTACAACCACCTTATGTTACGATATCATTTGTATCAATCGAACTAAAATTTAATAGATTTTTGTTTTTATCATTTTCAAACGTGAGACGACTTTCATCCCACCTCAAATAAAGCATAAGCAAATTAAAACCTTTTTTTTTCTTTCTTTTCTTCCTCACAATTGAAATTTAAAGAGAAACTTTGGAACACATGTTATGTAGTCTAAATTGCACAATTTATTCTGTTTTATGGACAATAAATTTAGTTTAGAGTTTAGTTTGTATGGTTTAGAGATTGAGGTTTTGTGTTAGGAATTTTAAGTTTTATTTTTTAAAGAGTAAATATACAGGATTATGTATTTTTCAAATCATATGTATCAAATATTTACTTAATCTAAATGAACTCATTGACAAATTGTAAGTATATATATCATAATCCGTATGTTTTTTAATAGTCTTCCGATCATTACAAGGTATTATTTGTTCATATTTTTTCTTAACCCTTTGATAAGTACTGAAAAACAAGAAATATAGAAGATGGAGCTTTTGTATTGAATCAAAGATGTGTAAATGATACAAGCACTGACCATCTTCACAAGCAACATCCTTAGGCCCATAGTCTGCTAGGATCCATAACGAACAACATTCTCCCTACTTTTTCCTGCTTTTTAATTTCTTCAATGGAAAACACTCCCAGCTTCTGTCTGAAATCAGCAAAATATGACTTGGACAGCGGTTTAGTAAAGCCATCAGCTGTTTGATGTCCAGCTGGCACGTAGTTGACCCCCAACTCATTTGCAACTACCTTCTCCCTCACAAAATGAACATCCAATTCAACATGCTTCGTCTTCGAGTGATAGACAGGATTCGTATTCATGGAGATGGCACTTGTATTGTCACTCCAGATGGTTGGTATCTCTATCTGTGTAAGCCCCATGTCACTGACCAGTGCACTTATCCAAGTTACCTCTGCAGCTGCATCAGCAATACCTTTATATTCAGCCTCTGTAGTGGACTTTGAGACGGCCTTCTGCTTCTTCGAGTTCCACACCACAAGATAATCTCCCAAGTACACTCCATTGCCTGATATGGACCTTCTGTCATCAATGTCTCCCCCCAGTCAGCATCCGTGTTGTTCACATGGTGTATGCATGAATTGATTCAACTTGTTCACACTATACACTATGTCAAGTCTCGTGTGACATGCATATAGCAACCCTCCTACAATGCTCCTATATTCCTTTACATCTACCAATGGGCTGCCCCCATCATGAGTCAGCTTAAGAGAAGTTATCACGGGAGTAGGAGTTGGCTTAGCATCTTGCATGTGAGCTCTATGAAGTAACTCCATGATATATTTTTTCTGGTTAAGCATCACTGAGTTGCCAACTCCATCTGCTTCCGTTTGCTTGAAGTCTGGGGGTTGCTGCATGTACACGTCTTCCTGTAGCTCACCATTGAAGAAGGTATTGTTTACATTGACCTACCTTAGAGTCCATTGGTGACTGACTGCTATTGGCAAGTATGACATTGACCGTTGCTGACTTTACAACAGGACTAAATGTGTCCCTAAAATCTTGACCACGAATTTGGAAATATCCCTTAGCCACAAGTCTGGCTTTGTATTTGTTCACTGAGCCATCGACATTCTTTTTCACCTTAAACAGCCATTTACATCCTACAGTGGTCCTCCCTTCAGGAAAAGGCTTTAATGTCCACGTGCCATTCTTTTGTAGAGCCTCAAACTCAACCAAAACTGCTGCCTTCCAATTAGGAGATTGTAAAGCCTCTTGGACAGGCATTAGTTCCTTTTCTCCAAGTTCCTGAGTGGCTAAGAAAACTTTAGGTTTGAATATCCCTTGTTTTTCTCCCGGTGATCATTGGATGATTATTGACACATGGGGGCATTACTTCTTTAGGCTCATGTACTGCAACTGTAGACACCTCATGTATTTCATGATCATCAGCTGGAACTGTGCTTTCATGACTATTAGTTTGACCTGTGCTTTCATGATCATTGGTTTGAGTTGTGTTTTCATGCACATCTTCTTGATTTTCAACAACACGTGAACCCTCTTGGTTGCTCGTAAGACTCATGGGACTGGCTGTATTATCCACATGTGGTTTAGTTGCTTATGAATTAACTACCACATTGTCACTAAAGCATGTGTCACTAGAGGAGTGCACAACACTTGCAGTGGACCTTGAATTTACTGGAATATTGTTGCCTAGTCGAGATGCTGAGAGCTGCCTTGACTTGATGTTTCTACAAAAGGAAAATAATTCCCATCAAACAACACGTGGTGAGACATGTAAAACCTACCATCAACTGCCATGCAGTGATATTCGTGATGCTGAGAGCTGTATACAAGAAAGACACATGGAGCTGATCTATAACTCAGTTTATGATTCTGATACGATCATAAATATGGAAAACATCAGCACCCAAAGACGCGCATAAAATCATACTTGGGCTTCCTATTATACAACTTTTCAAATGGAGAGATACATGTTGAAGCACACGAGTAGGTAGCCTGTTTATCAAATAGGTAGCTGAGCTGACAACATAAGACCGGTACTTGAATGGCATAGATGCTTGGTCCATTAACACAAGAGAAAGTTCAACATGATGCCTATGCTTCCTTTCTACAACACCGTTATGCTCTGAAGTATGAGGGCATGTTACACGATGTATGATGCCAACAGATTGCAACAATGAAGAAAATGATACCTAAACTCACCACCCCAGTCACTTTGCGCCTCTTTTATTACTTTATTGAATTGAGTTTGAACCAGTTTTTGAAACAACTTGAATGCCATTATAGCTTGATCCTTTTGTCTTAAGTAAATAGACCCAACAGAATCTTGTGCACACATCAACAAACGAAACATAGTATCTGAATCCATTAGAAGAAATGTGCGAGGGACCCCATAGATCCATGAACACAAGCTGAAAAGGTTCGTTATATATTGTAGTAGATTGCACAAACGGCAACTTGTTATTTTTTCCCATTCTACAAGGTATGCAAGTAACACCATTTTTATTAGAAACGTCATCAAGTACAATATTGACATCCTTACATGCTTTTACAAGTGTAATATGAAAGGGATGACCGAGACTTTTATGCCACAAACTGTAAGTATCACTGGATCTACTAGTGACATTGGCTTCTATTCTAGTGTTACTACAATCCAAATTCTTATGTAACGAGGTAGCAGAAAAATGATAGAGTCCCCCATGTTCGAAACCCTGAAGCAAAGTCTGACCAGTTTTTTCATCACGAACACAACAAGTCTTGGACCAAAACTCAAAGAATACTCTATTATCTTTAGCAAGCTTTGAGATAGAAAGTAGGTTTTTAGTCAAATAAGGCACATGAAATAACCCATTGAGATTTAAAACCCTAGAAGCAAACAATAAAGCAGATTGACCAGTTTTTGCTATATTCAAACTACCTCTATTTCCAACAATCAACTTACCTGGACCATTGTAGTCAGCACTATTATCCAGCTTGGATTCATCAGGAGTAACGTGATGTGTTGCTCTAGAATCCGCTACCCAGTGATCAACTGTAGTAGAAACATGAGGTTGAGCTTAACCACATTGCCCCCGACTAGAAATGACACAGCAATATGACATGCAAGAACTATTATTTTCAGCCAGATTCAAATGAATATCACTCGTTCCACCATGATTGGCCAAGACACCAGAAAACCCTTGATCAAATCTGTGCCAACATTGATCCACAGTGTGCCCATTCTTTCCACATAGTTGACTTTGAAGTCGCATGCGTCCTCATCCTCTACCACATGTCCTTCCTCCATTGTATGAAGCAGGCTGAGAAGATTGAATACGCTCTCCTCGATTATGAGAACGCCCTTCGGTAGTGCTATTTTGAATTCTAGCAACATTAGCGCTAATTGGAAATTGAGATTGATTAGCAAACCCTTGCAACTGTGCCTCAGCATCAACCAGCACTGTCATTATCCCATCCAAGGTAAACAGCTCAAGGCTGGCAGTTATAACCGCCATAAAGGGCTGAAATTCAGAAGGCACACCATTTAATATGGTTGTTATCTGTTCTACAACAGATAATGTACGTTCACATGCTGCCAACGCATCGCACAGTTCTTTGACTTGTGTGAGATAGGATCTCATGCTTTCTTCACCTTTACGAAGCGATCTAAGCCTGTAATAAAGGTTCATTGCACTCGAAGTCGATTTGTTTGCAAACAGTTTAAGAATTGTCTTCCACACAGAAGACGTTGTTTCAGCGTCTACAAATTGGGACAAGAGATGCGAATTGATGGTGGAAAGTAGCCAAGACGCCAGAGCACTGTCTTGTGCTACAAAGATTTCATAATCTTCATTAACAGTTGTTGCACCATCTTCACCTACTATGTTTTCTGGTGGTGGCTTCATTGCTCCTGTTAACAACCTTTCTAGTCGATGGCTTCGAACTGTGAGGAGGATTTGTTGCTTTCATAGTAGGAAGTTGAGCTCATCAAGAACAATATTAATAGCCTTGTGATTAAAAAAACTTGCCATTTTTTGAGAAGTCACTTGTTGCTGACATTCTGACGAATTCTTGAAGGGTTGGATACTTTTTTGATCACTCTTTAAATACAAAACGTTAAAGCGGAAGAAAAGAACAAGATCTCCAGGATTCAATTGGTGAAAGATACCATATTGAAAAACAAGAAATATAAAAGATGAAGATTTTGTATTGAATCAAAGATGTGTAAATGATACAAGCACTGACCATCTTTATATAGCAGGTGCCAGTTCTAGAAAAAAGCTAATTAACAAAAAACAATTAATCCTAACAGCCTAGCTGAGCTGGCAGGTTGAGTTGGCTAGGTCAGTTAGAACATCACTAGGAACATCCTTAGGCCCATAGTCTGCTAGGATCATTATGAACGACAATAAGACATACTTTATAGATAAAGCTGATTGAATTAAGATCTCTTAAAATGAACAACATATTCTTTTTCATTTGGACCAATCGTTGAATTCATTGCATGGGAAGGTGTTACACCCAAATTTCTAGTCGTGATAAGACTTGAAAAATAGAATAAATTGAAAAGGTTTTATTAATGAAAATTTGAGTTATAATCTATAGACAAATCCTTTTCTTCGGTTGAATCGTGTAAATTTGCAAAAATAAAAATAAATCTTTGCAAAAAAATTAAGAAATAACTTTGCAAAAACAAATCTACAGAACTTAAAGTGCTAAAAATATATGTGCAAAGATCGACCCATACCATATTTACCCTTCAATTCATTGCATTTTCCTAGGTTCTTTCAAAACAAAACGAAGCAAAAATAGTAAATGATTCTATATGTTTTATGATACATATATTTTTTTTATTTTTTTAGTGTTGGATTTGATATTGTCTTTCTAGATTATATTTGTTATGTTATTTTGTTGATTTATCACTACTTGGATCTTTATATTAAATATTGATAAGCGTTCACAATTACTAAAGATAGGCCGCTTTATAATGTCAATTTGTTAACGAGTCGTCAGTCATATACTTTTTTATGTTTGTATTTAGGGACGGAGCTAAAATCAAATATTATGATGAACAAATTACATAAGTTCAAAATATTAGAGACTCGATAATTATTGAATCTAAAAAATGAGGAGAGACAAAAGACTAATTTAACTCCAATTTAAATTGATAAAGACCTAAATGTCATTAGAACAACAATTTTGGAAGAAACAATAACCTGTCCCTCTCTCCATATACATATATCTGTCTATATTTGTGTGGATGGTGTATATCATTTCTTGTCGACAAAGGTATTTATTTTTATTTTTGTCTTAGTTGTTTGGTTGAGATTTTATTTTATTTTTTTATTCTATTTTATTTTTTAAGTCACTAATTTGTGCATAATAATAATCTTAAAAGAAACATCATGGTCAATCTATTCTTGTTTAGTGAGTATTTCCTTCTTATTCAACAAAATTAACCATTATTATTTATTAAAAATTTAAGCAATGAAATCCATTGGCCGAGTGGCTAAGGATGCTCATATTGTCCCATTTTGTATGTAAGGATAGACGTTCGATCGAGTCGAGTCAAAAAATTTCAAGTTATTCGAATTTACAAGTCCTATTTTACGATTCAAATTTTATTTGAATTTTTTTTGAATCAAGTCGAGTTTATGAAATTCAAGTCTAGTCGAATCGAGTCGAGTTTTCGAGTTTCTGTACAAATTTAATTGTAATTTTTTATAATGTTATAATACATATTGATTCCAATTTTAACGTCTTTCTATATTCATATACGCTATACATATGTATTTCTTCATATTTTTAATATGCAATATTATACGTAACATATCAGATAGAATTGGTAGACTTGACTCAAACTTGAAAGTTGATCAAGTAATTAATAAAAATTTCGAGTTATTCGAATTTCAATTTTATAACTCAAACTTTATTTGAATTTTTTTCCGAGTTGAGTCGAGTTTATGATATTATTATTAGATTCAAAACGAGACAGTTTTTTTCATGTCGAGTCGAATATTCGATTTTTTCGAGTCCAGTCGAATTTTGCCCACCTCTGCTTGTATGTGTTCGAGTCTTGACATTTATCATTTGGACGCCAATTAAAAAAAATAAGCAATATATAAATATAAATGGGTGATTCTTGATTGGACGCCATTTAGGAGAAGAAGAAAATAGATTCTCATAAATCTGATGAACTGCATTTGAATTTTGAATGCAATTTTCGTCTCTTTTTAGGATTGGACTTCCATCATTATTCATTACACACATGAAAAATGATATGAATCATTAAAGGAAAACTCAATAAACCCATGGATTGGCTGGGTCTCAGCCAAGAAGGGTCAACCCACTCACTCATCTACAGATAAACACAATCTCCAAATCTGTTGCTACTCATAAAAGATACACAGAATTTCTTTATCTCCCATTATTGTTTAATTTAACTTTTCATGTATTTATATTGGTAAGTATGTGTCACGCCTGAGAAGAGGCGGGGTCATTAATCTCACATCGGAAACGAAAAGGGAGGTCTTGAGATATAAATACGGTGGCGTTGCACATCCTATCAGACATGTCTTTTGGGAAGAGGGTAATGGCCCCGTGACAAGTGGTATCGGAGCGACCCTTTGACTGCCCGATTTCACGCCGAGCGCCCATGAGTGGGGTAGGCAGGGTGGACAACCGTGACAAGGTGGCCCATCATGAGAGCGGAAGCTCATGACGAGGGCGTCACGGGGTTGAGTGGAGGAGAATGTCACGCCTGAGAAGAGGCGGGGTCATTAATCCCACATCGGAAACGAAAAGGGAGGTCTTGTGATATAAATACGGTGGCGCTGCACATCCTATCAGACATGTCTTTTGGGAAGAGGGTAATAGCCCCGTGACATATGCTTTTTCTTAATGATTAATGTAATTATTGCCGAGAAAAAAAATGTTGATGAAGAAGAAGATGATGTTTATCATGATTATTGAAATGAAGTTGGGAATTGAGTATGGTTGGTTGCCTTTCATTTTACTTTCTTTATTTTGGGTTAATTGTATCAAACATAATATAGTTTTTTAAATTGGAATCAATATGTATTATAACATTATAAATAATTATAATTAAATTTGTACAGAAACTCAAAAACTCGATTCGACTCGACTCGAATTTCATAAACTTGACTTGATTCAAAAAAATCAAATATAGTTTGAATCGTAAAATTAGACTTGTAAACTCGAATAATGCGATTTTTTTACTTGATTCGGTCAAACGCCCAACTCTATGAGGTATACATAGTGTAGGTACAAAGTCAAGATTAAGGACAAAACGTAAATATTTGAAAGTTATATGGTAAAAAAATGTGGGGAACTATCTATAGAGTTTTGTTCCTGGGTGATCTTGCATCAGATAAAACTTTTAAGTTTTATATCTTTTTTGGATCGTTTGTTGAAGTTAAATGGATGATTGAGATTTATAATAAAAAATATATTTTATATAATCATTGAATTTGATTCATTACTCAACTGATCTAAATCGAATATATTATGATTTAATTAATGAAAAGTATATTTACCTCTACCGCCGTATTGAAGCTTTATGCGTTCTCATGCGTTCATATGAGCTGGTGTAGAGCATGCATTGGCCGAAGCTTGCTTTGTTTAAAATATAAACAACTTCCTTTTTCCAAAGCCAAAGGTCAGGGGCAGCTGCAGTTTCTGGTCCCAGTACCTTTCATTTCTTTATATTCTACCAATTTCATTGATGTACCTTTTCTTTGTGTTATTATTTTGGTTGTTTTATGTGTTTTACATTTAATCATATTACACATTAGTTTATTGAATAAATCATTAGTTTATATATAAGTTTTATGCATGTTTGATGTCGAAGACAATGGTTAGATTGATCAAATGACTTGATTAATATGATAAATGATGCTTTAATAACTCAATTAGTATGATTTTGAACCCTAACAAGTGGTTTTAGTGGAAAAATGATGATGTTCATCTTAGGAGACCAAAGTTTAAATCACTTTGTCTGCAAAGTATACTTGTATTGTCAAAAGGTCAAAAATATGTATGAAAAGATATTACCTTATAATTACCTTAAGACTATTCAAAAAAAATAGTACGATTTGAAATTTGGGGTCAATTTAAAATTTAACCATATTTTGGGGGTGTTGTGCAATTAACTTTTTATTAACTTTTTTCAAAGCTGCTGGAAAAATGGGGGAATATCCACATGTATGGGGAGCCGCCCCATCTTCCACTCATGAAAGGGAAAGTTTGAGACCATAATTAAGAAGTACACACTTCCATAATGGGAAAAATTTAAGAGTTCCTTTTGCTCTATTCCTAGTACAATTGGAGCAATTAGGAACAAAAATCATTTGTCTTTCATGTCTTAACACTAAAAAATTTAAATTTTAATTTTAATTTTAACCTTAATTTTTGGATATACACTTTAAAAATAAATTTTGAATATTAAACATAATTTTTTTAATATAAGATGTAAATAAGAACAGCGAAAAAGGATAAAAGATTTTTATTTCATACGTTAGGCTCTCCATTTTACAAAAGGCACCGCAGATATAAGGACGTGGACATGTGGTAATAAATAATAAATTTGAGTATTGTGAAAGAAAATGAAAAAAAATTATAAATTTTTTTGTCATTTGTTTATAGATTCGATCTAATACGATTCTAAATTTAATTAGAATTTAGTGTGACTACTTGCCGTGATTAGTTTTTATAGGTATTCTTTAGATTTGTGATCAAGTATGAATATGATTGCAACCATGGGTAAGGTTGGGTGAATGCATGATTTGGGAAATATAAAATAACAAAAGAGAAAGATATTATAGTAGGGGTGAGTAGAAAAGGTCAAACTTTTCGATTTGACTCGAAATGAAAAAACATGATTTATTTTGACTCGAATCGTAATTTTATAAAGTTAATTTGATTTGAAAAATACTCCAAATAAAGTTTGAGTTATAAAATAAGACCCGGATAACTCAAATTTTTTAGTAATTAGTGGATCATTTTCAAGTTTGAGTATATACACGCATATGGTTATAAAAAAATCATTTCCTAAGGTCAAAACCCATATCTTACATCCAACGGGTTGGTATGGATTAGTCAAGGCCTTGTGTATGCAAAAAATTTCCGTTGAGAGACTCCACCCACTAAAGTTAGGTGTGCGATGCGAGTCGATCTGAATTAGTCAAGGCAAAACTCTAGAGAACCGGGTGGACAAAACTCACATCTTACGCCTGCATTCTTTAGTGGGGATTGATTATCCAAAATGTTTGAAACTCTTTGTCCAACACCTTAGGACATGTGACCAAGTTGAAAAGAAAAGGGAATTGGATACCATTCAAGATAAAAAGGGGGAAATGGGGTTCTCATAAATATAATGCTGTTCATGCTCAACTGCTTTTGAATGCAATTTTGGCCTTTCTTTTTCACTTTGGATTTTGCATCATTAAAGGCAAAATCAATAAACTCATGGCTGGGTCTCACCCAACAAGGGTCAGCTCACAACCCACTTGTGTAAAGATAAACACATTCTTCAAATGGACCAAATCAGTTGCTACTTGGCGAAAGTGGAATCAAAGATACACAGAATTTTGACCTGCCATTACTGTTTATAACAGAAAAAAGATAGAGGAGATATGATATTTTGATGATTCGTTTACAGATGTTTTAAAGTTGTGACCAATTCAAAATTGAAGTCATAGTTTAGGGACTTTTCATGCAATTATCCCATAGTTTTTAAAGCTGCGGATGGTGCTGGAGAAATGGGGGAATATCCACCTGTAAGGAAGCCGCCTTCATCCCTCATCTTCCACTCTTGAAAGGGAAAGTTAACATTTAACTTTTACACATTTACTTTTTTATCTTTTTTTTTAGTTTTCTAAAAAAATAAAAGTTAACATTTTAAGAGTAAATTTGTCATTCAAATTAATTTATACCACACATCTTATATAATTTTTTCTTCTTAAAATTTCGTAAAAAGTCAACATGTGACACAAATACTAGAACGAAAGGAGTATTCTTTTCTATTAGGCAACATTTTTTACACGTAAGATAATTTTATGAAATAAAGATGTTACAGTTAAGTTGTCGAAGCCTACGGATTGTCTTAATTTGTTCACTTTGCACCGGAATAAAGTCATTATACGGAGGAAGAAGATCATTACATATTTCAGATTGGTGTTATGGTAAGGTTAGGTGACTGTTGAAGGTGTTTTAAGCTGTTTCGGATGGGTTTTAGTTGCATTGGTTGCTTAGAGTATTTATTCGTGCATTTAATGGGAAGGTTTATAGTTCCTCAACAGCCTCTTCATGCAGTACATGTGTTTGTTGTTGTGGGGTGACTACATTGTTTTGCTGGGTTCACTTGGTTGGGATATGTTAGTTGGGTTCGATTATTGTTGGGAGATTTGTTTTCTTCTTGCTTGTGTGTATCCTTTTCTTTCAATTAAGATTAGAGGATTTTTAATGAGACTCACAATTCAGGTTTTAATTTCGTAAAAAAAAAAGATAACATTATTTTGTTATTGTAGCTTATCTTTATTCCGTGAAATAACATTTCACCCACCCCAAATGAGCCATCTTTTCTAAAACATTATCTAAGTAGTTTTACCCTTTTACTTCTCATTTAAGAGTCCGACTCGACTTGTGATGTAATCGAAATCAAATAATATCTAAAATTTATTAGTATCACAAGTTAAAAAGTATTTTACATGGTGTAATCAAATGGGTATTCTTTACATTCGTGATCATGAATGAATATGATTGTGGTGTTCATTAAGAGGATTAAATCATTATATCAAACAGAAGCATGCATGATCTGGAGAGATAAAAATATATCAAAAGAAGAAATGTGAGATTGCAGGGTGCTTTACGCAAGCATCAAATCTATGGCAATGGGGATTGAATAAGGCATATGAAGGAGCGGTTGGGGGATTACAAAATGTCGAAAACGAACGATTCTTTGCATCATCATTACTCTTAGTATGTAGGGTTTAATTAATGGAAAGCATATTTACTTTTGCTGCTCTACCGCCGTATTGGACCTTTCTGCGTTTTCATGCGTTCATATGAGGTGGTGTTGAGCATGCATTGGCTCATGCTTACTTTCTTTAAAATATAAACATTTCTCTCTTTTTCCAAAGCCAAAGGGCAGGGACCAGCTGAAGTTTCTGGTCCCAATACCCTTCATCTGTTTATATTCTACTGATTAATATTGCAAACCCTTCAAATAAAATGCAAGGAAATTAATGTTTTTGTTCTACTAAACCGATGTATATAGCATGTTTCCCATGCATATTAGCAGAAAAGAGTAATGGTGTAATGGGGTGTTAACAGATATTATACATATGTATTTCCCAACATGATTTCATATTTCCAAAGATGATATGGCTCACTTCAATTTTGACACGAATATCATGAATTTTAATGTACATATTCCAGAAGATAAGAGAGAGAGAGCTTTAGAGGATTGGATTTGGAATTAGTGGGGAACAATTGGGAAAGATGAAAGAAAATAATTGGAATAATTGTTATCAAAAAGAGATATAGTCTTTTACACTTGTTTATCTTCATTGTCTGAATATTTGGGAGTGATCAATAAAATAATATATCCTGCTTTTATTCCCTAAACTGATGCAGACAAAACCAAAAACTAGACATGCTTCACTTGTCTGATTCCAGGTTCAACAAGCTCTTTTGGGTGGGAAAATTAGCCAAATAATCTGTCCGTTTTAGGGTAAGGAGATGACAGAAGAGAGTGAGCACCCAGGGTTCTTTCTTGCATTTTCATGCTTGAAGCTCTGAGTGCTCACCCTCTATCTGTCATCCACTTCTCTCATCTCTTTCACTCTCTTTCTTTCTTTGCAATCTTATGCATGCATGAATCCATATGTCATGATTTTTGTGTTTATTTTGCGTTAATTTACTGTCCAACATAAAACCTACTTTATAGTTTCAGATGTTTTTAACTACCAGTATCTAATATATTGGCCAACAAATCTTTAAAGATAGTAAAATTCTCCCATCAAATATTTAAAGTTGTTGCATTACCAAAAATTCAAATATGAGACATTGGTTAATATTTAATGTGGCTTGATTTATATCGACTACATCCGTGAATGGTGAAAGAAATTCATTATTATGAACATAGAGATTATAAAGAATTCAGAACATCCAATAAACACACTAAAACCTAGTCCCAAGACAGATTATGCTTATATAAATATGTTAGGAATTTGTGTTGAGATATTTAATTTTGATATAACTTAAAGAAAAATATTTTTGGACTTAAACTAATTTGCAAAAATATTTCAAAAGTCTATAAACTTGAAAAATATATTTGAAATGTTTGCAAAGGTTTTTGACATGTTTTTAAATAATTTTAAATAGCCAAAGTGTCAAAAACAAGCATTGAGTACCGATACGGTCTGACCCGTACTGATACCCATTATGCCCGTACCGGTAGGAATTTCTGCATACCGATACAATTTTCATCCCCAAAGTTTTCCAAATTTCAGTAGCCAATTTCAGTACCGATACAGTCTTATCCGTATCGATACCCTTTGGATTCATATTGATATAGTTGTATCTG
Organism: Hibiscus mutabilis; assembly: GCA_019671005.1. NCBI lineage: Eukaryota > Viridiplantae > Streptophyta > Magnoliopsida > Malvales > Malvaceae > Hibiscus > Hibiscus mutabilis. Next base: position 72,342,170 of record CM033721.1, on the reverse strand, counting down.
CATCGATACATTTTATATTAAATGTCCAACGGCTCTTTCTTCTTTAGGTAGCGCATCGATACCAACACCCATGTACCGATACACACCTGCTCCGTAACTGCATTTATAGCTGGAATTGAAGTCCACAATGGCTCTTAACAACCCCCAACGGCTAGTAACGCCATAAAATTGTTAGAGGGTTTAAAAGACACCTCCAAGCATCCATGGAATAACAAAAAACTAACTACCAACATTCAATAACAGACAAATTGTTTTAGTGCTTTACTTTGTCAATTTGTTTGTAGAACACACTTGTGAGCTTAATTGTTATACATGCTCAAGTGTTAGGTTTTAGGTGAGTGTGCTTAAAATTGCAAACATATACCTCGTGAGGTTTTCCTAGTTTGCTCTTGTATTTTTTCTTGTGAAAGAGGGTTTGATCAAAGCTTTTAGTTAGAAAGCTTTGATTGTGTAAGGGTTGCCTCCTTAGCCTAGAAAAGAGGAAGAAATTCAATAGTGAATTTGGGAAAATCCTTAGTGGGAAGCTAAGGTAGTAGATGTAGAGTTTGGTCAAAAGCTTGAACCACTAAAAATCATCGTGTCCATTTTAAATTCTCATTGCTTTCACACCAATCACTTAAAAACCAATTCACCCCTCCTCTTGGCTACACGGTTGATCGAACGAGTATCCCAACAATTTGGTATGTGGCAAAATAACCAAAGCGATAACAACATAGACCAAGATATGCACATGATTGTAACAACAGAGTCACCAGCAGTCCTTTTTATTGTATTAAGAGGATCGAAAATCTAAAAACCAACCAGAGATTACGAAATCTCGAGGGTTTAGGGCACGATTACATGTGAAGAAGGATTAACACCATTATCACGCTAGTAGAACGACGCTACTTGATCACTAATATTTTCTTTATAACTTGAATGAATGCGTGCAAAGATAATTTCTTTTTAAATGATGTTTTATGATCTTTTTAATTTTTATGGGTGATTTTAATGTTCAAAGTTAATTATTATTTTTAAAAGCATGTGTTTAAAGATACTAATCCTAAAAAGGCTCTGTCTAATTATTTATATTTTACAAAGATGAATTTTTTGCTTTTCTAACTATTTCCTAAAGAGTTTCATTTACAATTAAAAATTATTTACTCCTTTCTTAAAGAATTACCAAGTTAGTTCATATTTACTATTATTTACAGTTCATAAATTATTTAACTTTAAAGAAAATTTACCTAAGGGTTTTATTTAATTATCTACAATTAAGGGTAAAAAAATATTTAGGTGATACATATTTAATTTATTTGATAGTTTTTCTTTAAAAGGCATTGATTATTAAATGATCTACTTACCGAGTTCAAATGCATGAGATAAATTGAAGAACATGGTAAATATGTATGAATCAAATGATGAATTAAAATGCATAAGAATTCAAGAAACTAAAAAGGATTAAGGTAAAGAAAAACGAAACGCGAACTCAATGACACGGGGTACGGGCAGAACGGTGCCTCCACTGTTGACGCTGCTGTTGGTCGCCAGTTACCGCTGCCACTGTTGGGGGTTACACGATGCCGACCACTGCGTGCCAGCAGTGTGCCGCCGTGGCTACTGCTGCTCCGGTGGAGATGCCAGCTCTCCCTTTGGGCAATAATGAACTCTCTGCAAGCTTCAATTAGTGAGGATCCGTACTTATTTTCTTCCTTATTCGGGACCGAATGGCTAAGAATACAAAGAGAATAAAATATAAAAAAAATATGGAGACAATATTTGGGTAAAATACCTCAAAGAAATCACTTGTATTACTCTTCAACTTCTATGTTACAAAGAATGAATCTTGTCTTTGTGTGTGTTTACAATGGGTGAATGCTTGGCCTTTTTATAGCCAACTACAAGGGTATAAAGGGGAAAAGAAAAATAAAACCCTAATAAAACCCTAGTATCGACATGATTTTCCTGCATAATTTGCTTGATATGAATAAAAGGAGTGTTGCACAAGCAAAACTAGGGTTTCTCACATATATAACGTAATTGGGCCTAATGCACATAGATTTTTTTGACTTATGCATTTTCATATTTTTTGGGCTTTTGTATCGTATATACATGGACGGATAAAATAAATGACTACAATAGGACAAGATTTAGCGTGGTCCAGCATAGCCTACCTCCACGGACAAGAGAAACGAACAATCCACTATCAATGTAAAGAACACAAAAACCCAATGAAACCAAAACACTCTTTTCAACATCTCTACAACGTAGTCACAATAGTTGTACAGAACCTGAAAGTGGTAACATCTCTCTAGAGTAATTCTCTAAAATTCTCATTCTCTCATAAATCAAAAGGTTAAACTTAGTCTATATTTATAGACTCAAATACTTGGTCACCAAGAAACCTTATTCAATAAGATCTCTTACCTAAAAAAAGAAATTTACTCATTAAAGTAAATCTTAATTACCAAGTAATTTTTAACCACTAGAATTACAATAAAACCCAATTTAATTACCAATTAAAATTTGATTCCAAATATAACAAAAATATCTTTTATCCCATCAACTTGGTATTTACTAAACCTTTTTCTCGTGTCTCTAAGAGAAATACATCCTACATGTAGAGATCCCATAAAGATTATATGTCTTGTAAATCTAAAGATCAAAGACCTACTTTATATTTTGATGTTCATTACTTGGATCAACAAATAATTTAAGGTAAATCATGTAAATCATCGAATTATACTCTCAAACCAATTTTGATTACCAAAGTTTCAAAACGTTCAATTTATACACTAAAGTTTAGACATTGAACGTTTTTTGTCACTCATTCGTTAACTTTTTGATGATGTCTATTTATTGTGAACGGAGGAACTTTTCCAAGATCCAAAAAAGGGAAAGCTTCATCAGCATGAGAGAAGCAATATAATAAGAAGCAAGCTCCATTCGACGATAGAAAATAGAGATCGCAAGAGAAAAATTGAAAGATTTATGCTCGATTTGTGTACTTAGAGGCACTTTCTAATGAAATGGAGGTCGAATTTGAGCTTAGAGGGTCAAGATGAAACGATTGCTGAAATTTAGGATCGAACGATCAGTAACGCCTCGTTTTTGGGCCTAGAGGTTTATAGGCTGATTAGTCGCCCGATGGATCTTGTTAAAGATTTGAGTTAGATTCGAGATTTAAAATCGGATTAAATATTTTTGGATAAGAAAAATATTTGGAAAATATCAAAAATTCATTATTAAATATATGGATATTTTTGGTAAAGTCAATTTTGGAAAATAAGTTTTGGAAATCGGTCATTTTGGGACCCTGTGCTTAATAAGGCGTCGATACAGAAATGATAAAGTATAATGGGACCCTGTGCAAGGTTAGAAGTGTATCAAATATGGTCTTTAGTTTATGCAGCCAGAAAAAAGGATTGAGGCAGAGAAGAAATTGAAGAAAAATGGTAGAGGGAGACCACGAAAAAATCAGAAAGAATGTCAAGTTGTTGCAAACGAGTCCTTTTTTATTCTGACTTCATTAACCGGAAAAAAGGCTATCTTGAGAGAAGCAAAGAAAACAATCGAGTTGGGCAAACTTATTGGGGCCTGTACAGTGGGTAATAAGGAAGCAATTGTAAAGGATATCGCGCGTCTCATCGAAGCGCGCGACCATGCCCAATAAAGGAGTCTTATGCTGTCGTTTCTTATGGGGATGATCATTTTTGTGCACTGTGTGTTGGTGGATGTAGGTACATGTTTGCAATCACTCTTGCTTGTTACTTATTAGCTGTAGTATGTGGGGTTTGTGGTCTTTATCGAGAAGCATATGATACTTTGGATACTTTGACCAAAGGTGGTGTTGCGACTTGGTGCCAAGCTAGTGTTGAGTAGTATTTTGAGTTGTTTTGGGTGTTTTGGGTTAGGCATTTTCTCTTTTCTTGTATTTGTTCGCACTTGTGTGTGAGTTGTGGCTTTCATTTTCGTGTTTGTTCATTTTATATACTTTCAGGGTACTCTCTTCCTCCAACTAGGCTTAGGGGTTTTTAATGAGGTATCTATTAATATTCTCCATATGTTTTGTGTTTAATAAAAATCATAAGCATGCATGATCTAGAGAGAGATAAAAATAACAAAAGGAGAAACGTGAGATTGCAGGGGTGCTTTTACGCAAGCATCAAATCTATGGCAATGGGGATTGAATGAAGGAGCGGTTGGGGATTTACAAAACGTCAAAATGATTCTTTACATCATCATTACTATTAGTATTTAGGGTTTAATTAATGAATAGCATATTTACTTTTGCTGCTCTCACCGCCGTATTGGACCTTCTGCGTTTCCAAGCGTTCATATGAGGTGGTGTTGAGCATGCATTGGCTCATGCTTAGCTCTTTTAAAATATAATCAACCCGCTCTTTTCCAAAGGCAAAGCGCAGGGCCACTGCACTTTCTGGTCCCAATACCCTTCATTTCTTTATATTAATTCTACGAGTAGAAATAGTTATATTATTAAAAATTAGATTTAAAGTTTAAGATTAGATTTTAGAGTATTGGGTGTACGGTTTAGAATTTAAAATTTAGAGTATTGGATGTCAATTGATGTTAATTGATGGATTGAAATGTTAGATTATGGCTGAGTTGTGTTTAGGTTGAGTTGAATGGTGTTTTCGTTTGTTACGAAAAACATTTGAAGGTTGTTTGTGAGGCGGCTAAGGAGTGGCGTTGTTGGGATTATGAATGCATGATAATGCATTAATCCTCTATTGTTATGTGATTAAAATAGGGGAGAGTGATCCTAAGGCTGTTGGTGAAGCTTCTAAGGCCTCAAACACTTGTTTTCGCATCGCCGAATGAAGCTTTGCGTTGTCGGTGAGTGAGAACATGGATTTCAGCTTTGAAATAGTTTAAAGCCTGGTTTAAAGTATATGGTTAACAATGAAAACAGTGAGGTATATGGTTAACAGTGGATATCAACTTGCTTTAAAGCATGGTTTGTTGCATTTGAAATGGTTTGGTTTGATGCATATAAAAACAATGAGGTATATGGTTAACAATAAATTATATTGGCAAGTGATGTGATTTAAAATGTTATTAGATATTGTTGGTCGGTCATATGATTGATAGTGCTCAATAAAAAGTCATATTGGATGTCGATGGGTTTATATTGTGTACCGAATACTTCATCCAAGTACCCTAACAGTTAAGGAGTTATATGGTACCAAAAACTCCCGTTAGTGGATTATGTATCTAACCAATGATTGGGGTTGGTGTCCTGGGGTTGTAAGTGGTACCGTAATTCTGGTTGAGATAACATGAAGTGTTGAGAGGACACTTGTTGAATCCGTGTCTTCGATGTAATATTTTAGAAAGGGGATTTGTTTAATAATCACTTAAAAGCCAATATAATTGTTGGTGTATCATGTTAATGGTTGTTAATGTATAATGTTGGTTTATACATGTTTACTCTTTAAGCTTTGCATATGGGTTGTTATGCATGAGAAGGCTTAAATTGAGGGTTAGCAATGGGATTTGCTATTGATCCATGATACATGTTGCATATGGTTTAATATGCTGGTTTTTGATAGTGTTAAGTGCATGGTTTTCAAGGCATGATGTTTTATAAGATGTTTGAAATGGTATTTTCAATGTGGTTTTGGAAAATGGTTTTAAATGCATTGAAGGTGTGTTGTTTGAGCACTCCCCACTAAGCCTAATGTGCTTACGCTCTCTTTGTCCATCAATGCAGAGAATTAAAGGTTGCGAGGTAGTGTGTGGGTAAGGGATTACCAAGGACTTGAGTATTGAAAGTATGATTTTAAATTAGACTTGTAGTAATAAAGACAATGGAGTTTCGTTGTTGTTTTAGGAGGGTTTATGCTAAACTCCATGTTTGAGCATATTTGTAATGTTGCTTTGGATTTGTATTTGGGCATTTATGTTGGTTATGGGTTTGATTTTATGTTTTGAAAGTTGAATGATTTGGTTTCTAGGAAGCATGCCTCTAGTTTACCCTTTGAAGCATAATGCCATGATTTGATCTTAATTTTGTAATGTTTTAAATTGGATTGATCTTTGGTTTAGTTGTGTATAAGTTTGAGTCATGTTAGAATGTGTATGGATCCTTGAAAGCATAAAAAAATCAACAAAAGTAGACATTACAGGTCCAAAGATATCGGTACACGTGTCTCTATATCGGTCGGGTAAGCTATTTTGGGACTGGGTTTTGGTACACGGGAAAATGTTTCGGTACGAGCAAGGGCATTTAGCAAGGCGTACCGATACGCGAAGAGGTGTATCGATACGATTTTGTGCTAGTGGAATCTGGGATTTCAAGGAATAGCAAAGCGTACCGGTACACTTGCTCGTCGTACCCGATACGCAGCAGCGATTATTACGATTAATGCGATGTCCGGAAGTTTATGTTTCTTTCATTTTGCAAAGCGCACGGTACACTTGCTCGTAAAATCGATAAATATGACAAGCGATTATTACGATTAATGTATGTAATTGAATAAGTTTGGATGATTGTTTGAGGCTGAAACTTGACATGTGGGCATGTAATCGACTAATTAGGGTTTGGTAACTATAAAATGGGTAAAGTTCCTAAAAGTTTTCGTGAATTGCAATTTGGCCACTAAATTGCAATTACGCAATTGATGTTGATTCGACACCCGGTTTAGTTGAAATTTCTTATTTGCCAGTATGCACAACATAGGTTATAATGTTACATCTAGATAAGAGAAAAGAAAAAAAATGGACGTAATTCAAGTTTAATCTTTACTGAGTTTGTTTCGCAAACCCAATATAGCTCACTCGGTTCGGTCTTGCGTCTAGAACGGGTCAAAGGGGTTACAACGACCCATGTCTACAGCCAATGACATTGAATATTAGAAGACATCCACGACATAAAAACATAAAAAGCTAACGGAGAAGTGACAAAAAATGTTTAATGTCTAAACTTTAGTGAGTAAATTAAACGTTTTGAAACTTTAGTGAATAAAATAGGTTTGAGAGTAAAGTTCGGTGATGATTTACGTAATTTATCCATAGTTTTATTTCCTAAGGTCAAGCCCACATCTTACATATGCATTCTTTAGTGGGAATTGATTATCCAATATGTTTGAAACTCTTTGTCTAACACATTAGGACGTGTGACCAAGAAGAAAAGAAAAGCGAATAGTCTCAAATGGATAATATCAGCTAAGCTATATGGAGAGAGCGGGGATAGGTGATTTATGTAATTTATCCATAATTTCATGGACTGACGCATGATTTTATGTAAAGGGGTGTGAAGTAGTTAAAAATAATATTATAAATGTAACAGTGTAAAATTACAAAATTTTAAGAAATGTGAAATTATATTGTTAATAGAAAATAATAATGCAATATCTAAATTATAGGGGAGTTAAAAATTTCTCGTGGGTGTGATTGCCCCAAATAGGTAGGTCTGAGGTGCGGCATGTCTAAGGTGCGGCTAAAAGACGACAAAAGTTTTGAAACTTGTTCTCAAACTAAAAATATTAAATTTCTTGATAACATTTTCGGTTGTTTTTTTTTAATTCTTTTTTGCAAGTATCGATACATAGTTTTTTGATAAAAAAAAACTCAAAAAATAAACCAAAAATATTATCAAGAAGTCTAACATTTTTAGTTCAACGACAAATTTTAAAATTTGTAAATTTTAGCCAGCCCCCTAAACAGGCCGCATGTTAGAATAAAATATTCCCTTGGTCCATCCCTGGATGATTCTTGATTGGGCAGCATTCAAGATAAAAAGGGGGAAATGGGGTTCTCATAAATCTAATGCTGTTCATGCTCAACTGCTTTTGAATGCAATTTTGGCCTTTCTTTTTCACTTTGGACTTTGCATTATTAAAGGCAAAATCAATAAACTCATGGCTGGGTCTCACCCAGCAAGGGTCAGCTCACAACCCACTTGTGTAAAGATAAACACATTCTTCAAATGGACCAAATCAGTTGCTACTTGGCGAAAGTGGAATCAAAGATACACAGAATTTTGACCTGCCATTACTGTTTATAACAGAAAAAGATAGAGGAGATATGATATTTTTGATCGTTTACAGATGTTTTAAAGTTGTGACCAATTCAAAATTGAAGTCATAGTTTAGGGACTTTTCATGCAATTATCCCATAGTTTTTAAAGCTGCGGATGGTGCTGGAGAAATGGGGAATATCCACCTGTAAGGAAGCCGCCTTCATCCTCATCTTCCACTCTTGAAAGGAAAGTTAACATTTAACTTTTACACATTTACTTTTTATCTTTTTTTTAGTTTTCTAAAAAAAAAAGTTAACATTTTAAAGTAAATTTGTCATTCAAATTAATTTATACCACACATCTTATATAATTTTTTCTTCTTAAAATTTATGAAAAGTCAACATGTGACACAAATACTGAATTAAATCGAGTATTCTTTTCTATTAGGCAACATTTTTACACGTAAGATAATTTTATGAAATAAAGATGTTACAGTTAAGTTGTAAAGCCTACGGATTGTCTTAATTTGTTCACTTTGCACCGGAATAAAGTCATTATACGGAGGAAGAAGATCATTACATATTTCAGATTGGTGTTATGGTAAGGTTAGGTGACTGTTGAAGGTGTTTTAAGCTGTTTCGGATGGGTTTTAGTTGCATTGGTTGCTTAGAGTATTTATTCGTGCATTTAATGGGAAGGTTTATAGTTCCTCAACAGCCTCTTCATGCAGTACATGTGTTTGTTGTTGTGGGGTGACTACATTGTTTTGCTGGGTTCACTTGGTTGGGATATGTTAGTTGGGTTCGATTATTGTTGGGAGATTTGTTTTCTTCTTGCTTGTGTGTATCCTTTTCTTTCAATTAAGATTAGAGGATTTTTAATGAGACTCACAATTCAGGTTTTAATTTCGTAAAAAAAAAAGATAACATTATTTTGTTATTGTAGCTTATCTTTATTCCGTGAAATAACATTTCACCCACCCCAAATGAGCCATCTTTTCTAAAACATTATCTAAGTAGTTTTACCCTTTTACTTCTCATTTAAGAGTCCGACTCGACTTGTGATGTAATCAAATCAAATAATATCTAAAATTTATTAGTATCACAAGTTAAAAAGTATTTTACATGGTGTAATCAAATGGGTATTCTTTACATTCGTGATCATGAATGAATATGATTGTGGTGTTCATTAAGAGGATTAAATCATTATATCAAACAGAAGCATGCATGATCTGGAGAGATAAAAATATATCAAAAGAAGAAATGTGAGATTGCAGGGTGCTTTACGCAAGCATCAAATCTATGGCAATGGGGATTGAATAAGGCATATGAAGGAGCGGTTGGGGGATTACAAAATGTCGAAAACGAACGATTCTTTGCATCATCATTACTCTTAGTATGTAGGGTTTAATTAATGGAAAGCATATTTACTTTTGCTGCTCTACCGCCGTATTGGACCTTTCTGCGTTTTCATGCGTTCATATGAGGTGGTGTTGAGCATGCATTGGCTCATGCTTACTTTCTTTAAAATATAAACATTTCTCTCTTTTTCCAAAGCCAAGGGCAGGGACCAGCTGAAGTTTCTGGTCCCAATACCCTTCATCTGTTTATATTCTACTGATTAATATTGCAAACCCTTCAAATAAAATGCAAGGAAATTAATGTTTTTGTTCTACTAAACCGATGTATATAGCATGTTTCCCATGCATATTAGCAGAAAAGAGTAATGGTGTAATGGGGTGTTAACAGATATTATACATATGTATTTCCCAACATGATTTCATATTTCCAAAGATGATATGGCTCACTTCAATTTTGACACGAATATCATGAATTTTAATGTACATATTCCAGAAGATAAGAGAGAGAGAGCTTTAGAGGATTGGATTTGGAATTAGTGGGGAACAATTGGGAAAGATGAAAGAAAATAATTGGAATAATTGTTATCAAAAAGAGATATAGTCTTTTACACTTGTTTATCTTCATTGTCTGAATATTTGGGAGTGATCAATAAAATAATATATCCTGCTTTTATTCCCTAAACTGATGCAGACAAAACCAAAAACTAGACATGCTTCACTTGTCTGATTCCAGGTTCAACAAGCTCTTTTGGGTGGGAAAATTAGCCAAATAATCTGTCCGTTTTAGGGTAAGGGAGATGACAGAAGAGAGTGAGCACCCAGGGTTCTTTCTTGCATTTTCATGCTTGAAGCTCTGAGTGCTCACCCTCTATCTGTCATCCACTTCTCTCATCTCTTTCACTCTCTTTCTTTCTTTGCAATCTTATGCATGCATGAATCCATATGTCATGATTTTTGTGTTTATTTTGCGTTAATTTACTGTCCAACATAAAACCTACTTTATAGTTTCAGATGTTTTTTAACTACCAGTATCTAATATATTGGCCAACAAATCTTTAAAGATAGTAAAATTCTCCCATCAAATATTTAAAGTTGTTGCATTACCAAAAATTCAAATATGAGACATTGGTTAATATTTAATGTGGCTTGATTTATATCGACTACATCCGTGAATGGTGAAAGAAATTCATTATTATGAACATAGAGATTATAAAGAATTCAGAACATCCAATAAACACACTAAAACCTAGTCCCAAGACAGATTATGCTTATATAAATATGTTAGGAATTTGTGTTGAGATATTTAATTTTGATATAACTTAAAGAAAAATATTTTTGGACTTAAACTAATTTGCAAAAATATTTCAAAAGTCTATAAACTTGAAAAATATATTTGAAATGTTTGCAAAGGTTTTTGACATGTTTTTAAATAATTTTAAATAGCCAAAGTGTCAAAAACAAGCATTGAGTACCGATACGGTCTGACCCGTACTGATACCCATTATGCCCGTACCGGTAGGAATTTCTGCATACCGATACAATTTTCATCCCCAAAGTTTTCCAAATTTCAGTAGCCAATTTCAGTACCGATACAGTCTTATCCGTATCGATACCCTTTGGATTCGTATTGATATAGTTGTATCTGTACCGATACATTTTATATTAAATGTCCAACGGCTCTTTCTTCTTTAGGTAGCGTACCGATACCAACACCCATGTACCGATACACCCTGCTCCAGAACTGCATTTATAGCTGGAATTGAAGTCCACAATGGCTCTTAACAACCCCCAACGGCTAGTAACGGCCATAAAATTGTTAGAGGGTTTAAAAGACACCTCCAAGCATCCATGGAATAACAAAAAACTAACTACCAACATTCAATAACAGACAAATTGTTTTAGTGCTTTACTTTGTCAATTTGTTTGTAGAACACACTTGTGAGCTTAATTGTTATACATGCTCAAGTGTTAGGTTTTAGGTGAGTGTGCTTAAAATTGCAAACATATACCTCGTGAGGTTTTCCTAGTTTGCTCTTGTATTTTTTCTTGTGAAAGAGGGTTTGATCAAAGCTTTTAGTTAGAAAGCTTTGATTGTGTAAGGGTTGCCTCCTTAGCCTAGAAAAGAGGAAGAAATTCAATAGTGAATTTGGGAAAATCCTTAGTGGGAAGCTAAGGTAGTAGATGTAGAGTTTGGTCAAAAGCTTGAACCACTAAAAATCATCGTGTCCATTTTAAATTCTCATTGCTTTCACACCAATCACTTAAAAACCAATTCACCCCTCCTCTTGGCTACACGGTTGATCGAACGAGTATCCCAACAATTTGGTATGTGGCAAAATAACCAAAGCGATAACAACATAGACCAAGATATGCACATGATTGTAACAACAGAGTCACCAGCAGTCCTTTTTATTGTATTAAGAGGATCGAAAATCTAAAAACCAACCAGAGATTACGAAATCTCGAGGGTTTAGGGGCACGATTACATGTGAAGAAGGATTAACACCATTATCACGCTAGTAGAACGACGCTTACTTGATCACTAATATTTTCTTTATAACTTGAATGAATGCGTGCAAAGATAATTTCTTTTTAAATGATGTTTTATGATCTTTTTAATTTTTATGGGTGATTTTAATGTTCAAAGTTAATTATTATTTTTAAAAGCATGTGTTTAAAGATACTAATCCTAAAAAGGCTCTGTCTAATTATTTATATTTTACAAAGATGAATTTTTTGCTTTTCTAACTATTTCCTAAAGAGTTTCATTTACAATTAAAAATTATTTACTCCTTTCTTAAAGAATTACCAAGTTAGTTCATATTTACTATTATTTACAGTTCATAAATTATTTAACTTTAAAAGAAAATTTACCTAAGGGTTTTATTTAATTATCTACAATTAAGGGTAAAAAATATTTAGGTGATACATATTTAATTTATTTGATAGTTTTTCTTTAAAAGGCATTGATTATTAAATGATCTACTTACCGAGTTCAAATGCATGAGATAAATTGAAGAACATGGTAAATATGTATGAATCAAATGATGAATTAAAATGCATAAGAATTCAAGAAACTAAAAAGGATTAAGGTAAAGAAAAGCGTAAACGCGAACTCAATGACACGGGTGCGGGCGAGAACGGTGCCTCCACTGTTGACGCTGCTGTTGGTCGCCAGTTACCGCTGCCACTGTTGGGGGTTACACGATGCCGACCACTGCGTGCCAGCAGTGTGCCGCCGTGGCTACTGCTGCTCCGGTGGAGATGCCAGCTCTCCCTTTGGGCAATAATGAACTCTCTGCAAGCTTCAATTAGTGAGGATCCGTACTTATTTTCTTCCTTATTCGGGACCGAATGGCTAAGAATACAAAGAGAATAAAATATAAAAAAAATATGGAGACAATATTTGGGTAAAATACCTCAAAGAAATCACTTGTATTACTCTTCAACTTCTATGTTACAAAGAATGAATCTTGTCTTTGTGTGTGTTTACAATGGGTGAATGCTTGGCCTTTTTATAGCCAACTACAAGGGTATAAAGGGGAAAAGAAAAATAAAACCCTAATAAAACCCTAGTATCGACATGATTTTCCTGCATAATTTGCTTGATATGAATAAAAGGAGTGTTGCACAAGCAAAACTAGGGTTTCTCACATATATAACGTAATTGGGCCTAATGCACATAGATTTTTTTGACTTATGCATTTTCATATTTTTTGGGCTTTTGTATCGTATATACATGGACGGATAAAATAAATGACTACAATAGGACAAGATTTAGCGTGGTCCAGCATAGCCTACCTCCACGGACAAGAGAAACGAACAATCCACTATCAATGTAAAGAACACAAAAACCCAATGAAACCAAAACACTCTTTTCAACATCTCTACAACGTAGTCACAATAGTTGTACAGAACCTGAAAGTGGTAACATCTCTCTAGAGTAATTCTCTAAAATTCTCATTCTCTCATAAATCAAAAGGTTAAACTTAGTCTATATTTATAGACTCAAATACTTGGTCACCAAGAAACCTTATTCAATAAGATCTCTTACCTAAAAAAGAAATTTACTCATTAAAGTAAATCTTAATTACCAAGTAATTTTTAACCACTAGAATTACAATAAAACCCAATTTAATTACCAATTAAAATTTGATTCCAAATATAACAAAAATATCTTTTATCCCATCAACTTGGTATTTACTAAACCTTTTTCTCGTGTCTCTAAGAGAAATACATCCTACATGTAGAGATCCCATAAAGATTATATGTCTTGTAAATCTAAAGATCAAAGACCTACTTTATATTTTGATGTTCATTACTTGGATCAACAAATAATTTAAGGTAAATCATGTAAATCATCGAATTATACTCTCAAACCAATTTTGATTACCAAAGTTTCAAAACGTTCAATTTATACACTAAAGTTTAGACATTGAACGTTTTTTGTCACTCATTCGTTAACTTTTTGATGATGTCTATTTACTGGCGAACGGAGGAACTTTTCCAAGATCCAAACAGTGGAAAGCTTCATCAGCATGAGAGAAGCAATATAATAAGAAGCAAGCTCCATTCGACGATAGAAAATAGAGATCGGCAAGAGAAAAATTGAAAGATTTATGCTCGATTTGTGTACTTAGAGGCACTTTCTAATGAAATGGAGGTCGAATTTGAGCTTAGAGGGTCAAGATGAAACGATTGCTGAAATTTAGGATCGAACGACTGTAACGCCTCAGTTTTGGGCCTAGAGGTTTATAGGCTGATTAGTCGGCCCGATGGATCTTGTTAAAGATTTGAGTTAGATTCGAGATTTAAAATCGGATTAAATATTTTTGGATAAGAAAAATATTTGGAAAATATCAAAAATTCATTATTAAATATATGGATATTTTTGGTAAAGTCAATTTTGGAAAATAAGTTTTGGAAATCGGTCATTTTGGGACCCTGTGCTTAATAAGGCGTCGATACAGAAATGATAAAGTATAATGGGACCCTGTGCAAGGTTAGAAGTGTATCAAATATGGTCTTTAGTTTATGCAGCCAGAAAAAAGGATTGAGGCAGAGAAGAAATTGAAGAAAAATGGTAGAGGGAGACCACGAAAAAATCAGAAAGAATGTCAAGTTGTTGCAAACGAGTCCTTTTTTATTCTGACTTCATTAACCGGAAAAAAGGCTATCTTGAGAGAAGCAAAGAAAACAATCGAGTTGGGCAAACTTATTGGGGCCTGTACAGTGGGTAATAAGGAAGCAATTGTAAAGGATATCGCGCGTCTCATCGAAGCGCGCGACCATGCCCAATAAAGGAGTCTTATGCTGTCGTTTCTTATGGGGATGATCATTTTTGTGCACTGTGTGTTGGTGGATGTAGGTACATGTTTGCAATCACTCTTGCTTGTTACTTATTAGCTGTAGTATGTGGGGTTTGTGGTCTTTATCGAGAAGCATATGATACTTTGGATACTTTGACCAAAGGTGGTGTTGCGACTTGGTGCCAAGCTAGTGTTGAGTAGTATTTTGAGTTGTTTTGGGTGTTTTGGGTTAGGCATTTTCTCTTTTCTTGTATTTGTTCGCACTTGGTGTGTGAGTTGTGGCTTTCATTTTCGTGTTTGTTCATTTTATATACTTTCAGGGGTACTCTCTTCCTCCAACTAGGCTTAGGGGGTTTTTAATGAGGTATCTATTAATATTCTCCATATGTTTTGTGTTTAATAAAAATCATAAGCATGCATGATCTAGAGAGAGATAAAAATAACAAAAGGAGAAACGTGAGATTGCAGGGTGCTTTACGCAAGCATCAAATCTATGGCAATGGGGATTGAATGAAGGAGCGGTTGGGGATTTACAAAACGTCAAAATGATTCTTTACATCATCATTACTATTAGTATTTAGGGTTTAATTAATGAATAGCATATTTACTTTTGCTGCTCTACCGCCGTATTGGACCTTTCTGCGTTTCCAAGCGTTCATATGAGGTGGTGTTGAGCATGCATTGGCTCATGCTTAGCTCTTTTAAAATATAATCAACCCGCTCTTTTTCCAAAGGCAAAGCGCAGGGGCCAGCTGCACTTTCTGGTCCCAATACCCTTCATTTCTTTATATTAATTCTACGAGTAGAAATAGTTATATTATTAAAAATTAGATTTAAAGTTTAAGATTAGATTTTAGAGTATTGGGTGTACGGTTTAGAATTTAAAATTTAGAGTATTGGATGTCAATTGATGTTAATTGATGGATTGAAATGTTAGATTATGGCTGAGTTGTGTTTAGGTTGAGTTGAATGGTGTTTTCGGTTGTTCTGAAAAACATTTGAAGGTTGTTTGTGAGGCGAAGCTAAGGAGTGGCGTTGTTGGGATTATGAATGCATGATAATGCATTAATCCTCTATTGTTATGTGATTAAAATAGGGGAGAGTGATCCTAAGGCTGTTGGTGAAGCTTCTAAGGCCTCAAACACTTGTTTTCGCATCGCCGAATGAAGCTTTGCGTTGTCGGTGAGTGAGAACATGGATTTCAGCTTTGAAATAGTTTAAAGCCTGGTTTAAAGTATATGGTTAACAATGAAAACAGTGAGGTATATGGTTAACAGTGGATATCAACTTGCTTTAAAGCATGGTTTGTTGCATTTGAAATGGTTTGGTTTGATGCATATAAAAACAATGAGGTATATGGTTAACAATAAATTATATTGGCAAGTGATGTGATTTAAAATGTTATTAGATATTGTTGGTCGGTCATATGATTGATAGTGCTCAATAAAAAGTCATATTGGATGTCGATGGGTTTATATTGTGTACCGAATACTTCATCCAAGTACCCTAACAGTTAAGGAGTTATATGGTACCAAAAACTCCCGTTAGTGGATTATGTATCTAACCAATGATTGGGGTTGGTGTCCTTGGGGTTGTAAGTGGTACCGTAATTCTGGTTGAGATAACATGAAGTGTTGAGAGGACACTTGTTGAATCCGTGTCTTCGATGTAATATTTTAGAAAGGGGATTTGTTTAATAATCACTTAAAAGCCAATATAATTGTTGGTGTATCATGTTAATGGTTGTTAATGTATAATGTTGGTTTATACATGTTTACTCTTTAAGCTTTGCATATGGGTTGTTATGCATGAGAAGGCTTAAATTGAGGGTTAGCAATGGGATTTGCTATTGATCCATGATACATGTTGCATATGGTTTAATATGCTGGTTTTTGATAGTGTTAAGTGCATGGTTTTCAAGGCATGATGTTTTATAAGATGTTTGAAATGGTATTTTCAATGTGGTTTTGGAAAATGGTTTTAAATGCATTGAAGGTGTGTTGTTTGAGCACTCCCCACTAAGCCTAATGTGCTTACGCTCTCTTTGTCCATCAATGCAGAGAATTAAAGGTTGCGAGGTAGTGTGTGGGTAAGGGATTACCAAGGACTTCGAGTATTGAAAGTATGATTTTAAATTAGACTTGTAGTAATAAAGACAATGGAGTTTCGTTGTTGTTTTAGGAGGGTTTATGCTAAACTCCATGTTTGAGCATATTTGTAATGTTGCTTTGGATTTGTATTTGGGCATTTATGTTGGTTATGGGTTTGATTTTATGTTTTGAAAGTTGAATGATTTGGTTTCTAGGAAGCATGCCTCTAGTTTACCCTTTGAAGCATAATGCCATGATTTGATCTTAATTTTGTAATGTTTTAAATTGGATTGATCTTTGGTTTAGTTGTGTATAAGTTTGAGTCATGTTAGAATGTGTATGGATCCTTGAAAGCATAAAAAAATCAACAAAAGTAGACATTACAGGTCCAAAGATATCGGTACACGTGTCTCTATATCGGTCGGGTAAGCTATTTTGGGACTGGGTTTTGGTACACGGGAAAATGTTTCGGTACGAGCAAGGGCATTTAGCAAGGCGTACCGATACGCGAAGAGGTGTATCGATACGATTTTGTGCTAGTGGAATCTGGGATTTCAAGGAATAGCAAAGCGTACCGGT
Source organism: Hibiscus mutabilis (assembly GCA_019671005.1). Lineage (NCBI taxonomy): Eukaryota > Viridiplantae > Streptophyta > Magnoliopsida > Malvales > Malvaceae > Hibiscus > Hibiscus mutabilis. The sequence continues at coordinate 72,324,869 of CM033721.1, read as the reverse complement.
ACACTTGCTCGTGTACCGATACAGACAGCAGTTATTACAGTTAATGCGATGTCTGGAAGTTTATGTTTCTTTCATTTTGCAAAGCGTACCGGTACACTTGCTCGTGTACCGATACAGACAGCAGTTATTACAGTTAATGTATGTAATTGAATAAGTTTGGATGATTGTTTGAGGCTGAAACTTGACATGTGGGCATGTAATCTGACTAATTAGGGTTTGGTAACTATAAAATGGGTAAAGTTCCTAAAAGTTTTCGTAATTGCAATTTGGCCACTAAATTGCAATTACGTGCAATTGGATGTTGATTCGACACCCGGTTTAGTTGAAATTTCACCCGCTGCCAGTATGCACAACATAGGTTATAATGTTACATCTAGATAAGAGAAAAGAAAAAAAATGGACGTAATTCAAGTTTAATCTTTACAGGTTTGTTTCGGCAAACCCAATATAGCTCACTCGGTTCGGTCTTGCGTCTAGAACGGGTCAAAGGGGTTACAACGACCCATGTCTACAGCCAATGACATTGAATATTAGAAGACATCCACGACATAAAAACATAAAAAAGCTAACGGAGAAGTGACAAAAAAATGTTTAATGTCTAAACTTTAGTGAGTAAATTAAACGTTTTGAAACTTTAGTGAATAAAATAGGTTTGAGAGTAAAGTTCGGTGATGATTTACGTAATTTATCCATAGTTTTATTTCCTAAGGTCAAGCCCACATCTTACATATGCATTCTTTAGTGGGAATTGATTATCCAATATGTTTGAAACTCTTTGTCTAACACATTAGGACGTGTGACCAAGAAGAAAAGAAAAGCGAATAGTCTCAAATGGATAATATCAGCTAAGCTATATGGAGAGAGCGGGGATAGGTGATTTATGTAATTTATCCATAATTTCATGGACTGACGCATGATTTTATGTAAAGGGGTGTGAAGTAGTTAAAAATAATATTATAAATGTAACAGTGTAAAATTACAAAATTTTAAGAAATGTGAAATTATATTGTTAATAGAAAATAATAATGCAATATCTAAATTATAGGGGAGTTAAAAATTTCTCGTGGGTGTGACTGCCCCAAATAGGTAGGTCTGAGGTGCGGCATGTCTAAGGTGCGGCTAAAAGACGACAAAAGTTTTGAAACTTGTTCTCAAACTAAAAATATTAAATTTCTTGATAACATTTTCGGTTGTTTTTTTTTAATTCTTTTTTGCAAGTATCGATACATAGTTTTTTGATAAAAAAAAACTCAAAAAATAAACCAAAAATATTATCAAGAAGTCTAACATTTTTAGTTCAACGACAAATTTTAAAATTTGTCGTCTTTTAGCCGCGTCCTAAACAGGCCGCATGTTAGAATAAAATATTCCCTTGGTCCATCCCTGGATGATTCTTGATTGGGCAGCATTCAAGATAAAAAGGGGGAAATGGGGTTCTCATAAATCTAATGCTGTTCATGCTCAACTGCTTTTGAATGCAATTTTGGCCTTTCTTTTTCACTTTGGACTTTGCATTATTAAAGGCAAAATCAATAAACTCATGGCTGGGTCTCACCCAGCAAGGGTCAGCTCAACCCACTTGTGTAAAGATAAACACATTCTCCAAATCAGTTGCTACTTGGCGAAAGTGGCATCAAAGATACACAGAATTTTGACCTGCCATTACTGTTTAGGGACAATGTAAAATTTATGTCATAGTTTAGGGACTTTTCATGTAATTAACACATACTTTTCATAGCTTCGGATGGTGCTGGAGAAACGGGGGAATATGCATATCCACGTGTAAGGGGAGCCGCCTTCTTCCTCATCTTCCACTCTAAAAAGGGAAACTTCAGAACCATAATTAAGAAATGGCCACTTCCATAATGGGGAAATTTTATATTTCTTTTTGTTCTATGCCCACCACACTTAATCATTTACAAATAAAATTCAAATAAATTGCTAACTTTTATCGGGTTGAGTGGTATGAATCGTAACGAGCGACGGAATTATGAATTAAGATCGAGAATAAAGTATAATTAATTCTAAAAAATTCAAATAAATTAGAAAATAAAAAACAAAAATAAATAAAAATCTCACTATACTTTTTAGTAAAAAAAAATTAAGAGGCCAGAACCCAAATCAAACTATAGCTCCGTCCTTAAACATAATTTGAAATTTTGAGTTTAAAATTTATAAATAAAAAATAGATTTAATATAACTTTTACCTCTGGTTTAAAAGTCCGACTCGATTTGTAATGTAATCAAATGGGTATTCTTTACATTTGTGATCATGAAGGAATATAGTTGTGGTGTTGTGATCAAGAGGGTCATTATATCAAACATAAGCATGCATGATCTGCAGAGTGCACAATAAAAAATTAAATTTTAAGTTTAACTTTAAAATCTTAAACTTTAATCTCTAAAAATACTTTATATCATATTCTTAATTTTCTAACCATAAACCTAAAGTATTAGAGTGAGGCTCTTTTTGGGGTTACAGTCGTCAACCCAGGTTTGAAGGCAAACGAGCGTTGGTCAGAAGTCAGAAGATTTGGTTATCTCAAAACGAGCGTTTGGGTACATAAATAGATGGATAAATGGGCATTTAGAGCCAAATTGGTAGATGTTTGAGATTGTTGTTGCTGGTGAACAGGCGTTAACTATTGCAATTACAACTAAAAATATACCCTAAATATAAAAAGAAGCACAAAAAAAGAGTAAATGATTTATGTTTGCTTTACACAAGCATCAAATCTATGGCAATGGGGATTGAATAAGGCATACGAAGGAGCGGTCGGGGATTTACAAAACGTCAAAACGATTATTTGCATCGTCATTACGCTTAGTATTTAGGGTTTAATTAATGAAAAGCATATTTACTTTTGCTGCTCTACCGCCGTTTCGGTGCTTTCTGCGAGAAAGTAATTTTAAAAATAATTTTAAAAAGTTGATATTAAGATTTTATTGTTTAATATTACTATTAGAAAATATTTTTTTAAAAATAAAATATTTATGTTGAACACGATATTATAAAGTAAATATAAATAAACATAAATAATGTTTAAATTTATTATTAAAATTTATTAATATTATTATATATGACAAAATTAACTTAAATAATAAAAATATAAAAACTGGCAATTCATTATGTAATTTTTATATATAAAATATAAAATTTAAATATTTTTAAATAATTAATATAAAATTTTAAATTAAATATAAAAAATTAGCCTCTAAAGTTTAAACCATACATTTTTATATTATTGTAATATAACTAAATATTGATTTAATATATTAATAATTATTATACTTAATATTATTTTATAATATTAAAGTTTTTATTATTTATTTTTGTTTAAATTATTAAAATTTTAAATATTGTATTTAATATTAAAGTATTAGTTTAATATGATAATAATTATTATATTATTTTACTAAATATTGATTTAATATATTAATAATTATTATACTTAATAATATTTTATAATATTAAAGTTTTTTATTATTTATTTTTGTTTAAAATATGAAATTTTTAAATATTGTATTTAATATTAAAATATTAGTCTAATATAATAATAATTATTAAATTATTTTAATATATTAGTATTAATATTAATGTTAATAATTAAGGGTAAAAAATAATTTCAAATCTAAAAGTGATTTTCACTCTAAAAAGCTAGAAGTCTTAGCTTTTGAAGTTGGGTGGAAAATCGTTTTTTTTAAGTGATTTTTCACTCCCAAAAAAAGTGTTTGGCATTGTTTAAGGATGAAAATTTACTCTCTCTTTTTTTTAAGCAAAAGCTCATTTTTAAGCCAGGCCAAATGACCCTTACTTTGTTTAAAATAGGCTTAAATATATATTTGGTACTTAAACTATACACTTTCTCTTAATTTGGTACCTAAAAATTTTTTTCTCACAAGTTGGTACCTGAACTAAACATCTTCTCCCAAGTTGGTGCTTAAAGAACTTTTGCTCCCAAGTTGGTACTTGAACTAGGCATCTTCTCTCAAGTTGATACCAAAACTTATTCATTCTATCAATTTGGTCCTAATTTGAAATAGTTCAATAAATTTAACCCTTTATATTTAAAAAAATCTTATCAATTTACTATTTTCTATGCTTTTAAATTGTTTGTTTTTCTCCTATAAAGGTTATATCACTTTCCTGGTATAAAAATTTTAACGGTAACTTGATGTTATTTTATGGTAGAATGCAGTTATCTCATTGTTGTTTTGATCCGTTAGGCTTGTTTAATCAGAAAATATCTCATTGTTGTTTTGATCCGTTAGGCTTGTTTAATCAGAAAGTATCGCAAAAATGACTAAATTGATGGTGTTTTAAAATACAAATGGTTAAATTTATTGAATTATTTTGAATTAGGACAAAATTGATAGAATTTATAAGTTTTGAGACTAAATATGTTAATAAAAGTATCAAATAGTGGTTGGAATTAAAGTAAAATGGGAGCAAAAATTCTTTAGATGTCAACTTGGGAGAAAGTGTCTAGTTCAGGTACCGGCTTGAGAGCAAAATTTCTTTAGATACCAACTTGAGAGAAAGGGTATAGTTTAAGTATCAAATGCATATTTAAACCTTTAAAATATAAACAACCCTCTCTTTTTTCAAAGGCAAAGCGCAGGGACCAGCTGCAGTTTCTGGTCCCAATAACCTTCATTTGTTTATAGTCTACTGATTAAGGAAATTAATGTTTTTTATCATAAGGAAATTAATGTTTTTGTTCTACTAAACCGATACATGTATACAGCATATTTCCCATGCATATTAGAAGAAAAGAGAAATGGAATGTTAACTGATATTAAACATATGTATTTCCTCCCAACATGATTTGCTGGTGTTTAGCTGAGCAGCCTCTTTCTCCAAATCTATTACTACTTGGCGATAGTGGCATAAAAGATGCAAATAATTTTGGACCTGCCATGACTGTTTATAACAGAAAAATGATGAAGATATGATATTTTGATGATTCATTTACTGGTGTTTTAAAGTTTTGTGACCAATTTTAAATTTAAGTCATAGTTCAGGGACTTTTCATGCAACTTTTCCATAGTTTTCAAAGCTGCGGATGGTGCTGGAGAAATGGGAGAATATCCACATGTAAGGGAGCCGCCTTCATCCCTCATCTTCCTCTCGTGATAGGGAAAGTTCAGAACCATAATTAAGAAAGGGTAATTATATCATACTCTAGCGGTAAAAATATCTTGTTTTTATAATCGCCCTAATTTTAAGAGTTAAGAATTCAATTTAGGGTTTATAGTTTAGGGACTTAGGTTTATGTGCTTAGAATTTAAGGACTATGTTTTAAACTTAGAGTTTAGGGTTAAATTTTAGGGGTTATAGGTAAAAATCTAAATCCCTACCATATACTCTAAAACCTAACCTCTAAACCCTAAACCCTAAGACTAAACCATAAATTCTAACCACAAACTCTAAATTCTAAACCCTTAAACTATAAACTCTAAATTAGATTTCTAATCTCTAAAATTAAGACGCTTGTAAAAACAAAATGTTTCTACCACAACTGCAGCATATATTTTCCTAATTAAGAAATGGCCACTTCCATAACGGGGAAATTTTATATTTCCTTTTGTTCTATGCCCACCCTTCTTCGTCATTTCCAAATAAAATACTGCAGTAAATTATATTCTTTTCCATTAGGCAATTTTTTACACGAAAGAAATTACCAACTTTTAAGCATTATAGTTTCATCTTCAAATTATGCCCCCTTTTTTAAATTAGTGTTCAAACTTTTTGAACGTTCTAATTTCATCGCTAAACTATCAATAAATGATCATATTTTATATTAACAAAACCGTTATAAAAATTGTTAATTGTCATAAAATACTGATATGTATTATAAAATACTGATGTGTATTTTATGATAATATGATGTGGTATACACGATAATTTGATAATGAAAGTGAAACATTCAAAAAGTTTGGGGATTGATTTAGAATGAAGGTCATAGTTTGGCGATGAAAATGGAACACTCAAAAGTTTGGGGGACCAATTTTGAATGAGAATCATAGTTAGGGACGAGATTGGAACATTTAAAAGTTTAGAGACTAATTTAAAATAAAAATCATAGTTTGAGAATGTATACTTTAGGCAATTTTGTTGGGGCATTATTCTTCCCCCAAAAAAATCTCAACATCGTTTGATTTTTTTAAATAATTTTCAACATCGTATGATTTTATTGATTATTCAAAATTTTCAATTATTTTAATGCCGCCCTATTAAAAACCTCCTTAATCTCAAATTTAAAGAAAAAATACGATACATTAATATCATAGAAAGAAACATGAACAAACAACCCATAACAATCGAAACTACCAACATCCCGCAGCAATGAACAAATGCAGGCAAGCACCCGCATCATCCGAGCACCAAAACAGCCCCTACGCAATAAAGTGGGATGCATCAGAGACCAAAGCGCAGGGACCAGCTGGTCCCAATACCCTTCTGTTTATATTTATATTCAAAAACGGACACAAAATTTTATATATAAAAATATAAATTATTAGTAAATTATATTAAAAAAATTTATCTAAATTATGTCTTTTGACATAAGTTAAGGGTCATTTAAAAATTTGAATTAAATATAAAATTTCTTTAAAAAATCTCACTAATTTATTGTGCTACAGAAACTATTAGTCTTTTGTTCCCCTATTATATATCTCACGCCATTCAACATTTTTTTGTGTGTCTAATACATTTAATTAGAATTTCATAGAAGTCTTAGACTATAAACTTTAAACAACAAACTGTGAATCATATAGGGAAAGTTTAAAATGTATTAGGCGCCAAAAATGTTGAATGGCGTTAGATATTTAATAGGGGAACAAAAGATTTATGGTTTTTGTAGCGCAATAAATGAGTGAGCTTTTTTTAAAGGAATTTGTATTTAATTTAAGTTCTTAGACGACCTTTAACCTATGTTTATGACATAGGTTAAATAAAGCCATATTAAAAATGTAGATAACGTGACATTAGATTACTAATAGAAAATATAAAGAAAATATTTAAATTATAATATAATTTAAATTTTTTAGGAGTGTGGCTGTCCCCTCCAGCAACTCTAAAGGCAAATCCTCATTGAAGCAAGTGGGGCCACGACTTTTCAAAGTTTGAAAATTTCAAATTTAGTCCTTTAACAATTTTAAAATTTTAATTTGACACCATCATAAATTTTAAAATTGTTATATATTTCAAAATTTTTAAAGAATTTTAACTAGATCCCCTCCTAAATTTTAACTAGTCCTTTAAAGAATTGTTATATATTTTTTGAAAATTTTAGTTAAACTCTTAGATTTTTATGAAGATTTTAAATTAAATCTTTTAAAATCTTCGAAAAATAATTTAACCTTTCAAATGTTTTAAATAGGCCTCTCAAAGTGAGTTGTCAAGATTCGAGCACCTCCTCGATCCCTTTCTGATTTTACTGATTAACTTCCCTAATATTGCTAACCCTTTGAATAAAATTTAAGAAAATTAATGTTTTTGTTCTACTAAACAGATATATATAGCATGTTTCCCATGCATATTTGCAGAAAAGAGAAGTGGGGTGTTAATAGATAATAAACATATGTATTTCCCAACATGATTTGCTAATCCTTTTACACTTGTTTATCTTCAATGTCTGAATTATGGGATTAAAATATTCGGAAGTGACGAAAAAAATAATATATCCAGCATTTATTCCCTAAACTGATGCAGACCACTCTCTTCTCCCTTCTATATAAAGCCCTCTGTACTCCTCCGGTGCTCCCCACACTCAGGGGCGAATCTAAAAATTTAATATTGGTAGTTTACCGACTAATATAATAATTTAAAATAAGTTTATACAATTATAATAATGTATTGACAAAGGATAATTGTTGTACATGAAACGATCCGAATTTCCACAATGCACGCAAACATGGTTCATAGTCAGAGACATTGTAATTATTTTGAAAATTTTAAATCAAAGTTTTAGCTAAGTTATTTGACATAAGTCAATGTATTTAACCAAGATTTTTTACTGGGACTAACAAATATATTTAAAATAGTTATAGAGTGATAGTTTAGATGCTTGCCTTGACAAAAAAATAGTTTATGAGCTCAAAGAAAAAAACTAAAATAATTTAAGGGTTGATTTTTCATTTAAACAAAAAATACTTAATATTTTTAGGGTAAACTACATTGGTAGTCACTAAACTTTTAGGACGCTTTTACTTTGGTCAATGAAATTGAAAATCTTTCATTACAATCAATAAACTTTTAATTCGATTTCATTACGATCACTACTATTAGAAAATGCTGACATGGCACGCTAAAGTCTCTTTGCACAAAAGAAACCTAATTTTTCAAATTTACAACCGTCATCAAGGTCAAAATTTCGATGAACGAAGACATCACCAATCAATCCCAAGTCCCAACGGTGGGAAGGATCCGTTTGGCCGAAAGGTTAATATAGTTTGATTTCAAGCTGATTTAACGGTTAACAATGAAAGATCGAAATGTTAATTTTTAACTTCAATTGAGATTTTTTAGTTCTGATTCACCAATGTTAATCGTCAGATCAACTTGAAACTAAACTATGTTCAACTTTTGGCAAAACGAATTTTTCCTATCGTTGGGATTGATTGACGATCATTTCGTTAATCAAAATTTTGGAATTGATAATAACTGTAAATTTGAACATTACGGTTCTTTTTTAGAAGAAGACTTTAACATGGCACACATCAGGATTTCTTAATAAGGTTAACGACAGTGATCATAATGAAACTAAATTAAAAATTTAGTGACTGTAATGAAAAATTTTCGATTTCAATGACCGAAGTGAATATACCCTAAAAATTTAGGTGATTATCAATGTAGTTTATCCTATTTTTTAATGGTAGGTCACTTGACCTACCATGCACAAGGGTGCATCCTCCCATGCCCCCACTAATCCAAACCAAAAACTAGACATGTTTCACTTGTCTGATATTCAAACATTTCTGGGAATTTCCATATGTATATAGGGATGTCCTTGAAACCAAGTCCAACAAGCTGTTTTTGGTGGGAAAATTAGCCAAATAATCTGTCCGTTTTAGGGTAAGGGAGAGGACAGAAGAGAGTGAGCACCCAGGGTTCTTTCTTGCATTTTCATGCTTGAAGCTCTGAGTGCTCACTCTCTATCTGTCATCCACTTCTCTCAACTCTCTCTTTTTCTTTACAATCTTATGCATGCATGAACCTGTATGTAATGATTTTTTTGTTTATTTTGCATGAATTTACTGCTTTCAAAACAACAAACCATGAGAGCCACTTAATCGGAACGAAAAACGCATAAACCACCGCTTTTTTAGCAAACGGCCATTTACCTGCCAGAGCAACCCTCAAACAACCCTCGTTTCACTCCCAACAAGCGTTTCTCCACCTATTTTAGCGCTCAAACGGGTGCTTCGGAGCAGCCGGATTTTCGGACTTCTGGCCAACGGGCGTTGGGGACTTCAACCCTAAAGGGAGCCTTAATCTTCTCAAATTTCATGTTTTTTTATAGCACAATCCCTTCGTTTTTTCTCTTTTTCGGACAAAACTTTATCCTGAATTTCGAATAAAGAAGCATATTTTTTTTTCTCCTCGAAGAACCTTTGGCTAGTTACATGTTCTATATCACATGACTCGTGGGAATCCAATTGATAAGACGTGTCCAGAACCATGTTCTTTTCCACGTCCTTGTCCTCGTTGGCTCTCATCTCCATATTTACATCCATAGTTGCATGCTGACTCTTTTCCATCTCTGACGCAATGTTATTACCCATATTCAAACCCATGAAATTTGCATCTTCCCTAGCCTGTTCTGTCATACCTTGCATTGACATAACCAGCATTCGTTAGGGAAAAGACAAAAATTGTATATACAACTAAAATAGTGCTAAAAAAATATGTTCAAAGATAAACCGGAGCAAGGTTACCATTTGGCTGCCAAGACAACACAAAGTTTGAAAAGGAAGAAATGTACCGAGTTGGTTATTAATTATCATTTGCCGACTCAATCGGAGAACTATCGTCGTTGCATTGGTTGAGGTGGTCGGTATGGTACGGTAGGTGTTGCGATCAACTTCGTGACACGCGGGGACTGAGCCATATATAGGTTGAGAAGGGCAAGAATTTTTTAGTAGTCTTTAAAGGCTTTTTATTTAAATATTAGTCAAATAATAACGTAGCGATTACCTTCAAATGTTCCGGATTTGATCTGGTTGAGCCTCGACGTTTTGAAACTGGACCAAGGGTTGTCTTTCTATCCAATTTGTATTTTTGTCTAAAACCTAATCCAGAGACGTCGGGTCAAGTAGTATCAACCTAAAATCTAATATTGATGTTCATTCATATTAGAAATTTCAATATATTTTTTTTGAATTTTTATATACAAATATAAAAATTATTTAAACTCTTCTCACTATATATGACAGAATACTATATGTTAAACACGTTCAAATTTATAGTCACTTGTATATCACATATTGATAATATCAATTAAATTGAGCAAGCACTTTTGGCTGAGCTGTTCAACTTTGTTCCCGTGTATTACTTTAGGTTATGAGTTCTAAACCACTAAGAACACCCCCTTCCTTTCTCCTAGAGTGTCCTCTTCCCATTCCCTTTAAATAGAATTAGAATTAGATTTAAAATTTGTCAAAAATAATAATATTAATTAAATTAAATTAAAATTCGATCAATTTTTTTAAAAAAAATAAACTCTAACTTTTATCATTATCAAACTAGAAAAACTCTTCTTCCCACCTCTTATAAAACAAAATAAAACATTTTTCTCTTTCTTATCTTTGTCATAAATGAACTTAATTATCAAGAATGGGCCAAAATTTAGGGTGTCGATTGCAAATTGTAAGTCATTACTTTCCCATTCAAACCCTAAATCAAGATATATATATATATATATTATTTTCTTACCGGTTGGCTAAACTGCTCTAAATCATTGACAATCATTTGATGCAAAGCTAAGAGTTTAACATGAATCAAGACCCTATAAAATGATAAAATTGTTCTTTAAGAACCATAAAATTATAAGGTTTTTTCCACACAAATTTAGAGTCGTGATAAGACCTAAAAAATCGAAAAAATGAAGAAATTTATTAATAAAATTATTGAATTACTATTTTTGAATAAATTATTTGATTCTTTCTCTTCTATTGGATTTCGATTCAAGGGTCGTGTAGACTTACACCTCAAAGGTCCGTATACTCGGTTTTGGCCTCAAAAAAATGATTTATTTTCTCAATTAAACAAAAGTAAAAAATAATTTAGAAAGAATTCTTAAAAAAAACAAACAAACATGAGAAAGATTCGCGAACAGCATAGTCTCGGAACAGCACATAACCATAATTACCCTTTAATTCATTGCATTTTCTTGAATAGAAATCTTACAGACTTTTTATATCTCTATTTATGTCATATACTAAACAATTAAGTTTAGGATTAAAGTTTAAGGTTTAAAAAATTATTAGTAAGATGTATTTTTTTAGAGTTTATAGTTTAAAATTTAAAATTTAATTTTTTAATGTTGTACATAAAAAAAACACCGAAAAGTACATAAGTTTTGTTTGTCCATTTTCCTTTTCTTAGGTACTTCCAACACAAAACAAAATTTTCAAATTCTGAAATTCTACGTTGCCCTCGAATTTAATGTTGTCTTTCCCTTTGCTTAGGTGCTTCGGAAACAAAACAATCTAAATCAAATTTGGTTCTTGTCTCCCTAAATTTTATATTTGATGTCGTCTTTTTAGACGATGTTTATTATATTATCTTGTTGATATAACCTTGTTTTGACCCTCATATTAAATAATTTACGTAAAATTGTAGTAATGTCAGTTTGTCAATATTGACTTATTGTATATGTATTTTTATATGTGTTAATGGCGTATTCTTTTTATCACTGACAACGGTATTTCTTTATATATTATTTGTCTAAGTTGTTTAATTGGAGTTTTAACATTTTTTATTGTTTGATCTTATATTTTATTTTATTTTTGATTAAGTAGAGAAATATTTTATCTTAAAGTAAATGTTGAAATTTACAAGGTGGACAACATGAGCATCTTTAGCCACTCGATCAATTGGTAGATCTCCATATATCTTATTTTTAAATGACTAATTTGTGTTCAATAATAATTTTAGAAAACATGTTTTGATTAATCTATTATTGTTTTAGTAAATATTTTCAGTTTATTCAATAAAACTAGCTATTATTATTTGTTAAAAAATTAAGCAAAATATAAATATAGATGGAAATAGTAGGAATAGGCATTTTACTCGATCTGATCGGGTATTTATTTAGGCTGAAGTCGAGTCAGGTTAAGGGTGAAAAATCCGACCCGAGATTAATAGTGTAATTTTCCCTAAATATTTTTAAGGATATTTGTAAATAATACCTCCACTTTATATTTTTTATAATCATGTCTTTAAAATTAATTTTTTATTTATATTTTAGTCCTTAAAATTATTATTTTTACAATTAAGTCTCATAAAATTATAAAATTAATTTTTTTATAAATTGGGTCAAATCGAGTTTATAGAATTTATTTTAAGGTCGAGTTTAAAATAATTATTTTTAAGTCGGGTCAATGAGCCAAAAACTCACCGTGCCATCCCTAGGAAATAGAGATAAGTGATTCTTGATTGGACACCATTTAAGAAAAGAAAAAGAGAAATAGATTCTCATAAATATGATGAAGTGCGTAATGCAATTTTCGCCTCTCGTTTTTAGATTGGACTTGCATCATTATTCATTACACACATGGAAACTGTAACAAGGAAATGATGGAATCATTAAAGGCAAACTCATGGCTGGGTCTGAACCGGCAAGGGTCAACCCACTCATCCAAAGATAAGTACACAACCCACTTATTACTGTTTAGAACTGGAAAAGGATAGATGATGATGGTGTTGCTATTGCTTATCATAATGGTTGAAATGAAGTTGGGGTTTGGGTATGTGTGTAAAGGAATGATGTTTGATTTTATGTGGTGTCGATTTAGGAAAATTTAAGGTATGTACTAATAATCAGTTAGTCTAAGGGATAAAATATTAGATCCTTTAAGTAATGTCAGAAGTTCAAATTCTGACATTGTGAGTGGTGTAAATTGGGTTGGAAGATCACCCCATAATGAGCTTTTGTAATATCCAATCTAAATTAGTCAGTCCATAGATTGTATACCGGTGGTTAAACCATAAAATAAGCGTGAAAAATAACCAAATTTTAAGGAATAAGAAATTAAATTATTAATAAAAAAATACATAAATTATATAAAAATTTAAATTTTTTAAAAGGTGTTATTGTCCCCTCTAATACCACTCGGTCCATCTTTGTTTCTCGTTGTCTTTCATTTTACTTTCTGTTGTACCAAGTTACTTCAAATTATAGGTTAAAATAAAACTTATTTTGAATATTAAAGAAGTAGACGAATTATGTCTTGTCCCCAATTTTATTTTTGGATTCAATCACTTTTTAGGTCCTCTTAAATTTAAAACTAGATGAATTAGATCTCAATCTCTCATTTTTTCTGGGTACAATTACTTTTTATGTCCTCTTAGTTTCGTAAATAGACAGATTAAACCTTGACCTACAATTTTCCAATTTAAATACTTTTTAAACCTCTTTCAATTTCAAAATTAGATTTTAGCCCCTCCATTTCTATTTTTTAAAATTAATAATTTAATAACTATTTTATGTTTGACCATCATTTTATTTCTATTTATACTTATCCCTTAAATTTCATTGTAATTTTATCCCTAAAAATATCTACATGTATGGGGAGCCGCCCCCTTCCCTCATCTTCCACTCTTGAAAGGGACAGTTCAGACTCCACTTCCATAATGGGGAAATTTTATAATTCTTTTGGTTCTATGCCCACCATACTTAATCATTTACAAATAAATATGCAGTAAATAAGGTTCTTCTCTATTAGGTAACTTTTTATACGAAAAATAGGGTTAAATTGTATCAAATCGAATAGAAAGAAGTTTGATTTTTAAAATAAACTTGTTTCTCATTTAAGAGTTCGGCTCGACTCAAGATCATGGGTGGTTTTTGGCATGTACAATAAGAGCGGCTGCATAAGGTCTGTGAAAGAAAAGATCCAAAATGCATTGGGAAAAAGTTTGATATACATGCCGTGTAAACTTGCCTTTTAGTTTTAGGAGTTAGGGTTTTAGGTTAGGGTTTAAAGTTTAGGGGTTTAAATTGTATGGTTTAGAATTTAAGGTTAGTGTTTAGAATTTAGTGTATAGGGTTTAAGGTTTAAGGTTTAGTTTTTTAGGGTTAAGGATAAAAATTTAGGATTTGAGTTTTTATAGTGTAAATACGCATGCTTGTGTAAAATTAGTTTTACACAGCCTGTGTATCAAAGTTTTACCCAAATGCATTAAGTTAAACGCTAATTACCATAAAAAAAACTAGTGGTAAAACACATGTGAAAACAAAATGTCATTGTACTTCATAGATTTTGAGTCTTATTATACTGGTTTCTTGTTCAAAAATCAGCCTAAAACCTACGCAGCAAATCAATAAACATTTATTTTTAATTGATGATCATATTTTATTAATTTGCACAATACTCTTAAATCTTTGAATTGCATTTACTTAAGATATACTTAAAATCAAATATCGAACTAATTTATACTTGAAAATATCAAATCTAATAGTATCATCACGATTAAGAAGGTATTTTACATGACGTAACTAAATGGGTATTCTTTAGATTTGTGATCGTAAATGAATCTGATTTTGATGTTGATTAAAAGGATTAAATCATTATATCAAAGAGAAGGATCAAGCATGCATGATTTCGAGAAATAAAAATAGGAATGGAGAATTTGAAGGAGCGGTTGGGGATTTACAAAAATGTCAAAAACGATTCTTTGCATCATCATTACTATTAGGCTTATGTGACAAATAAATGATCAAATTACACTTTTTTTTAGATAGGTGCTCAAAGTATTTTTCAGGTTATATATGTATTTAACGTTTTAAAATTTTTATTTTGGTGTCTTACCGTTAACTGCCGTTAAAAAATCTCGTTAGCTAATAAAAACATAGCACGTGGTTGTATTAAACCTTTTCTGAATTTTATTTTATTTTTAAATAAATCAGAATTTTTAAAAATATCTTAAAATTTTCAAATAGTCCCTAAATCCATAAACCCCAAAATCCGACCACTCCCACCAGTGTTGGTCGCATTTCCGGCGACAAAATGAAGCGGCTTTCCCTCGTCGAACGGCCCACACACCGTTCATTGTCCGTTATTCCTCCGTTCGTCGCGAATTATTTTTATGAACCATTTGACGATTTAGACATTTCGCACGGCGTCGGTCGATTTTTGGCGACGAGATGGTGGGGTAAATGGTCGTGATAGTCCGACGATGGATGTGATGGGCGACACGTGGCAATCGGCGACAAAATCAAGTCAAATCGTGATTTAGGTTTTGAGGTGTTAGGGATTTCAAATTTTGGGGCTATTTTGTGAATTTTTGGGTTATTTTGTTTTATTAATTTTAATTACTTTTAAATATAATTTCGGGAATTTAAGAAGTTGACACGTGTCAGATCAGAAATAACAGTAAAAATTAACAGACAATAACTGCAGGGCACCTATTTATGTAATGTTAAAAACGTTAGGCACCTATTTGGCCCAAAACAAAGTTTAGGCACCTATTTAAAAAATAAAAGTATAGTTTGGGCTAGGGGTGCTTATCGAGCGAGTTAGTCGCGAGTTGAGTTGTGCTCGACTCATGCTCCTTAAAAAATCTCGCTGCTCAACTAGACTCGTTGCTCATTAAGTTCGATAACATTTTGCTCGACTCGTGCTCGTTAAAAAATCTCGTTGCTCAACTCAACTCGTTGTTCGTTAAGCTCGCCACGTTTTTTACCTTGTTTTTTTAAATATAGGTAAAATCTAGTGATACTATTAGAGCTTAACATAAATATAGAAATTCAAAAGAAAAAAAATTGAGGTGTGAGGAGATAAATAAACAAAGCTGCCATGACCGAGTTAGAGATGAAGTCGATATTCGATTGTGAGACTTTTTTAGTTTTTCAACAATCTTCGATGCATAACAAATAAGAGAAGTCTTAGGAATTTCGGGGTTTTAACTTTCAATTGTATTTTTGTATATGAAAAATGAAAATTGAACACTTTTCTCCTTTTCTCCTTTTCTACACAAATGAATACTAAAAGAAAAAAAGAAAGACATTAATAAAAAATCGTTATTTTAATTTGATTTCTTTTTAATACAAATTAGCTTCTTAAAATCTTGGGAAATACAAAATGTTCTAGAAATTTAAAACCAAAATTTATGAGTAAATTACTTAGCATTTCATTGAACTTTTCTAGAGTTTCCAACTAATATTTAAACTTCTTAGAACATAATTGTTTAAGGCAATCACAAAAAAATTATAAAGTAATTTATAAAAAATAACGAGCTGCTCACGAATTTATTGAGTCAAATTGGGTCTTTCTCGACTTGACTCACTAAAATCTCGAGTCAAGTTTGATTTCGAGTCGAGTCGGCTTGAATTGAGCATTAACCGAATTTTGATCGAGTGGAGCTCGAGTTGTTTGCAAACTGCTCAACTCAATAAGCACCCCTAATTTGGGCACTTATTTGCCACTTAAACCTTACTATTAGTATTTAGGGTTTAATTAATGAAAATTACTTTTATTTGTTTAATTTTAATAGGAATTGAAACACAAGTGTTTAAATTATATTTTTGTTTTATTTTAGGTGTTTAAATTTTTTTATCAGAGTAAGTGTTTAACGGTATATTTCATTATTATTTTAGAGTTTTTTTTGTGATTGAAGTTAAAAAATTGTTAACTAATTAAAATATGACATGTGACATGCTTCTTAGTTTTTTTGTTTTATTAAAAAATATAAATTTTCTTTTTGAAAAATTCTAAAATTCTAAACCTTAACTCTTCACATCACCCAATTTTAAATTTTTAAGTATCTCTTCTTACTATTAATTCAACTATTATTAAGCACCTTTTTATTTGTCGAGCCCCACGATGGATGACTTCACTCTTTAAACGTTTAAAATCGACGAACGAACGATCGATTGTACCACTAACAACTTCGATGAATGACTAATTAAAAAAAATGTCGACTGATGACTATAAAGTTGTACGTTGATACGTGATGCTTGGACGCGAGTGAAAGAGTAATGAATGACCTACAAATGTGAAGGAAGTCAGACGGTAAGGGATGGCTAAGAAAGATGAGATTTGGTTTTTCTGTGAAAAAATAGAATTTTGAGAGAATTTTAAGAAAATGAGATTTTTAAATTAAAAAAAAATCATGCATCACATTTCAATAGGATAGCTGAATTTTTTAACACTCGTCACAAAAAAACTTAAAAAATAAGAACGAAATAAAATATTACACACATATTTTGAAAAAAAAAAGCTTTATGCATTTCCCGTAAAAAATAATTTAAATATTTATTTTATATTATAGTCAAATTTATTTAATATAATTATTGATATTTAATTTATTGATGGACGATATAAATCGTGTAATATAAGATTTAATTAAAGAAAAGCATATTTACTTTAAGCTCCTCTAGCGCTGATTGAAGCTTTATGCGTTCTGTGTTGAACATGCATTGGCCAATGCTTACTTTTTTTAAAAATATATATAAATAATTCTCTCTTTCCAAAGGCAAAGGGCAGGGACCAGCTGCAGTTTTTGGTCCCAATACCCTTCATTTCTTTATATTCTACTAATTTGTTTATCCACATATCTTTGTGTTACTATTTTAATTATTTTATAATAATTTACATTTAATCACATTATACATTAATTTATTAGGTATGAATATTAACCATTAGTTTATACGACTTTCTAAGTATTTTAACTTTCAAAATTTAATTCTATAATAACAATTTTTGATATTTCCTTCTCTTATTAGCCTGCTTGTAAAAGTCGTCTCAGACATTTTTGAAGCTTTGAATAAAAAGTAAAAAATCATCCTTGTAGAACAAAAACTTTCTAACTTTGTCTAAAATTGCATTCTCAATTGCCACAAAAATTAGTCCATTAAACCTTTCATGTGACATAAAACTATGCAAGTAAGCAATGAGCCACAAAGATAGAAGATATGTGTCCTAAGTTCGAGTTCATATTACTCCCCTCTGAGACGACCCTACTAATTGTTTTTATAATCAGCTTCGATCTAACTTATAAAAAACTAGAAAAATAAATTATGTTTGCAAATCATTAGATATGATACATACATATTCAAACACATGCTCCATGTGTTTAATGTCCAAATTGATGATTAGACTAACAAAATGACTTGATTAATATGATAATAATATTTTAATAACTCTAATAGTATGATCTAAAATTTGGGATTAATTTCAGTTAAAAAAATAAATTTGGGATTAATTTAAAATCCTACCATACTTTGGGGATGCTGTGCAATTAACCCTTATGTTTCTTTTTGCAAATCTGCCGGAGAAATGGGGAATATCCTCATGTATGGGGAGCCGCTTCATCTTCCAATCTTGAAAGGGAGAGTTGGAGAGCATAATTAAGAAGCACCCACTTCCATAAATGGGAAAATTTTTACAGTCCCTTTTTGTTCTATGCCCACCCTATTCCATCATTCCTAGTACAATAGCAGTAAGTTAGGTTCTTCAAAAGGATAAATTATATTATATGTTCGGTTCGTCATGTCATTTATAGTCTCAATTAATAAAAATTATTAATTTTATTAATTTTTCATGTTATTTTTTTACCGAGTGAAGATTCACTGGGTAAAAAGTGTTTTTAAATTAATTTACAGTAAATATGAGTGAATATTCACTTGATAAAAAATAACATGAAAAAAATAATGAAATCAATTAATTTTTATTAATTAGGACTATGGATAACGTGACGAGACGAGTCTATAATATAATTTCTCATACGAAATATAAGGATGTATTAATAAATAATAAACTTGAGTTTTGTGAATGAAAAAAATATAAAAAAAAAATTCGTCACTAATTTATAGTTTTGGTTTGATTCGATTATGAATTTAGTTAAAACTCGGTCTCCCTACTTGTAGTGACTAATTTTTGTATTGGTTTTTTTTTGAATTTGGAGGAGGAATTTTTTATATTGGTAATCTAGAGTGACTAATTTAGTTGGAACTCAGTCACCGTTACAAAAGATTTTAACTGTCATGTAAACATTTATATGTATTATATAATAACATGATACGACATAAACGATATTTTAAGGACGAAATTAGAGCGTCTAGGAGTTATGGACAAATTTATAATTAGGGTTAGAAGTTGAGGATAAAACTGAAACATTCAAAAAAATTAGGACTAATTTATAATAAAAATCATAATTTGAGAATGAAATTAAAATACTTAAAGTTTAGGAACTAATTTTAGTGTGACGCAATTAACTCTTAAATTTGTGATCATAAATGAATATGATTGACCTTGTAACCATGAGTAAGGGATGAAAATCGTGTCCCCTAACCATGTTTTTTTTTTATGTCCCACTTTAAAAAAAATGGGTTTAGGATTTATAGTTAGGATTTAAAAAATTATAAGTAAGGTGTATTTTTTAAAGTATATAGTTTAGAATTTAAAATATAAAATTTATGGTTATAATTTAAAATTTAATTTTTAATATTTTTTGTATAAAACATAAAAAAAAATATAATTAGAGGTAGAAAATTTTTGTTCACGAGCAAAGTTGGGTGAATGCATAGTTTGAGAAATATAAAACAAGAGAGAAAGGTAAGATAGTAGGGTACTTTACGCAAGTATCAAACCAATGGTAAATGGCAATGAAGATTGAGCAAGGGAATGAAGTACATTCGATGAAGTGATTCGGGGGATTTACATCATGATTAAACTGCTCTGGGCTCTGGCGCCGTATGGGTTAGCGGCGGATCTAGAAATTTTATGAGAGTAAAAACACTTAAAATTTTGAAATTTCAAGGTAAACACAATTTATCTAAATTTAAAAAGTTGAATCCGCCACTGTATGTGATGGTGTTGAGCGTGCATTTGCTGATGCTTACTTTGACTAAAATATAAACAAAACTCCTTTTCCAAAGGCTCTCTCCACTAGTAATTAACTTCCTTAATCTTGCAAATATCTTGCCACCGTGAGTTTGAGATTGAAAAGACAATACAAAGCAAAGCTTGATGAAGAAGGCATTAGACATGGGAAGAGCAGATTCATTTCACCAGACCAATTGGAAAGAGGTAGGGTTGGGTTGAGCCTTTGAGAGAAAAAAGAAGGGATTTGGAGGGACTTAGATGGTTTAGAATAAGTGGGCGGGTGGAATTGGTAAACTTCAAAGGGAATAATTTGAATGAGTGCATGCATGCGTAAGGTCTGGCTAAAGTTGTAAGGACCACTCTCCTTTCCCTTGTATATAAAGCCCCCTGTGCTCCTCCACTGCTTCCCACACCAAACCAAACCCAAAACTAGACATGTTTCACTTGTCTGATTCCAGGTTCAACAAGCTGTTTTTGGTTAGAAAGTGAGCCAAATAATCTGTTTCCTACGGGAAAAAAGGGGTTTTAGGGTAAGGGAGATGACAGAAGAGAGTGAGCACCCAGGGTTCTTTCTTGCATTTTCATGCTTGAAGCTCTGAGTGCTCACTCTCTATCTGTCATCCACTTCTCTCATCTCTCTTTCATTACAATCTTATGCATGCATGAACCTGTTTGTAATGATTTTTGTGTTTATTTTGCATGGATTTTCTGACCATTAGTCAGAGTGTGTTAATTTGTTGTTAACACCAGACGCAAAGTTGATTGGCTCGCCGATCAAATGCAGAACTGTGATCACACGGTGTCTGCTCGACTACCACCACCCGTCGAGACATGGACCAGAACACTAGGGATACCATCATGGGTGAGTTTCGGTTCGGGATGTTCTCGTACCAGGTCATCATAAGAGACTTGAGTTCAAACAGTTTTATGTGCAAGTTGAAAGTTGAAGTTGTATATGACTTATCAAAAGAAAAAAAATGTGAACAAATATTATTTTGTCATATCTTTAAGACTATTAAAAAATTAAATCAATACAAAATACAATTAGAGTAAAATTAAAAATATATAACCTAACTGAAAATATATTTATGAGAGGACTCACACATTATAATTAACCAATTGTTTTTTATTAAATTTATATTTAAGGAGTATTTTATTTCTTAAACTCGCATCAAATAATCAATTCACCCTCTCCATGAAAGTTGAAAGAGGTACCCAATAACCATAAAACTCACAAATTGTATCAATTTAGTCATTTGATATTTTAATTTATATTTTAAATACCAATTAAGGACACTCCAAAGCATACCATATAACTAACTATTTTAAATTTAGCTTAACGACACTTAACGATTTTTTAAAAAACTTATTACTAATAATATATAATCAATCCTTATATAAAGAATTAATATTTGATGTACTACAAATGAAGTTGACAATTTTAATTTTTTTAATGATAACAACTTCATCTAAATTAATATATATATACTTTCGATGTACAAATACATGTCGAATGTGTTTTCGATATGAGTCTATATAATGCATAAAGTTATTTTTGATACACTGTTAGTGTAAAAAATTACACAAATATGACTATTTAAACTTTAAAAATCTAAATCCTTAACCCAAAAACCATGATTCCAAAACCATAAATCATAAACTCTAAACCTAAAACCAAAATTCATAAACTTTAAACATTAAACTAAGCATCAAAAATCCTAAAATAAACTTGTTTGTGGGGAAAAAATCACCGCCAACACATCACATATTTTTCCTAATATATAATGTTTATTATACGTCAAAGATTATATTGAATGGTAATTATTTTATGTACCGGCTTAAACCCGGCTTTAGAGATTCAATATAAGATTTATGGGTTTAGGTTTAGATGTTTAAAATTTAAAGGTTATAACTTAAAACTTAAACCCCTAACATATTACTCTATAACTTAAACCCTAAATTCTATCCACGACTCTTAAATTCTAAACTTTAAATAGAATCACTAACCCTAAAACTAAAATATTTGTAAAAAAATATTTTCGGACCGTAAGAGCGTAGAATATTTTTACTATATTGATCCGTGTAACACTTTTAAGACATGCGACCAAGAAAAACAAGAATACGTAGAATTTTGATTCTCATAAATCTAATGAGTCATACGGCCCTTTCCAGATAAACTGCTTTTGAAAGTGGCATAAAAGATACGTAAAATTTTGACCTGCCATCACTGTTTTTATGCTTTTTGATGTCCTCGAATTACGAGTTAAATTTTAGATTATTTCTTAAATTTTAAAATGTTGTAATCGAGTTCTTTAAGTCTATCGTTCTGTAAGTTTTAATGTCGGTTCTGATCGGTAAAGTGAAAAGAGAATTAAAATGATGAAAAATTAAAAGTATAAAAAATAAAATTATCCTTTTTCGGTGTATTTGGTGGAAGGGTGAAAAATTTGAAAGAATGTGTAATTTTCCTTAGGGTTGAAAAATGAAAGGAAAAGAAATTAAATTTTGAAAAATTTTACATTTTGAACTAACTTATATTCTTTCTTATTTTCCTTTTAAATTAGATTGATTTTTTCACACATGAGGATGAAAAACAACCTTTCTCTTATTTTCTTTCTTCTCATTTTACTTTTTCATCCAAACACACTCAAATTCATTTCCACTTTTCATTCTCTCCTTTTAGAATAGAAATCAGTTGTTTCTCTTTTTTTTTCTCTATGTATACTTTAATATTAAAAAAAATAAATTCAGAGTTTAAATTTTAAAGTTTAATTTTAAAAGCATGTGATTTAAGTTTTAAGATTTAAAATTTAAATTATAAAATTTATATTTTTTAATATTGAAATATAAATAGAGATACCAAAAAAAATTACTTCTCTTTTTATTTTTCATATTTTTAGAAGTAAAATTCTTTTATGTCAAATTCGTGTTGGCATTTAATGCCCTATGGTTAGACTAACCAAAAGGGTGATTGACATGACATCGATATTCTGAGGGTTTAATTGTAGTGTTTTAAAATTTTGTGACCAATTTTGATTTTGTGTCATAGTTTAGGGACTTTTCAAGCAATTATCCCATAGTTTTCAAAGCTGCGGATGGTGCTGGAGAAATGGGGGAATATCCACCTGTAAGGGGAGCCGCCTACATCCCTCATCTTCCACTCTTGAAAGGGAAAGGTCAGAGCCATAATTAAGAAATGGCCACTTCCACAATGGGGAACGTTTATAATTCATTTGGTTCTATACCCACCCTATTTCATTATTCTTAGTACAATAATTAACTAAACCAGTAAATTAGGTCATTCCCCACTAGGTAACTTTTTCGATACAAAGGAACCTAAACTTATAGTAATAACTAATTGATCTTATAGGATGAGATATTAAATTTTTTAAGTAAAGTTAGAGGCTCAAATTTTGGCATCGTAAATAGAGCAAATTGAATTAAGAGGGTCGCATCTATTTTGGATATCTGCAGTATCCGATATAGATCAGTTAGCCAATAAATTATATACCGGTGGTTAAATAAAAAAACCGTAAACTTATTATAAATCTTGTTGATAGTAAAGAGTTTTAAATAAATAGGTTTAAGCGTAAGATAAGTGTTCCAATTATATTTTTTGCGTTAGGTAGTTAAAGTTTTTCTTTTTCAAAATAGGTATTTAAGGTTTTGTTTCATTACCATTTTAAAGTTTATCTGTCAGCAACTGTTGAAAATTTTCATCATGTAATTAAAATGTGACGTATTTTTTAATTTCCTTTACATTTTAAAATATCATAAAAATCTCTATTTAAAAATCTCTAAAATTTATAAAATCTCAAAACTCTAGCTTTAAACTCTCTCCTTCGACTGTCGATTCAACTATCACCGACCACTCATTCTCTCACCGAACCCATACAATGAAAGGAGTGGTTATGGTGGTCTGCGACGATAATAGGTTATGAGCTATAGGATTTAGAGATTTGATATTCATAATTATGAGAATCTAAGAATTTAAGGTGACGATAAAGGAGTTATCGATCAATGGAAGTCTAACGATAAAAGGGTGGGTAGTGGTGGTCGACAACGGGCGAACAATAAGGAGTAGAAATTTTGAGATTTGGTAATAGAAATTTATGATATAGATTTAGGGATTTAGGAGTGACAACAAGCGAGGACGATTGAACAATGATTTTTCAACGGTGGAGGGGAGGACAGTGGTGTCCGATAATGACAATAAACTTTGGGATTAAGGATTTAGAGATTTGGTATAACAAATTTATGGAGTTTAGCGTTTTTAAGTATAAAACTTTTAGACGATTTTTTATATAAATAAATTAGAGATTTTAATTCTTTTGAATAAATGTGTGTTTATTATCTTAGAAGCAACGAGGTGTTGTAAAGAACATTACAATCAGGCGAGGAAATTCTCAAATTTAGATTCTCCAATCTATACTCAGCTGTACATTAACCCTATAATGTCTATACCTTTGCCCTTGTATACGAAATCGAGCTATATTTTTTATGCATCTAACAGTATCATCTACAGACCGAATGACACCTCTAAAATGCCTATGATTTCGCTCTTCCCAGATATAATAAATGTATACACTCTAAGTCATCTTGAGGACGAGGACAATGAGAGATTTTCCCTTCAAATTCTCCGGCACATATAGGGATTTTAATTTTTTTTTAAATATTTAAAATTTATCACATGTCACATTCTAACATAATTATCGGATGCCGAAAGAGTATCATTTACATTAGTGATCCTATGCGAGTATGATTGAGATGTAGATTAAGAATGGGTGATTGCACCAAAGCGATTTGAATGAATCATTACATCAAACAGGAAGCATGCATGAATTGGCGAAATAAAATATAAGAAAAGAAGAACATAAGATTGTAGCTACTTTACGCAAGTATCAAATCAAATGGTAATGGGGCGGGGAATGTAGCATTTGAAGGAGTGGTCGGGATTTTACATATGTCAAAATCATATTCTTCACATCATACTCTTCAGGATTTATTTAATAAAAAGCATATATACTTTAGCCTGCTTTTGCGCCGTATGGGGGGGAGCTTTTGCGTTTTCATGCGTTCATATGAGCTTGTGTTCACCACTCACTCGCCGATGCTTCCTTTCATTAAATTAAACAACTCTCTCTCTCTTTTTCCAAAGGTAAATTGGCAAAGGGTAGGGATAAGGATGATATGGGGTGGGGTGGGGTGGATTTTCAGCTATCCAATCTTGACTCCGACATGAAAATTGAAATCTTTCGTACGATTCGATATGGTTCGATTGTTCGATAGAAATTTGTCATTTTTTATTAACATCTTGATCGATAAGTCGAGTAGCGCGAACTGTTTAAGTGTCAACTATTTTGTGTGTGTATTTTTTTGGCTACTTTGATGTGACAATTATAATTCTCTACTTAAATAAAAAAAGGGGATTAATTATCGATAGCTAACCAACAACCCCCTTCTTACATCTTGTCAACTACCAAAATCCATTATCCCTACGTTGAGACATCAACACCTTCCAACAAACCCCTAGCAATAAAACGTAAAGAAATTATTGTTCTCCTAAACAAAACTCGAATGCATTGGAAGGAAATGGAGACGAAATCAAATGAAATAAGATAAAAAGCTTTATATAATATATATATATATATATATGGGATAGGATCAATTTTGATCGTTGGATGAGTGAAACAGATGACTGAGATTAACAGTGGAATATGTGAAGATTATTACTTGAGAAAAAAGTAAAGAGTTAATCTCAGTCATCTATTTTCTCCATCAAACGATCCAAAAAACGTGTAAAACGTAAAGAGTTTTACAGTGAAAGTGGATCCTAACCCTATATATATACATTGCATTTCCCTTATTATTAGAAAAGAGTAATGGAGTATAAATCCCAACCGGGAGGAACACATGATTTTATGTTAGGGGTAAACCTATAAAATTTTAAGGGACAAACTATAAAATTTTAAGATGAAGAAAATAAATTTTCAATACAAATTACATAGAAAAATTCAAAATCTACTGCTTCCCCTCCCCTTGGTCTATCCCTGAATCCCAACATGAGTGAGCTAGGGTTTTAGGTTCCAACATACAAAATATCATTCAAATGTTTCATTTTAAAATATGTGGATCTTTGTTGGGAGGGTTTCAAAATAACGTGGCTGCTGCTGTTGGTAGCTTTAT
Source organism: Hibiscus mutabilis (assembly GCA_019671005.1). NCBI lineage: Eukaryota > Viridiplantae > Streptophyta > Magnoliopsida > Malvales > Malvaceae > Hibiscus > Hibiscus mutabilis. The sequence goes on along the minus strand of CM033721.1, from coordinate 72,298,628 downwards.
TCTTCGGTATGTAACGTGCAATCTACCCTCTTTACTTTGCCATGATTGACTTCTCTTTACCTTAGCAGTTAGCAGCCACCTTTTCCATATTTAACAAATTTCATCTTTCCAAAGCTGAACAAACCAGAAACATCTTAGAACAAGAAGAGAAAATAGATAACATTCAAATTTGACATTAATATCATGAATTCTTGGTATATTTCCAATGAATATATTCCGGGGAAAAAAAGTTCTTCAGCAAAGCCATTTGACATGGGAAGAGCAGATTCATTTCATCAGACCAAGTTGAAGATAGCTAAAAGAGAAAGCTTTTGAGGATTGGATTTGGAAGTAGTGGGGTGCAAATGGTAAGGACTGAAGTGTATAATTTGAATAAATATGTGATGCCTTGTCTAGATTTGTATGGACGACTAGGATTGATCAAAAGAGATAGTCTTTAGATTTCTTTATCTTCAATGTCTGAATAATGGGATTAAAATATTTTGGAGTTCCCAATAAAATAACCCCACATTTTATTCCAAAACCTGATGCAAACCTGTCCACCCTTCTTTCCCTTCTATATCTATTGGCCATGCAAATAAATTTTTTTTACAAGCGCTTTAATTTTAAGGTTTAAAGATCCGGTTTAGTGTTTATAGATTAGGGGTAATTTAGAGTTTAGTTTTTAGGGTAATATGGTTAGAGATTTATGTTTTAACTTATAAACTCAAATTTTAACCCTAAAACCTAAATTTTAACTACACTCCTAAACCCAAAACTCGTCCACTAAAACTCTTAAACACTAAACACTAAACAAAAATCTCTAAACCCTAAACAAAGTTTCCACAAACGCTTGTGCATGAAATAATTATCCGTAAAATAAACCCACATTTTATTCCAAAACCTGATGCAACCACCCTCCTTTCCTTTCTATATAAAGCCCCCTGTGCTCCTCCATTGCTTCCCACACCAAACCAAACCAAACCAAAAACTAGACATGTTTCACTTGTCTGATTCCAGGTTCAACAAGCTCTTTTTGGTGAGAAAATTAGCCAAATAATCAGTCTCCCATGGGAAAAAAGGGTTTACTTTAGGGTAAGGGAGATGACAGAAGAGAGTGAGCACACAGGGTTCTTTCTTGCATTTTCATGCTTGAAGCTCTGCGTGCTCACTCTCTATCTGTCATCCACTTCTCTCATCTCTCTATTTCATTACAATCTTTATGCATGCATGAACCTGTATGTAATGATTTTTTGTGTTTATTTTGCATGAATTTACTGCCCAATATAAAATCTACTTTGTACTTTGCATCAACTCTTTCACTGTGTTAAAGGAAAGAAAAAGAAGTCATCACAATGGAAGTGGTCCTTGAAATGGCAAATCATTCATATGGGTGTTCTTAGCCTGCACTTTTACAGTCAAAAACCAAAATCCTATATACCACTCATCATATACAAAGAACAGTTTAACTAAAAGACTGTTAATTTACTGTTTTCATCGTTTTTTAGGTTTTCCATAGGGTCTTATTAACTGCATATATACAGACTAGATCTAAGTAACTTAGGTTTAACTAGTGATCACAAAAAGTCTTATTACAACTTAGGTTTAACTGCAATACTGCATATATATGTTTCGATTAGTTTGCTTGCTTTTATTTTCCATTGAATTTGATCAAGGTAGCATATAATCTTTTCACTGAATTTCTTTCCCTTTCTAATCTTACTCCATTGAAGCATCAGATCTATAGATACACACTCTAAAGCTTCCATGGAGATGGAGGTCTTAAGAGAGCCGTGCAACAAAAATCTTCCGGCCCCAATGATCCATGAGCATGAGCTCAGTGTTTGAAACAGAAGTGGTTCTTAATTTGTTAACTCTTGTCCGAATAAACCAACCATTCCATCAAGCAGAAAAGACCATGAAATCTCCTGAAACATGTACAAAGGTTGACATATATGTTCAATGTCAACATAGAAACAGGAGATGGAAGTTTCTCAAGCATACCTAGAAAACCGAGGAGAAAGAAGACCAGTTTCCATTTCCTTACTGTCATTTTCTTTTGAATGTTTCTTTTCTTTCTTCTTCCCTTGTTGTAAAAGTGTTTCAGTTGTGGTCCTGTCAAGGTTTCATTGGTCAATAACATTAGTATATATATTTCCTATGAATGCTTAGCAGCAGAAAAGGATTTATATTGAATTTAGTTTTGATGTATTAGTAGTGTATTTGGATGTGTGATAATGTATAATCATCTTATTTACTGAAAATTCATATATATATATATATATTTAGGGTTTAGATATTTAAGTTGTGATTAAAGGGTTTAAGTCGTAAGGTATAAGATTTAAAGTTTATAGTTAAAATTTAGAGTTTGTATATCAAAATAACCTTATATATATAAGGTTAGAATCCGTTGATACATAAAACTGAAGAGTTTTATTCAATTTATGGATAGTTATATTAGTTGGATAATCAGTAAGTCAAGTAAATCTCCACAAGTAAATAAAACTCAAAGCCCATGTTTTTTATTGAAATGGGAAGAGAAAAGGGTCCAATTTTACTACATCTGCAAATATGAATTCATTACTAATATATAAAGTACTTATCTTAAAAGCAAAATCAAGAAGAAGAAAAACTATGATTAATGTGAAAACCTACGTGATATATAATTCAGTCTAACTGGAAATACATGATATTAAGTGCTGAAGTTGGGATATGGTCCTCGAAACTGTTCTCTGGAAACCAAGAGCTGATCAAGCTTCGAGACTCAGACTCGTGGGTTGGACTTCCTTTCGCCCATTTATCTACCAATCTAAAACCATACCGAGATGCAGCTGAAAGTAAAGATGGTTCATCGACTCGTCGAAAGATATGACAGAGGATAAGTGCAGATGCTTGGTCTTTCTCAGCACCGCTGTTGGATGAAATCAACTCTCTTGCTGTTGAAAACAAAGGTAAAATAGCTTCAGGAATGTAGGTGACATCTGTTCCGATGATGACTTCAAAGCCTTTCGCTTTGATGGCATCGATATCATCTTTGTCTCCCCATTCAAGTTTCTTTAAAACAAGTTTATTTAGAAACGGTGGTCTAAGGTTTGATGTGATATTTTGGTTCAACAGCTCAAGTGCTTTGCTGTCTCCATCAGTGGCGACCACAATGCTGGCTGATCCAGCTGCAACCATCGAACAGATGCCTCCACAGCCAGACCCCAATTCCAAAACCCTTTTCCCCGCAACAATACTTGGATTTCTAGCGAGGATAGCAGCCATCAAACGAGCTGATTCCCACAACATCAAGCCGGTTGATTTGCAGGTGTGTTGGTGCTCTTTGGATAGTACTTTGATCTTGAAATCACAACCTCCGAGCTCAATCTTAATAACCTGAGGCAAGCATAAAAGACGGAACAACTTGGTGTATTTGAAGGAAACAACGAGCAACAAGGATACATCTCTTGTTCAAATATATGTGTGTGTATAGCATTCAAATATTTACCTCATTATCATTAGTAGTTGGAACTCCAAACATTTCGCTTGCCATACCTTCAGACATGTCAACAACAAAATCACTAATGGGCTCTGCATCAGCCTTAGACTGACTAATCAGTTGACAACATAGGTCAGACTTAGTTGGAGCCTCTGAAGAAGCGGTATGGTTTACACTATCTGAAAAGCAAAATACAGCTTGGACCCAACGCCTAAAATAACAGGCAACACAATTCCTTTAGGGAAAACATACGGTTCTTCCAAGAAAAGTGGGAAAAAATCCTCAAAATTAGGAAGTCAGAATTAGTATTTTGTAAGAAGGTGAAAGAGAAAAGTTCTCTTGCTAAACCATTGATCACTTACCGATTCATAACCAATTCACGAGCTCGATTTTCAACTTGTTTGCAACACAAACCAAGCTCTTCAGCATCAAGTCCTTGTTCTTTAAATAAACTTGTCAAGAATTCATTAGAAAAATAGTAAGCACGCTGAAAAGGAAAGAGGTATTGTAAAAATCAGTCCTGTTTAAAAGAAAAAATATTAAAATTAAAGCAGAACATGACTTGAACATACAGTGCCATCACCCCTGACATAGAAGTTTTCACTGATTTGTTGATCCTTGGTAGAGAACCTTTCCTGTACACAATGGTATACATGAAAATGCACATCAGAAGCAGAGTAAGTAGCCACCTCGCTAAGATACAATATAAAACAAAAGGTAAAGGACAAGATCAAGTTAAGCATTGTAGACTCCGGTAAAAGAGGGAAAACGTCACCTATCATATTGAAAACAAAAACCAAGAATGTACTAAGATTATCAGAAGAAGATATTAACAGATTATAAGATCTCAGCACATTAATTTTACTAAAAAGGTGCTCAAAAAATACGTGCAAAGATCAACCTGAGCAAGGTCACCAACAGCATAGTCTCGGAACAGCACATGACCATTTGGCTGGAAAGACGACAAAAAATTTGAAAAGGAAGAAGGATACCAAGTTTAGTTTTATCAGCAAGGTAGATAAGAAATCTTAATACATATTGCTATTATGGAAATACATTAGCAATTACCTTGAGAACTTTTTTGACGTTCTGCAAGACTAAAGGCATCTTATCTGGTGATACTGCAGATAACACAAAAATCTACTTATAATGTCAGCCATATTTGATGGAAAAAAAGATACATGAGCACTCATGGAAGACAATGAAATATCCAAATGATTATTCAAATACCATGGTTACAACATCAACAGAGGCAGGAGAAATGTGTTCGCTAAGGTCATCGGCAGTCAGGTCACAGACGAAAGCAGTTACACGAGTCTCATTGAAGTCTTTATGTGCCTACAATAATAAGGGAATACAGCACGTTGTGAAAAGTCACAGACGAAAGCAGTTACACGAGGCAATACTTATTTATACTAAATTTCCAAATAATAGGAAAGCCTCCTATTATGAAAAATGAAGCAATTAGGAAAAGAAACTGAACCTTAACCAAATTAACTGCACGTTGTGAAAAGTCACACGCATAAACAAAAACATCTGGGTATGTAGCAATTAAAGGGAATACAGCATTTCCAGCGCCACATCCAACCTGCTTACCAAGGTCACATTAGTTCGATAAATGTACAAATCTTACATGAGAATTTAAGAACCATAGACAAGAAGGGGCACTACTTAACACACACTATAAGGAACAGTAAAGTCAAGTGCTACTGCTACCATATATAGTGACCAAAAATATCAATAAAACCTTCAACAAGACTTGCCACGCCATTCACTTTAACAATAAGGGCGTCTCAAATAAGATTACCAGACCATTTAGAGGAATAAAATAAGAACTCATAGGGAAAGCAGAAATGTTAGCACTATTCTCATTTACTCGAACTCAAATAAAAAAAAGTCAATTTCCAAATAATCTGGCATTAACAGAAAACCTATTACAGAATCAAACTCAGGAAAATAGTATTAGTAGGTAGTTATTTGTAGACCAAATAGATACTGAACAGGTATTATGCAAATGATAATGTTCAGTGATTTACCTCCAAAATAACTTTTCTTCCACTTCCCTGAGTTAATAAAAAATAGTTAAAAAAGGAAACAAATCATCATGAAGAATTATATAATCAAAATCAAAGAGAAGAAAATAGTTAGCTTTGACTCACAGAGAAATATTGATCCCATTCCTTGTCCAGGTAGTGCCGATCTTTAAAAAACTGAAACAATAGGAATTGAACAATGTAACAGAATAAAATTCCTGTAGCAGTGGTTCTATATAAGTTGCAGCTTTTAGAAGTGAGCTCGAAGGCACAACCACTGTTAGTACAAAGAAAAAACCAATATTTCGTAACATTCGATCCTCGACCTTATATATCTATTATAGCATTTAACATTAGTAAACAGCCAGTCCAAAATCTGGGTTTGGGGAGTAATGGCATTGAATTTAAGTAATAACACAGCATTTCAACAATGAGCTTAATAGCCACTAAAAGGGGAGAAACTGAAAAATAACTTCAAGAAAGGTGCAAGAGGACCAACTTTATCTTGATGCCGCCTGTAGAATTGATCCCAATACTTCTTAGCATCTCTTTCGTACTTAGCTGCAAAACAAAAGAGATCAAATTTAGAGCACCCTGTATCAACTCAATGCAGCCCAATAATTGTGAGCAAAAATGATCAAATTTTGAGCACCTATCCAAAAGGGGGAAACACCAGGGGTGGTGGGAGGGTATATTTGTATCTTCTGAGCTGGTTGTTGCTGTTTCACACTGTTCTGCATATCAGAATCCATTATTGGACCAGCCTTATTGAAAAGGAAATAGCTTTAAATTTCCTGAAATACGAATCGTAATTCACAAATCTTAGAAGCGAACAATTAAGATAACAAACATGTAACAGTGGATTCGGGGATTATCCCGTAATTTCCAAAACCAAACGGGAGAAAAATTAAATAAAAATCGTCAACCTGTGCTCAATTCGCGTGAGACCACTGGAGAGTACAGGGAGAGGTGAAATCAGAGAAAGCGAAGAATTAATTAGGGTTTTTGCTGCTAAAGCAAAATGTTTTGGTTGGCGCCTAAAACGCATCATTTTGTACGATTTTTTCTATTTTTGATTAAAATAAGGTATACCTTGCAAATTTATTAAATAAATTTTTATTAAAAACTATTTTTTATCACGACGGTCGAACACAAATTTTATGTAACTTTAAAAAAATATATTTAATAAACAAAAATTATTTTACATAGTCTATGTCAAATAGAGATTCCACAACTTTGATTATTTGAATGACATATCCATTGAATAAGGTAAGAAATCTGATTGAGTACGGTTTTTTTGATGATCAAAGTATTTGAGATTAAATATAGAGTGTTTTGATTATATCGAGGTTTGAGATATTATGTTTTGTATTATTCGTGTTTTCTATGTTGATATAAATATTTTAAAAATAGAGGATATATTCCTAAGGTAATTATTTTTGTCACGTCCCTAGATTCACTCAAACCGGAATATGTGGCCTTAGATGCCTTTGGGATGGTGTGGCGTCTAAGTAAGCCTAACCAATCTAAGTGATAGGTCATATATTTGCATGTTTTTCACATATTAAATCCTATGTTTTAGCACATTAATCTATCTTAAAGCCTTTGATTCAGTTCTTATTTGGTTTTGCAGGTGTTTTTAGGCCTTAATGACGTTTTATACGTAAAAGCCGAGTTTTAGCACCATTTAGGCGTCACCTCCAGAATTCTTGTTAATTGCCAAGGCAAGTCCCAATTGCCACGGCAAACTCTTCATAAACCGCCTTAATTACCTCGGCAAGTTGCAATTGCCACGGCAATACTGTTTCCACGAAAATACCAGGAGCAAGACAGATTTGGGCCTAGAGAACAAATAGATTTTTACTTGGAGGGCAAGCAATCCTACTACAAAGAGGACTTCTACTTTTTCCATAATTAAAAGTAGTTATGGTTGTTGTATTTAATGTAAAGTCTTTCCCTTTATTCCCTATAAATATAGATCAAAGGGTGAAGAGAAAATACTAAGTAGAAACCCTAGTCTAGTCGAAACCCTCTCCCCTCTTCTCTTGTAGCCGTCGACCACCATGAGTGGCTAAACCCTTCTTTTCTAGTCAAGTGTAGATACAAAGATATTATTTTAAGTTTTTAGTGAGATTTCTTGTTCCCAAATTATTTTCATCTTTATTTAAGTATTTTCATATCTTTTGTGCTTCATCTTCATGTGTATGTTTGGTTAAATATATGCTACAACCAATTCAATGGTATTTGATACAAGTGGTAAAGAAATTCGGGTTCGATTTCTAAAGGTATGAATTCATGTTCTTAATAAGTTAACGGGTTCGTGCTTAGGAAGAATATGTGCTTTGGGTCTCTTAAAGATCATTAATGCTATTTGATAGATTATAATTCTTTAGTGGTATCTAGGAATTTAATCTTGATAATAAGAGTTAATCTTTTGATGGTATTTAATTGGTTATCTATCTTAGAAGAGATTTAGGTTATTTGGTGGTATTCTAATCTAAAACCAAGCTATTTGAAGTTGATGTTGATTTATCTTTTGTGGGTCAATGATCTAAATTCTTGATTTAATATTCTGAGTTCTACCTTGACTAGGATTTCATCTTATATAGATTTCTTCCTTAATTCAATTGCTTTCTTCAAATCAAACACATAACCCCTTTTTACTTTTAATTGCTTGTGAACTTGATTTCTTAACCATTCTCTGTGGGATCAACCCTACTTGCCACTACTACAAATCCAAAGAACAAGTAGGTATTGTTTTTTGACGAATTTGACACCCATAAAAAATTGGCGTCGTTGCCGGGAAATGGTGTCAAGAAGCTAAGTTCACTTTTTATTTAGTTTATTTTATTTTATTTTAATTATTTTTATTTTTCATTTTTTTGATTTTTTCTTCTTTCTTTTTTCTTTTCTACTTTTATGCTTCGCTCTTTTCTTGCAGACAAAAATATTTTGTTTGATCCTAATATCGACAAAACCGAAAGACGACTAAGGAAGGAAGCGAAGCAAAGCAAACAAACGACCACAGAAGGAGACTTGGAAGCCGACTTGGAGAACACTCAAACCAACAACATGGTTGAACAAACCCTTCGCCAACTTACAGCCCCCGAGATCGCCCCACAACCTCTTTGCATTAATTACCAAGAACCTGAAGTACCTTTCGAATTAAAATATGGGCTAATACATCCTCTTCCTACTTTCAGGGGACGCGAGAATGAGAATCCATACAAACACTTGAAGGAATTCCATGTGGTGTGCTCGAGCATGAAACCACACAATGTCACCGCTAATAAAGTCAAGCTAAGGGCGTTTCCATTCTCACTAGCCGATCATGCCAAAGATTGGTTGTACTACATACCATCCAGATCGATTGAAACATGGACGGACATGGCAAAGCTCTTCCTCGAAAAATATTTTTCGGCATCAAGAGCAACCAGCATTAGAAAGGAGATTTGCGGAGTTCGACAAAAAAATTTCGAGACACTTCATGATTATTGGGAACGATTCAAGCAACTTTGTGCAAGCTGTCCACAACATGGAGTGTCCGACCAATTACTCATCCAATATTTCTATGAGGGTTTATTACCCATGGAGAGAAGGATGGTGGATGCCGCAAGTGGAGGTGCAATTGTGAACAAGACGCCTACCCAAGCCAAAGACCTTATCAACATTATGGCCGCGAACTCTTAACAATTCGGCTCGACACATGACATCGTCTCTCAACATGTGAATGAGGTAAATATTTCTTCCCTTGAAAGTAAGATTTCAAATCTAACTTCTCTTGTTGAAAAATTGGCATTAGGTAATGCGCATTAAGCCAAGTCATGTGGGATTTGCACAAGGCAAGATCATGCAATCGATATGTGCCCCACACTCCAACAAGAGAGCACCGAAGAAGCCAACGCCATAGGAGGATTTTACGGATAAAAGAAGTACAATCCGTACTCAAATACATACAATCCGGGTTGGAAAGAACATCCAAATTTGAGCTATGGGCAAAGGAACAATCAACAAGGGAATTTTGTGCAACCATCTTCATCGACAAAACCATCATTGAAGGATGTCGTATACAAGCTTGCTCGCAACCTCGAGCAATTCCAACAAGAGACAAGGTCAATCATTAAAAATCTTGAAGCCCAAGTAAGTCAAATTGCCTCATCTCTTAGTCAATCCGAAACTCGAGGTAAGTTACCTGTTCAAACTATTGTGAATGCGAAACAAAACATGAATGCAATTACTTTGAGAAGTGGCAAGAATTTGCAGGATTCTTCAACCCAGCAAAAATTGGCGTCGTTGCCCAAGCAATCGCACCATTCCCAGTTGCCCAATCAATTCGACCGGTCCTGTTTCCAAGTTGTTTGATTCTTCACCCAAGGAGGATGACGAAAAGCAAGAAGAGAAGGCTAGCAAACCAACAAAATTTTGGCAAACCCTTTTTTTCCCGAAAAAAGATGAAAAATCGCACAAAGCTAAACCGAGCAAGGAAGATGTCGACACAAGCAAGGTAATTCAGCCCATCGTTGTTCAACCGCCTTTTCCTCAAAAGTTCTCAAAGACCAAGAAAGAAGAGCAAGAAAAAGAAATTCTTGAGACAGTCCGCAAGGTCGAGGTAAATATTCCATTGATTGATGCTATAAAACAAATACCTCGATATGCAAAAATTCTCAAAGAATTATGCACCAACAAGAGGAAGTTGAATGGTAATGAAAAGGTAAGAATGGGTGAGAACGTATCCGCCGTACTTAAATGGAAACTCCCTGAAAAGTGTAAGGATCCAGGTATGTTTACTATCCCTTGTCAAATCGAAAGCATAAAAATTGAGAAAGCCACGTTAGATTTAGGAGCATCTATTAATGTTATGCCATATTCTATATATTTTGCTAACAATATGGGTCCTCTTAAAGATACATGTGTGATCATACAGCTTGCCGATAGGTTGAATATTTTTTCGAAATATGTTTTAGAGGATGTTTTGGTGCAAGTTAATGGGCTTGTATTTCCTGCTAATTTTTATGTTTTAGATATGGAGGAAAACGATTCATCTAGTCCTAATTTAATTTTGTTAGGAATACCATTCTTGAAAACATCTAGGACAAATATTAATGTGCATGCTGGACTATTTACCATGGAATTTGATGGAAAATCATAAAATTCAATATCTATGATGCCATGAAACACAATGAGAATGCATATTCATTATTTGCTATAGATGTTACTAACCCTCCAATGCAGGAAACCATCAAAGAACTAGATTTTGGATCAACCCAAGAACAACTCCAAGTATTCCGGGACATCATTCCATGGTATGCCGACATCACAAATTATATAGCGACAATGACACTACCACATCACTTGTCAAGGACCGAAAGAGACAAAATCAAAAACGATGCCAAACATTACATATGGGATGATCCATACATATGGAAGATGAGGGCCGATCAAATAATTCGTCGATGCATGCATCAACACGAGGCTCATTCGATCCTCAAATTTTGCCACACCGACAATAGTAGAGGACACTTCGCTCTAAAAAGGATGGCTCACAAGGTACTGAAAAGTGGATTTTATTGGCCTAACTTATCCCACGATTCATACATGTTCTGCAAATCTTGTGAGCGATGCCAAAGAACATGTAATGTAGGACGCCGAAATCAAATACCACAAACACCAATTTTATTTTATGAAATTTTCGATGTTTAGGGCATAGATTTTATGGATCTTTTCCCTTCCTCATTCAATAAAACCTATATATTTTTTGCCGTTGATTATGTATCGAAATGGGTAGAAGCTAGAGCTATCCGCACTGATGATTCAAAAGTTGTTGTCGATTTTGTCAGGACTAACATCTTTTCTAGGTTTGGAACGCCCAAGGCCATCATAAGCGATCAAGGGACACACTTTTGCAACAAAGTGATTAAAAACTTGATGAAAAAGTACAACGTTGTACACCAAGTCTTGATCGCATACCATCCTCAAACCAACGGACAAGCTGAAGTCTCTAATCAAGAAATCAAGTCCATACTAGAAAAGACCACCAATCCAACGCACCGAGATTGGAGTCTACGTCTCAACGATGCCTTGTGGGCATATCAGACAACCTATAAAACTCCCATAGGAATGTCTCCATACTGGATCATCTATGGAAAAACATGTCGTCTATCTGTTGAATTGGAGCATCAAGCTTATTGGGCGATCAAAAAATTCAACATGAAGATAGATGAAGCCGACGAACATAGGAAGTTGCAACTACAAGAACTTGAAGAGATTCGCAATGATGCCTACATCAATGCGACTATCTACAAGGAGAAAACAAAAGCCTTCTATGATCAAGTAATTTATAGGAAAATTTTAACAATTGGGGAAAAAGTTTTACTTTACAAATCTCGATTGAAATTATTTTCGGGAAAGTTAAAATTTAGGTGGGAATGACTTTTTGTTATAACTGACATATTTGCTAATGGTACAATTGAAATCCAAGACATAAACACAAACAAGGTCTTCAAGGTGAATGGGCATCGACTGGAAACCTTTTATGAATGATTCATGGAAATAGAGGAAGGGACGACCAAGTTGAAAGAACCACGATAGGAGGATTAGAGGGAGTTACGTCTAGCCAAAGACGTTAAAGAAAAGTGTTTCTTGGGAGGCAACCCATGATTTTTATTTTTATTATGATTTTAGTTTAAGTTTTATATTTTCATTTCAATAATTTCTGCAATTTTTTATTTTTAGGTACACTTGACTAGAATAAGGCATGCCCACAAATCGGAATCCAGTCCCAGTTGCCGTTACATATCCAATTGCTACAACAATCAAACCATTTTCAATTACTGTGGCAAATTCAGTTGTCTGGGCAACTCAGTCCGTTTTAAGGCAAACCAAAGGGCATACTTCGGGCACGCGGATATCATACCACCACACCCTACACCCATACCGCCACATGCCGCATGAGGGAGCACTCTTCCCCCCTTCAATTTTTAATTGCTTTCTTTTATTTTCTACAAGTAGGTTAGGGAACATTGAGGACAATGTTAGTTTTAAGTGTGGGGGAGTTAACTTTGATGTGCTTAATTTGTGCTAAAACAATGGGATATAGTTGTGTGAAATTGCATGCTTCTTGATGACTTTGAGTGTTACTTTCACATGAAAATTTTTCTTGAACTTAACATGTTGAGATTTTTAAGAAAATTGGACCCCTATGTAAAGATGAGATTGATATGGGAAGTAAAATATGATTAATTAGATCTTGTTAGACTTGCAAATTGTTTCTCATATTAATTGATTCGATAGTCTGATGGATAAAAATCGGACACAATAAACCACTTTGTGAGACTTGAGCCTTAATAAGCATATATCTTGTGTTTTATATTTTTCTTCATTGAGTGATTGTCAAGCATGATTGGATTTCTTCTAGAACTTGCGATGTTATGCATATCAAGACCACATTGTAAGATTGAATTACTTAAGATGATTAAGGCACTTAGGTATGAACTTTGAGCCAAAAAGCCTACCTTGGTAAATATAACCATTAGAGAACCACTTTTGCGCCTAAGCCTTTTGTTTGAAAATTAACCACATTACAAGCCTAATTCCTTTTTGTTGATTTCTCCAATTTGCACCCGAAATTGAAAAACTACACACTTTTCTTACTTGAAAGAGAAAAATCAAGCAAAAGAAAAAAGAAAATGGAGAAAATCTTGAAAAACAAGGAAAAGAAAAAAATCAAAGAGAAAATTGTCTTGTTCAAAAAGAAAATTCAAAAGAAAAGACAAAAAGTGTGAAAAAGATTGAATCCTTGTTTCTCCCAAAAATAAATTTGTGCAAAAGCTTGATACAAAAGAGGAAAAGGAGTGTAAAGTTCTTCGATTCAAAAAGCCAAAAGTATTTCTTATCATACCTTGTCCTAAGCCACATTACAACCAATTTAAAGACCTTTTGATCTTGTGATTCATCCTAGCTAAGTGGTGGAGATTTGATATATTTTCAAGCTTATGGTAAGTATCTTTTCATGCTTTGACTTGAGTGTTGTTGTCCCTTAAACACTTTGAGAGATATTGAGTGAATCTTTTGCGGAGGTGTTTGATTTTATTTCATCTTGACTTCATGATAATTAATTGAGATATTATTTGATTGCACTAATTTTCAAATCATGATTTATTACTTCCCTTATCCGTTCTTCATTACCAAAAGGGCCCTAGATCTTGAATTTCAATATACATGAGGACAAGCATAATCTAAGTGTGGGGGTATATGATAAGTCATAAATTTGCATGTTTTTCACATATTAAATCATATGTTTTAGCACATTAATCTATCTTAAAGCCCTTGATTCAGTTCCTATTTGGTTTTGTAGGTGTTTTGGGGCCTTAATGAGGTTTTATACATAAAAGCTGAGTTTTAGCACCATTTAGGCATCACCTCCAGAATTCTTGTTAATTGCCAAGGCAAGTCCCAATTGTCACGGCAAGCTCTTCATAAACCACCTTAATTGCCTCGGCAAGTTGCACTTGCCACGGCAATACTGTTTCTGCAAAAATACCAGGCGCAAGACAGATTTGGGCCTAGAGAACAAGCAGATTTTTACTTGGAGGGCAAGCAATCCTACTATAAAGAGAACTTCTACTTTTTCCATAATTAAAAGTAGTTAGGGTTGTTGTATTTAATGTAAAGTCTTTCCCTTTATTCCCTATAAATATAGATCAAAAGGTGAAGAGAAAATACCAAGAAGAAACCCTAGTCTAGTCGAAACCCTCTCCCCTCTTCTTTTGTAGCCGTCGACCACCATGAGTGGCTAAACCCTTCTTTTCTAGTCAAGTGTAGATACAAAGATATTATTTCAAGTTTTTAGTGAGATTTATTGTTCCCAAATTATCTTCATCTTTATTCAAGCATTTTTATATCTTTTGTGCTTCATCTTCATGTGTATGTTTGGTTAAATATATGCTACAACCAATTCAATGGTATTTGATACAAGTGGTAAAGAAATTCGGGTTCGATTTCTAGGGTGCAGGTCGTGACATTCTCTCCCGCTAGTGTTGGCGATGCCCTTGTTGCGTGTGATAAGTGCTACGCAATTGTGCAAGTATACACGTCGCAAGTAATAAAGTGATATGAGTATCGAGTATCGTCTCCACAGGGGTTGGTTTGGGCCACTTTGCTTAAGTTACTGCACTGTGAAAAGTAAAAACACAATTAAAGGAGTTTAACTAATAACTAAACTAGAAAGCAATAAAGTAAAAGAAAAGATGAGATCGAATGAGAGAGAGATAGGCCATGTTATCGTGAGTTGAGGTGTGATAGCCGATTGGATCGTCTTGGTAAAAGAGTGCAAGGGCAACTCAGTTGCCGTGGCAACTTGCACAGCGGGGTTGCCTTGGCAACTAATCGATGGTTGCCTGGGCAACTAGCTGGGCAACTACTTGGGCGTCTGGGCAGCAACTTCAAGGTTCGGCGGAGCGTTCTTCAATGGTTTCTTCTTATCCCTAAGTCGAAACTCTAGCTACTTGTGCATGCCTTGATAATACATCCCTGCGTGGATCAAGGGTGAACAACAACCAATCTTGCGCTCCTCTTAGCCGTTGAAATCCTTAACTTATTCCTAAGCCGGATTAATCTTCACCATCAATAGATTGAATAAAGACCATACTCATTCGTTTCTTGAATCTAACTCTCCCGATATTAGATAAATAGATGAAGTTACGAGATCCTCTCCCAATTCACTCGCAAACAAGAATAAAAGCCAAGAATGAGTAAACCTTGAATAGAAAAGTGCAAACTCTTATTACCTAAACAAAAACCAATAGTTTCTCACAACAACAAAACACAATAACCCCAACCAATCAAGTTAGTTCATGGTTGGGTTCAAAAGATATACAAAGAATAATCCCCAAACCATGAATCTAATGGAAGCAAAGAAGAAGAAGAACTCGAAATTTCCCCTTCTTGCTATCTTGTCGAGATTTCCCTCTTGCTCTCTCTCTCGATTGTCGAAATCTCCTTGCTATTTATAGGGCTAGGCCAAAGTCCTTCTTTGAGGAGGAGTTTGAGTTGGAATTAAATTATCTTTAAAGAATATAATTCTTTATTATAATTTTATTCCTATTAGAACTTCTCCTATCTTCTTGGAATTTAATTCTTCTTTAATCTCTGCATGGCAATCAAATTCCTTTGGGCTTGGGCCTTGCTCCATGTCATCTTGGGCTTGTAAAGTCATTAATTTCGACATCCCTATTGCATTTTGTCTTTGTCGACAAATGCCATGGCAACTGGCTCGGCGTCTCCTTCATGCATTGCCCTGGCAACTAGCTCGGCATATCCTTTATGCATTGCCCTGGCAACTAGCTCGGCATTGCTTTGGCAAGTGATCCTGCACATACACACACAAAAACACACCAAAGCAGCATCTTTTTCCACAAAAATCACCAAGTTATGTAATCAAGCTCAACGGTGGAAAGAAACATGAATTAATGCATGAATGACTAATTATGCAACTATTATGAGCTTAAGTCTAACAATAATATGAGTAAAAAGGGTAATAAAAATAGTACTTTTGAACACTTATCACGCCCCCAAACTCGAACTATTACTTGTCCTCAAGCAATGCAAACTAACAATTACCTGCCAAGACTTTAATCATCAAAGACATGCTTCAAACTTGAATTCAAACCTCGGAACCGTGTCACAAAGTATGATCACCCTTTTAATTTTTCGGATAGCAAAAAAATTACCCGGAACCAAACTATAATGCTCGTGACAATGTGTGTGCGTAGTTGTGTACAAGTTGATTTTCAAGATTCTATGTGAACAATAGGCTTTTATCAATTTAATTATCGGGGCATTTATTTTTATTTTCACTAGAGCCAATTTCGGGCACCTCTAGCAAAGTAAGCTATTTCTCATTTTATTTTAGTCGACTAGAGCCAATTTTGGGCACCTCTAGCGATTCTTTAATGTGCATTAACTACTAGAGCCAGTTTCGGGCACCTCTAGCAAGAAAGAGCAATTACTACTAGAGCCAGTTTTGGGCACCTCTAGCAAGAAATTAACTTTTAATTTTCAATTTTAAATTTACCCTAATTTTAAGCAACCTAAATTCACTAAGTTTCTTTCAATCAACAAGCCACAACCGTGTAGAAAAAAATTCAGCATCATAGTAAAATTCTAAGTTCTTTTCATGTAATCCTAAAATTAAAGGTTCTTTCAATTAAGTGCAGTGGCAAAAATTCATCATTGGATATTCAACAAGTCTTAAGCAATTAAATCAAATTAAAGGCATGGCAAGTAACATATGCAACCTATATGTGATTGCTAAAGATGAATGCAACTAAACATGAAACTAACTAGAAACCAACACCCCCCCAAACTCGAGAGAAGCATTGTCCTCAATGCACGTAAAAGTGAAACAAAATTTAAAAGAAACTAAATGAGATGAGTTAGTCAGAGAGGTCGTCACCTCGAGTGATGATTTTCCTTCGTGCCGTTTGCTTGATTCATTTTCCGATCGGTGGTTGAATGCTTGTGGCTGGTACCGCGTGAATAGCATTGCTTTGGTTTGATCCATGTTTTCTGAGGCAGGTTCACTTGCATGGGCATCAGTAGTTCCCGAAGCCATAGTTGTTGCCTGGGCATCGCTGATTTTACATTGTGGTTCTTTGTGGCAAGTAGTCGGTAGTGAATTTCCTTAGCATGGTGTTTGTGAGTCTTGCTGTGGAAAAGAAAACATGAAAACTAAAAATAATGAAGAAAAATAAAATATATCCTAAAAAATAAAGAGAAAAAATAACCAAAAATAATAGAACAAAATAGTTCAAAAAAATAAAAATAAAAATAAATGTATCAGTAGTTGCCGTGGCGTCGAGGGTTGCCGAGACATGCACATCCATGGTTGCCGAGGCGTCAGGGGTTGCCGAGGCGTGCGCGTCCATGGTTGCCGAGGCATGCGTATCAGGAACAAAATAGTTCAAAAAAATAAAAATAAAAATAAATGTATCAGTAGTTGCCGTGGCGTCGAGGGTTGCCGAGACATGCACATCCATGGTTGCCGAGGCGTCAGGGGTTGCCGAGGCGTGCGCGTCCATGGTTGCCGAGGCGGCGCGTGATCGGGAGTTGCTTTGCGGTGTTGAAGGTTGTCGTTTTCGATACTTCTTATAGTCCATCCGCACCCTCAATCGGGTGATAATATTGCCCAAAAAGAGTTTGGCCAATGTGCTTGCCCCTACTCCCTTTTGCGTTACCATGGTGGAGGTGTCTTTCTTCTTTGTTCGCTTGTAGTCCATGTATATTCTCTACCTTTCTACTATTCCTGAAGGCACAAATATATTAATAGGAAAAATTATATCCATTCTCAACCATTCAATTACCTCATTCTTGTCGACTTCTATCATGGTTGGATGTAGCCTTTGTTGTCGTGGTAATTGCTGCTTAAGCCAATTGCCGTGGCAATCAGTTGCCAAAATTTGCTGTAAGTCAAGGGAAGAACCAATTTTATGAAAAGCTTTATGAATCCAAACACCTTTTTCTTTTGGCCTCTCAAACATCTCCATCAGTAGAGATTTCGATGGCTTCAAATCTACCAACCTCGGTTCCTCAAGACATACCTGCAATGGACGAGGTGAGTTTTTAAAGAATTCAAAAGGTTCAACCATTACCTGCTCATATTCCATTGGCAAAGTATTATCATCTCGTTGATCTTGCATGTGGTCGTGTAATTGCCGTGGCAATTGTAGATGAGAGCAATCTACAGATTCCTGCTTCAACATCAACGTTGTAACCTTCTGGGCATCAGGTTCCTCAAAATTTGCTGTAGTATTGTTGTTCTCAGCTTCACTGAGTGTTGTCGCGGCATTGCTCTGTTCAGGCTCCTCAATCACTGCCGAGGCAATTTGTTGTTCAAGCTCATCATGTGTTGGGCAGTCTCTCTCATTGTCATCCTCTTGACTTTGAGGTTTTAGTTGTTCCTCACACATCAGAGAGATTTCTTTGCATTGCTCCTTATCCTTTTGCCTTAGGACGTCAGTATCCCTAGGAATGAATTGTTGTTGCATGTTATCCATGACATATGTGGATCTTCCCAATTGATCTTCTGAATCCCCTAAGGTTGTATCCCATTGAGTTATCCTCGTATCCATAGATTTTGATAGCTCTCGAATCTCTTCAATTGATCCGTCAAGTCTAGCCAAGGAAGCTAGTAACGTTTCCTCCAAGGAATTGGAATGCTCTTGAAAAGGACTTCATTGCCATGGCATATCTGTTGTCGCGGTAAAATTGTTATGGTAAAAAAAAAATTGAGCTTTTTGACCATACCATGAAGAATTTTGCTGTTGGTTCCCTCTATGGTCCTCCATGTAGTTATATGCACCGAAAATGTGAGGGCAATTTTCAAACACATGATGTTCTCCACACATAGCACAAGATTTTTCCATGGTATAAGTTCTTTGGGCTTTTCTCGGTTGGTATAGGTAATCATCAAAGGGTGCAAGGAACTCTTGATTGGATTGATTCATATCTTCCAACATCATCTCTCGAATAGATTGGCTTTTATTTCCCGACATGTTGATGTTCCTTAACTTGTAGCGCACCTTTTTTTTTTTTGATAAAACAAAAAAAGAAAAGTTAGTAAAACTAAGAGAAAAAAAATGCAATAACAAAAACAACTAACACCAATTGTCAATCCCCGGCAACGGCGCCAAAAACTTGTTGCGTGTGATAAGTGCTACGCAATTGTGCAAGTATACACGTCGCAAGTAATAAAGTGATATGAGTATCGAGTATCGTCTCCTTGAGGATTGGTTTGGGCCACTTTGCTTAAGTTATCGTGACCGTGAAAAGTAAAAACACAATTAAAGGATTAAAGGAGTTTAACTAATAACTAAACTAGAAAGCAATAAAGTAAAAGAAAAGATGAGATCGAATGAGAGAGAGATAGGCCAGGTTATCGTGAGTTGAGGTGTGATAGCCGATTGGATCGTCTTGGTAAAAGAGTGCAAGGACAACTCAGTTGCCGTGGCAACTTGCACTGTGAGGTTTGCTTGGCAACTAATCGATGGTTGCACGGGAAACTAGCTGGGCAACTACTTGGGCGTCCGGGCAGCAACTTCAAGGTTCGGCGGAGCGTTCTTCAATGGTTTCTTCTTATCCCTAAGTCGAAACTCTAGCTACTTGTGCATGCCTTGATAATACATCCCTGCGTGAATCAAGGGTGAACAACAACCAATCTTGCGCTCCTCTTAGCCGTTGAAATCCTTAACTTATTCCTAAGCCGGATTAATCTTCACCATCAATAGATTGAATAAAGACCATACTCATTCGTTTCTTGAATCTAACTCTCCCGATATTAGATAAATAGATGAAGTTACGAGATCCTCTCCCAATTCACTCGCAAACAAGAATAAAAGCCAAGAATGAGTAAACCTTGAATAGAAAAGTGCAAACTCTTATTACCTAAACAAAAACCAATAGTTTCTCACAACATCAAAACACAATAACCCCAACCAATCAAGTTAGTTCATGGTTGGGTTCAAAAGATATACAAAGAATAATCCCCAAACCATGAATCTAATGGAAGCAAAGAAGAAGAAGAAGTCGAAATTTCCCCTCCTTGCTATCTTGTCGAAATTTCCCTCTTGCTCTCTCTCTCGGTTGCCGAAATCTCCTTGCTATTTATAGGGCTAGGCCAAAGTCCTTCTTTGAGGAGGAGTTTGAGTTGAAATTAAATTATCTTTAAAGAATATAATTCTTTATTATAATTTTATTCCTATTAGAACTTCTCCTATCTTCTTGGAATTTAATTCTTCTTTAATCTCTGCATGGCAATCAAATTCCTTTGGGCTTGGGCCTTGCTCCATGTCATCTTGGGCTTGTAAAGTCATTAATTTCGACATCCCTATTGCATTTTGTCTTTGTCGACAAATGCCATGGCAACTGGCTCGGCGTCTCCTTCATGCATTGCCCTGGCAACTAGCTCGACATATCCTTCATGCATTGCCCTGGCAACTAGATCGGCATTGCTTTGGCAAGTGATCCTGCACATACACACACAAAAACACACCAAAGCAGCATCTTTTCCACAAAAATCACCAAGTTATGTAATCAAGCTCAACGGTGGAAAGAAACATGAATTAATGTATGAATGACTAATTATGCAACTATTATGAGCTTAAGTCTAAAAAAATAGTACTTTTGAACACTTATCAGCCCTCATCGCTCAGCTTAGATGGTACTGGCTCACTTGGTCCTTGAACTACCATAGGCCCTCAGCTGGAATCTTTTCCACTAGATAAAATACTCGTGCTTTGGCCGATAACCAGGTCGTCAAATGACTCTTTCCGCTTAAATGTTTCAGAATTCATTCTCATTAGAGACCTTTACTCCGACTAGTGCTCGGTGTAACTTGCCTTGATCCGGATCTGACTCATTTTGATGGTATGGCTTGAGTAAACTGACATGGAACACTGGATGAGCTCGGATGGTCGATGGCAACTCCAATTGATAGGCCATTGTGCCTACCTGCTTCACAACCTTGAACGGACCCTTGTATCTTCAAACAAGCTCTTTGTGCATGGTTGGGTTACGTAAGATCCCAGTTAGTTTGACAAGGACTAAGTCTCTAACTTGGAAGTTCATGTCCCTACTCTTTTTGTCTGCCCACTTCTTGGTTCGCTTCCCAGTCTTGTGTTAACAAGCTCGGGTTAAGTCATGATGCTCTTGCCACTCTGCGGAAAACTTGTATGCTGCTGGATTGGGCCATTCATATTTGGTAACAATTATGTTGGGTGTGAGCGGTTGCTGCCCGGTCACGATCTCGAACGGACTTTGGTTGGTTACCTCACTCTGTTGTAAATTGTAGGAAAATTGGGCCACATCTAACAGCTTTGGCCAGTTGTGTTGTGTGGCACTCACATAGTACCTTAAGTAGATCTCCAATAGCGCATTCACTCATTCGGTTTGCCCGTCGGTCTGAGGATGGATGCTGGTTGAGAAGTTTAAACTTGATATCATGAGTTTGAACAATTCGGTCCAGAATCTACTCGTGAATCGTGTGTCCCGATCACTAATAATTGTTTTTGGCACTCTCCAATACTTCACCACGTGCTTAAGGAAAAAACGAGATACTTTCTCAGTTTGACACACCTTTGATGCTAAGATAAATGTCTCATACTTGGAGAACATGTCAACAACAACCATGATACTAGACAGGTCGTCGGTGTTGGGCAACCCGACTATAAAGTCTATGAAAACACTTTCTCATGGTCGTTTGGGAATGGGTAATGGCTGCAGTAGTCCCGCAGGTCTCTTCATCTCGATCTTATCTTGTTGGCACAAAAGACAAGTTCTCACATAGGCTTCCACATCCTCGCCCATGCGTGGCCAATAGTAGTGCTCGATAATCAGGGCTAAGGTTCGGTTCATCCCCGGATGCCTAGCCCATTTAGAATCATGACACTTATTTATGATTTCCTTGCATAATTCTCTGAATAGAGGTACGTAGAGGCGATGCCCTCAAGCATAAAGCAATTCCCCCTCGAGCCAAAACCTTCGTGTTTTGCCCTCCTTGGCGTAGTTGATGAGCATTTTGGCCGTTGAGTCATGTGACAGCCCCTCCTTGATGCGTTCGGACAGTTGTCCTTTTGGTAAGCTAGCAAGTTCTATATTGTACCTTCGGCTTAAGGCGTCGGCTACTAAGTTGACTTTTTCTCGGCTTGTATTCCATAGCAAAATTGAACTTGACAAGAAACTCTTGCCAATGGGCTTGCTTGGGAAACAACTTTTTCTGGGTCAAAAAGTAACTATTGGCAACGTTGTTAGTGTAGACCACAAACTTGGACCCAAGTAAGTGGTGTCGCTAAGTGTGCAAGCAGTGCACCACTGCGGTCATCTCTTTCTCATGGATTGTATATCTTCTCTCAGTTTCATTGAGCTTTCGACTTTTATATGCAACCGGATGTCCTTCTTGCATAAGGACTCCACCAATGGCAACGTCGGATGCATTGGTGTAAATCTCAAAAGGCTTGGCATGATCCGACAATGCCAATACTGGTTCACTCGCCATGGCCTGCTTCAAGTCCTCAAAGGCTTGCTGGCAATTCGGGCCCCAATCCCACGCCTTGTCTTTTTTTAGCAACTCGATCAATGGGGTGGCAATTTTGGAGTAGTTTTGACGAACCTCCGATAGTAATTGGCTAGCCCAAGAAGGATCTCAACTCCGTTACCTTGGTTGGTGGCTCACAATCTATGATGGCTTGAACTTTGGTCTCATCCATTCAGATCTTGCTACCTCCAACAATGTGGCTGGGGAATAGAACCTCTTCTTGGGCAAATGAGCACTTTTCTTCTTTGACATAGAGCTTATTCTGCCGTATAACCTTGAACACCTTCCGCAAGTGTTCGACATGCTCCTTAAGGGTCTTGCTATAGATCACAATATCGTTAAGGTAAACTACAACGAACTGATCAAGAAAAGGTTGTAGTACCTTGTTCATGAGGGTGCAGAAGGTGGCAGAAGCATTCGTGAGGCCGAAAGGCATCACAAGAAATTCATACAAACAACAATTCTTACTTGGTAATATTCGGACTGCAAATTCAACTTGGTGAACCACCTTGCACCACCAAGTTGATTGAATAAGTCTGTTATCAATGGGATCGGGTACTTATTCTTCACGGTGATCTTGTTCAAAGCTCGATAGTCGGTACACATTCAGAGTGTACCATCATGCTTATTTTGAAAGAGAACTAGTGCACTATAGGGTGTCTTGGATGGTCGGATATATCCTACATCAAGGAGTTTTTTCAATTATCTTCGTAACTCTTCAAGCTCGGGCGGAGCCATCTGGTAAGGGGCTCAGGTTGATGGCTCAGCGTACGACATGAGCTCGATCTTATGGTTGACCCCTCACTTCGGTGGGAGAGTCTTTGGTAATTTAGTGGGCATTACATCTCGAAACTTGGCTAGAACTTGACCCACCTCTATTGGGGCTTTTTGGGCATGGGCGGCTCCTCATGTACCAATGTTGCTAAGAATGTTGGTTCTTCCTTGCGTATTCCTTTGTTGAATTGAATGGCCAATAGTATATTGGCCTTAATTCCGAATTGTCGGCTCACCAGGACCATACATGGGCGTGCTGGGTCAAGTATGCACAAACAATTGGCAAATGGAACATGGAACACATTAATCTGATCGAGAAAACTGAGGCTAAGTACTAAGTCAAAAACGTCGAGGGGGATTACCTTGATTGTTTCCTTATCGGACCAGTCGCCGATGTCAAGCTTGATTCCTCTTGCTACCCTGGCGATGGGAGTCTCCTCAAAATTCACGATTTTAATAAACTCGGTGGCCTTCTCAATGCGAAGGGCAAGCCTATTGGCAGCCTATTTTGACACAATAAAGTCTGAGGCGCCGGTGTCCACTAGTATGCATAGCTTTTGCCCAGCTAGAGTGATGTCTACGAACATTAGACCCTTCTTCTTGGAACCCTTCTTAATCTTTATAAAACTGATAATGGAATTAAGCTTGGGGACTTCCTCCTCTTCGTCATCCTCTTCTTTGATGGTTGCTGCTTTCTCCAGTTGGGGGTAATCCATCTTCATGTGATTGCCTCCACAATTATAACAGCTAAAATTAGTGTCTTTCTCCCACGGTTTACGGAGTTTAACACCTCCGCTAGATGGCTTCTCGAACCCGTTCTTGGCATGCCTCTCATTGTCTTTCTCGTCATTACCTTTGTGCTTTGGTTTTTGTTTGGAGGGCTCTGACTTTTTGTATTCAAATTCTACAAGGGATTCAGTTGTGCCCAATGTCTTGGACAGATCTTGGACCCTCATTCGGTGCAACTCTATCTTTTCTCAATGTTGTAACCCATTCTTGAAGGCAAAGAGGGCGTCGACTTCACTCATGTCCTGAATTTAGAGCCTGAGTTCGGCGAACTTCTTAACATACTCTCGGATCGAGTCGCCATGCTTCAATTGATGAAGCTTCTCTCAAGCTTCCTCTTGAGCATTCTTTGGGTAAAAGTGCTCATTAAACTCAAACTGGAAATCCTTCCATGTTTTGATGGGAATTGCACCATCCTCCGATTGAGAACACCTATGTCACCACCATAAGAGAGTGGCATCAATCAAGTAAACAGAAGCGGTGCCTACCTTTGTGTCCTCATCATTGATGCCCATGAGTCGGAAGTACTGTTCCAACCCTCAAATAAAGTTTTCCACTTCTTGGACTGCCCTTGCCCTGTTAAACTCCTTTAGCTTTAGCACATCGATCCTAGGCTTAGCTATTATTGCTTCGCCCACCATGTCGGTTAACACGACATTCTTGTAGAGGGACAACTCGGCAGTGAGCTTTTTTATCTCCCCCAACAATTTCCCCTTCATTGCTTCTATCGCAACTTGAAGGGAAACGTCTTGTTGGTTCAGTTTCTCGTACGTCAAGTTGAGAAGACCTTGAACCTCTTCCATGACTTCATCTTTGAGGGGATCAACCTTGGTTTCTAGCTCTTCGAGGTGATCGTTGACAACGTCCAGGGACTCTATCGCCTCCTTTGCGCTGGTCTCAAGCCGTTCTATTTTATCTTCGAATGTTGTCAACCAATCCTTTGAAGTAGCTCTCTTCCTGTCGCCAGCCTGGGTCTTTGTGGCTTTTTTTGCTGCGTTGGTCTCTCCTTTCTTGACCATCTCGAGCAGTTTCCTTTGCTCTGATATCACTTGTCACGTCCTTAGATTCACTCAAATAGGAATGTGCGGCCTTAGGTGCCTTTGGGATGATGTGGCGTCTAAGTAAACCTAACCGATCTAAGCGAGAGTGCTTGGATCTGCGCGAAAACGAAAGAATAAAGCAAGGGAAACGGTAAGAAAAGAAAATGTGGGAAATCCGAGCGAATGCTCGTCCTATTATTTAAAAACTGAAGCCTAACAAACATAAAGCTAAAATCTCAAGAAAACTGGTGAAGTGCCTAATGAGGTGGGGGTAAGCCTCTATTTATAGCCCCTACATTCAATGGTAAAGTTCGACTCAAACTAGGACTTCCTATTAGAGTCCTTCATGGAGTATGACTCCCTAACCCCAGGTGAAGGGCTAACTCGTTTGGCTGCTAGGCCCAAGAGAATGTTGAGGGCTTGCTCGGGAAAGGGCATTCTCAGCTGGTGTGCGCTGGGTTCGGCTTGCTCAGGCACCTGGTGTGCGCGGGGCTCAGCCCCATGTGCACTTGGCTCGGACCCTAGGGTGCGGGCCCTGACACTATGCACAAATGCTTTGTGGAAACTTTGTTTATACAAGCTTCTTAGTTTTCAAGTTTAGAAATTTTGTTTAGTGTAATTATTCTAATGTTTAGAGGTTTAATGTACAGGTTTTGAATTTATGAGTGTGGTTAGAACTTAGTGTTCAGGGTTAAAATTTAGTATTTATAGGTTAAAACCTAAATCCCTACCATATTATCCTAACATCTAAACCCTATACCCTAAATTCTAAACACCTATATTTAAACTCATAAACTTTAAATCTTAAATCGACACCCTAAACCCTAAAACACTAAGGTGCTTATTGTAGCGATGTCCCCTTTCGCTAAAAAAACGAGGTTTTCGACGTGTTTGGGATTTTTTGGATATAAAATATTTATTCCGTAGGGGTTTTGAAAATATCGTATGTTATTAAAAATTGAAGTCGCCACCGGACACCATAAAACCAGAGATTTGAAAACTATTGGGTTCGGGAGTCGGTTACGGATGGGGAAGGATTAGCACCCTCACACCGCCCAAAATTGGTACTTTAATAATTACCACTTTATTAATATTAGGTTTTCCGGATTAAAGTGACGATTAATTTAAAATTCGGTCATAATTGCGAATAAATTTTAAGGGCCCCATTATCCGAGAGTAAACGCCCAACCACTATCACTACGCCTGATACTGGCCTCATTTACGCTCGGATAAAAAAGCATCGCATTGACAATTTATATTTCGATATGCAATATTAGTGGCAAAATATAAAACATGGCAAATAATTTAAATGCAATAAATATTAACATGACAGAATACTAATCTAACATAAATAAAATACGTAATTAAAACACACATATACATATCAAGCTTAATAGTAGATGAAAACAAATTTAACATGTCACAATAACAAGGCAGGAATAAATAAGTGTGTAGACAAAAACATATATTTCAAGAAGACATACATATTAGAAATAAAACATATTTCAACATATATAGAACAATATATTATACACAAAAAGAAAACACACTAACACGTAACCTAAAGGCCAAGAGAACATACAATACATACAAAAAATACAAAACATGTTGTGTACGAGCCAACTAGAACATAATAGGCGTAATACGAATAACCGAACAAATACATAATCATCATAAACTTAACACACATATACATGTAAACATAAAAATACAAGGCATATACGAGGGATATATAATAAGGCAAAAGACTACATCAACATATACGATTATAATACGAACATGAATATTTACATGGAAACATGACTGAAATGAAAAAAAATAAACATCAGTGGCAGAAATTAAAGGACAATAATATGCAATTTAAGGACGAAAATGCAAACAGGACCGAACTTGAAAGGACTTAAACTGTAATTAGACCAAGGGGCAGACCCGAAATGAAAAATTCAAAAACGCGGGATGGTTAAAGGGGTAATTTTACCATTTAAAAACTGATTCGATGTAATTTAGGGACTGGATTGCAAGATTTTGAAATATAAGGGGGACTGGAATTGTAATTATACCATGCGGCGAGACAGAAACGAAAATATTGAAAGCGCGGGGGGATTTATTATGTAATTTACCCATTTCACAAAATAATAACACCTATAACCCCCCCTTTTTTGGCCGGAATCAAATTTTCCCCATTTTCATTCATTTTTCAGTTTTTATAACGCCCGTTCTCTCTCATTTTTCTCTCAACTCACCCCTGAAGAACCCAGAATCTGGCGGCCGACCGCCGTCTTCTCCGCTAGCCGGCGCCGGTGAGCCCCAAAAAATACACCAAAATGAACCTCTCCTTACCCTCGACACGAATCAGAACTTGGATTCGGAGAAAAAGCCTTCATTCGTCCTAGATCTAAGAAATACGAAACGTAAAAAACCCCTTTTTTGTATTCAACCCAAAACAAAACCAAAAAATGACCTCCCACTCCTTTCAGTTCACCATATTCGGCTTGGGAAAGCCGAAAAGGCTTATCACTGGTGAGGGGAGATCTAGAGACGACGATGGTAACGACCCTAAACCTTTCTTCTTCTTTTTTACTACGTATATTTTTGTATGCATGCAACAAAGTGAAAAAAGAGAAGAGTATTACCACTGAAGACTGGTTTTTTGTATTTTTTTCTTTCGATTACAACTTGTCTTGTTTACAAAATGTTTGTTTCATACATATATGCCTATCTTTTGGTTTGGTACAAGTAATATAATATCTATTTTCAGATCTGGACTGATTACTGACATAATCTTTCTTTTCTTGTGTCTGAGCGCGGTGGTTGGAGATCGGCATGGTGAAGCATGGTGGCGGTGTGGGGGTTCTGTCTTCGGCCAGAGGCGTTCTAACGGACGGGCTGGCTTGAAGGATGAACGGCCCAGATGAAGCCTCGATCGGTGAAACGGCTCCAGATCGTGCCACGTGGGGCTCAACAGTCGAGGTGTTATAGCGTGTGGGGTTCACGCACGCGTGGGATATCGAAGAGTCCGCGCGTGGACTGCACGCGCGCGTAGCACTCGAACGGTCCAGACGTGTAATGCACGCGGTCGGCCAGATATTTTATCCCTGCTTGATCGTGGCCGTTGGATTAGATCTTGATCCAACGGCCCATAGTTATCTGCACCAAAATAATTAAAATTAAATAGGGTTTGGGTTTGGGCCAACCGGGCCTTGTAATAATATTAGACTTCAGATTTGTAATGGACTTGGACTATCAATTTATTCATTTGGGTTTAACATGTTTTTTTGGATTTCATTTTATATTAGCCCAATAATAATAACATTAGTTATAACAACAATTAGTAATAATAATATACATACGATAATACATACGTATATACCTATGCAAACATTAATTAATATAACATACTAGCATGCGTACATATACAATCATATACATAATTAACATAACATCTACACACATTATTCGTAAAAACAAATACGCTCGTACTAAATATAGATACATACGCGACACACATACACGTATTTAATACGTATACATACATAGTTTATAATATACATGCACACATATATTAATAACACTCATGCACATAATAAACATATAATATAATATAATACAATGTATACATGCAACACTAATATACTATTAATTATACTAATATGTATTTACAGACCAGATAAAAATGAGTGATTACAGTTGCCCCTCTTTGCTTGTTCCCATGGAATGGGAACAAAGCAAAGATTCATAAGCACTCATTTTTATCAGACTTCCCTGTTTGTAGCTTTGGAAACACGTGTTCTTCTGGAACTCTCTGCTCTTCCTTAGCTGAATCTTCAGGCTCGTAAGTTCTTCCTATATAGAGCTTCGTCACCTTCCGATCTTGGAGCTACAGGCTCTTCCTATATAGAACCCTTCGCTCTGAAGCCTCGAGTTATGAGTCCCTCTTATATAGAACTTTCACTTCGAGACAGTAAAGCTTGGAGTCCTTCCTATATAGAACTATTTGCCTTCAACGCTGGTTTCTCCTATATAAAACCTTTTGCGTTGCTGATGGATTCTTCCGTCTAGGAGTTCCTCCTATATAGAACTGCTAGTCTTCAAACCCTGGAGCCGTCAGTCCTTCCTATATAGAACTTTTGGCGTCTGAAATCTTGGAGCTACGGGTTCTTCCTATATAGAACCTTTCACTCTAAGACATTGAAGATCGGAGCCTTTCCTATATAAGACTCTTCGCTTTTAAACACAACAAGATTTCCTATATAACCTTGTGTGTCATGGGTGAATTCCTTCGACTGGGAGTTCTTCCTATATAGAACTGCTAGTCTTCACCCTGGAGCCGTCGGTCCTTCCTATATAGAACTTTTGGCGTCTGAAATCTTGGAGCTACGAATTCTTCCTATATAGAATCTTTTACTCTAAGACATTAAAGCTCGGAGCCCTTCCTATATAAGACTCTTCGCTTTCAAACACAACAGGATTTTCTATATAACCTTGTGTGTCACGAGTGAATTCCTTCGACTGGGAGATCTTCCTATATAGAACTGCTAGTCTTCACCCTGGAGCCGTCAGTCCTTCCTATATAGAACTTTCAGCTTCTGAAGCCTCGGAGCGGAGGATTCTTCCTATATAGAACCTCTCTCTGCAAGCGCTGGGAAACATAGGCCTTTTGTATGTAGAACCATTGTCTTCACATTTGGGATTCACACCACGATGGCTATCGATGTCTCTTTGAATCCACGGATACCTGTCTAAGATAAGACAAAATGTTATGACAGATGAATTGACATGCTCCTAATCCTAATGATGTCTGACTATTCATGATGCACGAGTGCCAATATCTTGGTGGGCTTGTTTTGGTCCTCATCCGATCTCGTTGTTCACTTTCTCCTTTTTCACGGGCGTCGATACCCCACTTCACTGTCAGGTTCAACCATTCCAACCTTTCTTTTTCTCTATTTACGACTTGGAATTCTAAAGTGCCCTTTCGGGTTTTCGCTTTAGAGAGTTTTTTTAGGGGTGCCCTTCTGGGTTTTCACCCAAGGGATCTCTCTTGTTATCTCACATGTTTTCCTTGAATAGACAGGACGTACGCCATTGGTCATCCTATCCAGTTGTTTGAAGCTTTTCGCCTTCCCTATCAACAACCGCTATATAGGGAGCTAAAGGGCGAAGTTAACATTATTTTCTTTAATCACCTGCATTTCTAAGGCTAGATCACAGTAATGCTCAGAAATCTCTTGTTTTACCATAAGCTTATGTTAACTTATTTGCCTGAAATTAACAAGAAGGCAAGGAATGGATGCTCAAAAACATGATTTTATTACGATTAATGGCTTGGGATATCTTAAAAGAGGTATGACACACATGAGAAAGAAGGAAAAATAAGTATGAAATACAAGATCCCTCATTATCTTCGACATGAATGATACATGATCCTGTCAACTAGCGTAGGATTTTTTTGCCTGAAGCTCCCGCTTCGTGATGTTCATGGGGATGCCCTTCTCTTCGGATATTCAGTTTTTCAATTTATCTGAGCCTCCCTTTACGGGTTTTCAACCCGAGTCCTCCATCTGCTTCAAGACGCCCGGTTTCGGGTTTTCGCCCTGAGCTCTCCATTTTTTTCTTTTTTTCTTTTTTTTCAAAGATAGTATTTCTTAACAGCATCAGCATTTACAGGGTTTTTCAGCTCGTCTCCATCCATTTCTGTTAGGATTAGGGCTCCTCCTGAGAAGGTCTTTTTTACGACGTACGGCCCTTCCCAGTTGGTCATCCAATTTCCTCGTGAATCTTTCTGAATCGGGAGGATTTTCTTGAGCACCAGATCCTCTTCTTTGAATTCTCTTGGGCGCACATTTTTGTTGTATGCCTGCATCATCCGCTTTTGGTACATCTGACCATGACAAATGGCCTTTAGCCTCTTTTCATCAATGAGATTTAGCTGGTCGAGTCTGGCCTGCACCCATTCGGATTCTTCCAATTTTACTTCGTTTAAGACCCGAAAAGATGGGATATCTACCTCGATGGGGAGTACTGCTTCGGTACCATACACCAAGGAGTAGGGTGTTGCCCCCGTTGATGTGCGAATGGACGTCCTATAGTCGAAAAGGGCAAATGACAGCTTCTCATGCCAATCCCTGTAGGTATCCGTCGTCTTTTCTATGATCTTCTTTACGTTCTTGTTTGCTGCTTCCACTGCCCCATTCATTTTAGGGCGATAGACTGTGGAATTGTGGTGTGTTATCTTGAATTGAGTGCACACGTCCGTCATCATTTTGTTGTTCATATTGGGAGCGTTGTCGGTGATGACCCTTTCTGGCAATCCGTATCGACAAATAATCTCCTTCTTTAAGAACTTACATATTGTAGTCCTTGTGATGTTGGCGTAAGACGTTGCCTCTACCCATTTAGTGAAATAGTCTATGGCGACCAAAATAAAACGGTGTCCATTGGAAGCTTTCGGATGAATCTGCCCGATGACGTCCATGCCCCACGCCGCGAAAGGCCACAGAGAATTCATGGTGTGTAAAGGCGATGGGGGTGCGTGAATTTTGTCAGCGTAGATTTGGCATTTGTGGCATTTCCTGGCATAATCGATGCAATCTCCCTCCATGGTCAACCAGAAATAACCATATCTCATAATTTTCCGGGCTATAGACAGCCCGTTGGCGTGCGTCCCACAGAGCCCGTCATGTACTTCGGCTAAAATCTCCTTCGCCTCCCGGGCATCCACACATCTCAGAAATGTCTGATCATGACTTCTCCTATATAGGATCTCCCCATCTAAGACATATCTTGTTGCCATTTTTCTGAGTGTCTTTCTGTCATTGTCATTTGCCCCTTCTGGATACTTTCGAAGCTTGACATATTGCAAGATGTCATAGTACCATGGGTTTCCATCAATCCCTTCCTGTACATTACAACAATGAGCAGGCCTTTCAAACGTTCGCATCTCAATGGGCTTCATTTCTGCCCCGGTGTTTGTTTTAAACATGGACGCCAAGGTTGCCAAGGCGTCTGCCATCTGATTTTCTTCTCGGGGCAGGTAATTGAAGCTGACATTTTCGAATTCTTTGGTGAGCTCTTGAATCAATTCATAATATTTGACCAACTTCGGGTCCCTGGTTTCTCATTCCCCGCGCAATTGGTAAATTACTAAGGATGAATCTCCGAATACTCGAAGTTCCTTAACCTTTCTCTCAATAGCTGAGTTCAGTCCCATAACGCAAGCTTCGTATTCAGCTATATTGTTAGTGCAGAAGAATTCCAATCTGCTGGTGAAAGGATAATAGATGTCCTCAGGAGAAATTAGCACTGCTCTTATCCCATGTCCGATGGCGTTAGAGGCTCCATCGAAGTAAAGCTTCCATGATTTATCATCCGAAACCTCTTCCTCGGTTGTAATGCACATCAAGTCCTCGTCTAGGAAATTCAAGTTCAATGCCTCATAGTTGTCTGAAGCACGACTAGCTAGGAAATCTGCTACGGCACTCCCCTTTACGGCTTTCTGGTTAACGTATACGATATCAAATTCGAATAAGAGCATCTGCCATCGGGCCATCCTTCCTGTTAGTGTTGGCACTTCCATTAAGAACTTCAACGGGTCTAGCTTGGATATCGTCCAAGTAGTATGGTACAGCATATACTGTCTAAGCCGCTTGGTAGCCCAAACTAGAGCACAACACAGCTTCTGCACTGGCGGGTACCGCGTTTCGTAATCATTGAATTTCCTGCTTAGGTAATAGATGGCTTGCTCCCTTTTTCTTGACTCATCGTGTTGCCCCAATACGCATCCCATTGAATTCTCAAAAACTGTCAGGTAGAGAATTAATGGTCGATCTCGTACTGGTGCGACTAAAATTGGAGCATTTGTCAGGTACTTTTTGATCTTTTCTAGAGCTCTTTGACATTCCTCATCCCACACACCAGGATTATTCTTTCTAAGAAGTCTGAAGACCGGGTCACATCGGTCGGTTAATTGGGAAATAAAACGAGAGATATAATTCAACCTCCCCAGGAAACCGTGAACTTCCTTCTGAGTGCGGGGTGGTGAGAGATCCTGGATGGCTTTCACTTTATCTGGATCGATCTCAATCCCTCTTCTGCTTACCACGAACCCTAGGAGTTTTCCAGAAGTAACGACGAATGTGCATTTGGCAGGATTGAGCCTCAGCTGGTACTTCCGTAGCCTTTGGAATAGTTTTCTCAAGTTCTGTAGGTGCTCTTCCTCTGTTCGGGATTTGGAAATCATGTCATCCACATATACTTCTATTTCTTTGTGCATCATGTCATGGAAAAGAGTCACCATTGCTCTTTGGTATGTTGCCCCTGCATTCTTTAGCCCAAACGGCATCACTCGATAACAAAAAGTGCCCCACATGGTTTAGCTGGTCGAGTCTGGCCTGCACCCATTCGGCTTCTTCCAATTTTACTTCGTTTAAGACCCGAAGAGATGGGATCTCTACCTCGATGGGGAGTACTACTTCGGTACCATACACCAAGGAGTAGGGTGTTGCCCCTGTTGATGTGCGAATGGACGTCCTATAGGCGAAAAGGGCAAATGGCAGCTTCTCATGCCAATCCCTGTAGGTATCCGTCGTCTTTGCTATGATCTTCTTTATGTTCTTGTTTGCTGCTTCCACTGCCCCATTCATTTTAGGGCGATAGACTGTGGAATTATGGTGTGTTATCTTGAATTGAGTGCATACGTCCGTCATCATTTTGTTGTTCAGATTGGAAGCGTTGTCGGTGATGACCCTTTCTGGCAATCCGTATCGACAAATAATCTCCTTCTTTAAGAACTTACATACTGTAGTCCTTGTGATGTTGGCGTAAGACGCTGCCTCTACCCATTTAGTGAAATAGTCTATGGCGACCAAAATAAAACGATGTCCATTAGAAGCTTTCGGATGAATCTGCCCGATGACGTCCATTCCCCACGCTGCGAAAGGCCACGGAGAATTCATGGTGTGTAAAGGCGATGGGGGTGCGTGAATTTTGTCAGCGTAGATTTGGCATTTGTGGCATTTCCTGGCATAATCGATGCAATCTCCTTCCATGGTCAACCAGAAATAACCATATCTCATAATTTTCCGGGCTATAGACAGCCCGTTGGCGTGCGTCTCATAGAGCCCGTCATGTACTTCGGCTAAAATCTCCTTCGCCTCCCGGGCATCCACACGTCTCAGCAATGTCTGATCACGACTTCTCCTATATAGGATCTCCCCATCTAGGACATATCTTGTTGCCATTTTTCTGAGTGTCTTTCTGTCATTGTCATTTGCCCCTTCTGGATACTTTCGAAGCTTGACATATTGCAAGATGTCATAGTACCATGGGTTTCCATCAATCTCTTCATGTACATTACAACAATGAGCAGGCCTTTCAAACGTTCGCATCTCAATGGGCTTCATTTCTGCCCCGGTGTTTGTTTTAAACATGGACGCCAAGGTTGCCAAGGCGTCTGCCATCTGATTTTCTTCTCAGGGCAGGTAATTGAAGCTGACCTTTTCGAATTCTTTGGTGAGCTCTTGAATCAATTCATAATATTTGACCAACTTCGGGTCCCTGGTTTCCCATTCCCCCGCGCAATTGGTAAATTACTAAGGATGAATCTCCGAATACTCGAAGTTCCTTAACCTTTCTCTCAATAGCTGAGTTCAGTCCAATAACACAAGCTTCGTATTCAGCTATATTGTTAGTGCAGAAGAATTCCAATCTGCTGGTGAAAGGATAATAGACGTCCTCAGGAGAAATTAGCACTGCTCTTATCTCATGTCCGATGGCGTTAGAGGCTCCATCGAAGTAAAGCTTCCATGATTTATCATCTGAAACCTCTTCCTCGGTTGTAATGCACATCAAGTCCTCGTCTGGGAAATTAAAGTTCAATGCCTCATAGTCGTCTGAAGCACGACTAGCTAGGAAATCTGCTACGGCACTCCCCTTTACGGCTTTCTGGTTAACGTATACGATATCAAATTCGAATAAGAGCATCTGCCATCGGGCCATCCTTCCTGTTAGTGCTGGCGCTTCCATTAAGGACTTCAACGGGTCTAGCTTGGATATCAACCAAGTAGTATGGTACAACATATACTGTCTAAGCCGCTTGGTAGCCCAAACTAGAGCACAACACAACTTCTGCACTGGCGGGTACCGCGTTTCGTAATCATTGAATTTCCTGCTTAGGTAATAGATGGCTTGCTCCCTTTTTTTTTTGACTCATCGTGTTGCCCCAATACGCATCCCATTGAATTCTCAAAAACTGTCAGGTAGAGAATTAATGGTCGATCTGGTACTGGTGCGACTAAAATCGGAGCATTTGTCAGGTACTTTTTGATCTTTTCTAGGGCTCTTTGACATTCCTCATCCCACACACCAGGATTATTCTTTCTAAGAAGTCTGAAGACCGGGTCACATCGGTCGGTTAATTGGGAAATAAAACGAGAGATATAATTCAACCTCCCCAGGAAACCGCAAACTTCCTTCTGAGTACGGGGTGGTGAGAGATCCTGGATGGCTTTCACTTTATCTGGATCAATCTCAATCCCTCTTCTGCTTACCACGAACCCTAGGAGTTTTCCAGAAGTAACGGCGAAGGTGCACTTGGCAGGATTGAGCCTCAGCTGGTACTTCCGTAGCCTTTGGAATAGTTTTCTCAAGTTCTGTAGGTGCTCTTCCTCTATTCGGGATTTGGCAATCATGTCGTCCACATATACTTCTATTTCTTTGTGCATCATGTCATGGAAAAGAGTCACAATTGCTCTTTGGTATGTTGCCCCTGCATTCTTTAGCCCAAACGGCATCACTCGATAACAAAAAGTGCCCCACATGGTTATGAACGTAGTTTTCTCCATGTCGTTAGGGTCCATCTTTATCTGGTTGTACCCTGAAAAGCCGCCCATGAATGAAAACCATGAATGTCATGTAGTGTTGTCAACCAGCGTGTCAATATGTGGTAAGGGGAAGTTGTCTTTAGGGCTAGCTCGGTTTAGATCCCTATAATCTACACACATGCAAACTTTCTCGTCCTTCTTTGGTACTGGTACAATGTTTGCAACCCATTCGGGGTATTTGGCTACCTCCAAGAAACCAGCATCAAACTATTTTTTTACTTCTTCTCGGATCTTTAACAACATATCTAGTCTCATTCTCTGAAGTTTTTGCTGTATTGGTTTGCACTCCGATTTTGTTGGCAATTTGTGCACCACTATGTCGGTATTCAACCCTGGCATATCTTGATAAGTCCAGGCGAAGACATCTTTGAATTCCTAAAGTAAGGTTATCAGTTCGTGCTTGGTTTTTGAGGAAATCGTCATTCCTACTTTTATTTCTTTTCTCTCTTCTTCAGTCCTCAAGTTTACAACTTCTGTTTCTTCTTGGTGGGGCATGATCTGCCTTTCTTCGTTAGCCATCATTCTCTTTAACTCTTCCGGAACCTCACCTTCTATCTCATCATATCCTTCCTCAATTCCCTCTGAGACCTCAGGGCATTCAAAATTCACTCCAGGATTAGATCCGGTATCATTCATATCGTCAATCATGAGCGACCTGCATTAAATGAGAATGAATTGTATTGGGAAGGAGACGGCTTTATATGAAGGGAATGAACATGAAGAATGCATGAATGAAATAAATGAAACTTTGGTCATTTTAGGAAAGTGGGGATATTTTCATTTCAATCAAAAAGTTAACATAGGTGCCCCATACAAGAGATCCCCATTGTTTACGGGCAAAAACAAAAGGTTGATTCGGAGCATTACTCTGATCTATTCCTAAAAACTACAGGTAGATCAATGCAGCTCCAGTTATCGAGTGTTTCCCCGGGACGGCAGGGGCGGATGTTGGTCAACATTTTGCTGCCTTGGTCTTTTCTAGCTATCATGTTGATGTACATCCCTTCAAATGATTCATTGAGTATCTCCTCCTGGTTGAGTACGTCATTTTCCTTCATTGCCTCTTCACCCTCTTGACCTGGCTGGTAGAATCCTCCATAGACAAAAGTGGTTTTTAAACTAGGAAATGACACTGGTCTCCACGGAATGTCTTCTCTTTTAAATCTGGCTTTTCTTTGCTCTTCCTTTCTTTTGTATTCTTCTTTTCTCTGTTGGACACTTGGTTGGTAATCCAGCCCGAAACGATCCTTCTTGGTTATCATATTCTTGGCTCTTAGGTTTCCTTGTAATTTCTTCCCCAGCCCTTTTCCTACTTTGGCTCCTCGACCTAAAGTTTCTGCGACGGTCATCTTGGTACAATTAGATAACCTGGGGTAGGGGATCCGACTTCCCTCCGAAACAAACATGGCATTCACTAGTTCCAATGCTCAGAATGAGCATTTTGCAGCATCTTCATCATTTTGAATGCAGGGGGCGTCTGATGTCACGGAAGCAACAATCTCCTGCTCAGCCTCTACTGTGACCAATTTACCTTCGACTACAAATTTTAATTTCTGATGCAACGATGAGGGGACAACTCCTGCGGAGTGGATCCAGGGTCTTCCCAATAGGCAGCTGTAAGATGGTTTTATGTCCATCACCACAAAATCAATCACATATTCAGTTGGTCCGATCAATAGGGGCACCTCAATTTTCCCCATTGTTCCTCTTTGCGTACCATCGAAGGCTCTTACCGAATTGTGGCAGGGATTTAGGTGAGAACCATCTATTGGCAGTTTTTGCAGGGTCACCATAGGCAAGACGTTCAATGCTGACCCATTGTCGATCAGTACGCCCGGTACTACATACCCTTTGTAGTGGGTAGTGATGTTAAGGGCTTTGGTGGACCCCATTCCTCCCTCGGGGATCTCATCATCACTGAATGTTATATGATCATAGGCAGTTATATGCCCCACTATCATGTCCAGATTTGTCACAGAAATGTCCTGGGGCACAAAAGTTTGATTTAGCACTTTTAATAGCGTCTCCCGGTGTTTTTCTGAACTCAAGAGTAATTCCAGTACTGTGATCCTGGCCCGGTTGCTTTTGTAGTTGTTCTACTACGTTGTACTCACTATGTCTTAAGAACTTCAAAAATTCTTTGGCCTGGGCTTCAGTTTTCGGCTCATTCATCTTTGGGGGAGGTTCTTCTCCAAATATCTGCGTGGGGCTAACTGTTGTATTCTTCCCTTTATCTTTTTCAGCTGCTTTCAAAGCCTCAGAGGAATAACATCTGCCACTCCTTGTGAAATGGCCGGCCTCACCAACGTTTACATTGCTCTGGCTTTGTTGGTCCTTTAGCGTCGGCTCTTTTACCTGACCATGTTCTAGTTTTTCTTGCGTGGTCACATTTACAGCATAATTCCAGGGGGTTTGCCGCATATCTTTGAATGAGAATGGGGCTGGTGCTGAAATGATGATCCTGAGACTTATCTTGCTGGTTTCTCCTTGGGAGGCACCTGCATTCCCTGGCCTGGGAGAGATGATAAAAGGTCTATCATTCTCGTATTTAGATTTGGGGCTATCCGTCATGTGTACGTCCGACCCCTTCTTCCCCATAGGCTCCTCGAAGAATTCTATTTGTTTTTCATTCATTAATTGTTGTACTAATCTCTTGAACTCATCGCACTCTTGGATATCATGTCATCCAGTCTTGTGGAATTCGCAATACACTCCACATCCCTTCTGCCTTGTTATCATGCCTTTGTCGATCACGCGGGCCATGCATAACTGTTGAAATACCCACCGTAAAGGAGATTTGATTTCTAACACATCATCCTTAATCCTCCTGGTAAAGTATTCTTCAATAACATTTACTCCTCTGCTCCCATGATTAGGCAGCGGGTTATTGGCTACACTCGGTTCTTCAAACTTCAATATCCCAGAATCGATTAAATTCTACACAAGTTTTTTGAAAGCAAGACAGTTCTCGGTGGGATGTCCAGGGGTACCGCCGTGATAGTCGCAATGCGCGTTCGGGTTATACCAAGAAGGGAAGGGCGGATTGACATGAGTAACAATGTATGGACGGACCAGGTCTGCTTCGTACAACTGGGAATAAAGTTCTGAGTACGAAACGGGTAGGGAAGTGAAAGTTCTTCTCTCCTTTTCTTTTCTAGAGATTCTCTCATCTCTTTGATTCGAGTGTCGTGTTTTTCCCACAGGTGCTTGTGGCTGTGAGATTGTGAAGTTCTTCGGGGTGGTATAAGTGTTGGTGGCGTTTACTTCATTCCTCTTGCTATACTTCTGAGACCCTTCCCCGCCATCAATCCTACCACTCTTAATTGCCAATTCAAGGGACTCCCCAGTCCTGATTAAGTCAGTAAAGCACTGCGTTGTATTATTAATTAGGCGATCAAAGAGTGCCCCTTTCAGAGTATTAACAAATAACGGCGTAATTTCATGTTCCGGGAGGGGTGGCTGAATTTGGGCAGCCACTTCCCGCCACCTTTGAGCGTATTGTCGTAGACTTTCGTTGGACTTCTGCCCCATATTTTCCAACATAATTCTACTGGGGGTCATATCTGTTACATGCTTATATTGCTCAGTAAATGCTCTTGACAGATCTTTCCATGTCTTCACATTTGCCTTGCTCAGCTGGGTGTACCACCGTAACGCCGCTCCAGTTAGGTTGTCCTGGAAACAATGGATCAGTAGTTTTTCGTCCTTAAGGTAGGCCTCCATCTTTCCACAGTACATTGTTATGTGTGCGGAAGGACACGTGGTTCCATCGTATTTGTCGAACTCTGGCGTTTTAAATTTTGGCGGTAGGACAAGATCGGACACCAGACTTAAGTCGCTAGCGTCATTTCCAGATTCTTCTATAGATTGTAACGTTTTGAATTTTTCCTCCATGAGGCGAAACCTCTCATCCCACTTTTTCTCTACCTTGGTCATGATCCTTTCAACCATGTTCAGGTCTGGCACCTCTTCTTCATAGAGTGCTTCAGCGTCCGATTTGAAAGCTAGATGACATTTCTGCAGGGTCGATATACACCTTTCTAGTCGGGTTTGGTGCAGTTGGTTGAACCTTGTAGTGAACTGGGGTATTCTCTGGTTCTTGAACTGTTTCTCCTTCCACTCTTTTTCCAAGACTCTTAGCCAACAATGCGGTTATGTCGGATACTATAGATGCTTGTGACTGCGCAATCTGATCACTGAGGCTTCTTTGAGTCTCTTCAAGTCTTGTCTCGAGCTCTTTTTGCCCTTTTTCTAGATTGATTATCCTATCTTCCATGAGCTTGCTTTGTAACCGGGTAAGGTATGGATGATGAATGATTGCGGATTAACTACACACAACGCCACAATATTCATAATGTTAATATGGTTGCAAGAAAATAGATGCATGTATAATGATGCGAATGTCATGATGCAATGCAAGAATGTATGCAGATAAGGTACTGATTCCGCTGGTAATCACCCTTTTAAACTACTTCCACGGGAATTAAAGGGTCTAAATTACAATAGAGTTCGTATTACAAAATAAAGATTCCTAATACAAAAGAGCTAAATACAACACAAAGCCCTATAGATAAGCCCTAGCTCTATCTCCTAATTTTCCAATTGCCCTGAGTAACTTGAGGAACCTGGGAGCTTCTTCCATTTCCGGGACTATGAAAGGTCGAAGTGTTTCGGCCTCGACAGCCAAATCATTTACATGCCTGGCGACTCGTTGTATGTCCACCATCAAGTTTGCGTAATACTGGTCCCTATCCTGTACCATCCGGGAAGCACCACGCAGTCTCTTTTGCCAATAGGTGCCCCCTCCGGCTGCAGCCTCCTCGAACACACTAATTCTTTCCTTGTAATCCTCAACAGTTGCTTCGAGGGACTTAATTCGTGCTCGTAACATGCTTACTTCGCGCTCTCTTTCTTGTAGCTCAGTGAAGCCATTTCTCTGGCAGTACATTCGAAGGGAGTGTTCAACTTCCGCCACCTTTCCTTTTAATTCGTCATTCTGACTTTGGCTTTGCTCCAAACTTTGAATGGTGTCATCGTACAATTTTTTCATCTCTAACAGTCTATTCTGGCTACTCATGGACTTTCTTTTCCATACGGCGACATTTTCTCCCTCATGATGGACAGCTTATTTTCCCTTGTTGATTTCTTGCCTGAATCTTTCCTTTTCTTGATCAATGGCCTTCTTGGAGGACCGTTTTTCTTCCTCCATAGCCAAACGGCAGCTTTCTATCTCTTTCTCGATCGCTTTCTTGTTGATTTCTCGTTCTTCTTCCACCAAACGGATGTCATTCATTCTTTCTCTTTCCACAGCTATGAATTGACTCCGGCCGGCCTTCTGTATTTTTGCTTGTAGTAGAAGGTCATATTTTTGATAAAGAGTGTTCTTGTCGCTCAAATCTGCATTTAATTTCTTCAACTGCCTAATGATCCCATCCCGCTCGTCAACCTCTAAGCTTGCCTTATAGAGCTCGCTCGCATGTTGAGTCTGTTGGATGTCCATTTTCTTTTTAATTTCTTCGAGTTCATTCCGTAAGATGTCAGCTTCAGACGGTACCACCCTTGTAAGCTCTTCGAGTGACACTGTTGGTCCTTGATCAGATTCGGGAATCATATCGTTTACCCTCAAACGTCTCCAAAGATCGTAGTCTGGGGTGGTCATGTACTCGATGTCTCCTTCCACCCTAATCCGGTAACAATGGTCCCAAGCCCTCATGATAGTTTGAACTTTCTCTTTGAACTCCCCTTTGAAAAGAAATTCAGTTCGGCTTAACCCGACGGTGTTGGGAATGAACTGTCGCGATCCGAATTGTCGGGACACCAGAAGTGGGGCACAAGCAATCCCTCCATGTAGTCCCAACATCATCAGCCAATTGAAATCACCACAACTATATAAAAAGTAATTAACTCTATCGAGCCACGGGACCCTCCATACTATGTCCTCGCCTTGGATATTCCTGAAGAAACCGGCCCATTTTCTTGTTTTCAAGTCCTCTCGCCACTCTTTTGTTAAGTATTCCCGTAAAGGCAAAAAATCTCAGAAGGATATTCCCGGCAGAACCCTCGTCAGTGTCTTCCACATGTGGCTCTAAATCCATATACCATAATAGATTTGTGCGCATCCTCGAAAAAACGCCTTCTTCGTGCTTCCGAGTGGCATTTAGAGAAATAAAGGTCTCGCCAAAATAGCTGGTATCGGGTTTGCTCGCCATTTTATCCGCTCAAACAAATCTAGAATGGCCACATCAATGTTTTCCAGAATTCTTGGGAAGATCACCAATCCATATATTCCCAAGGCAAGCATGTCTAACTTTTTCTCCTCATCCGGATATGCATGTAGGATGTCTCGAATGTTTTCCCATGCAAAATCATCTTGTCTCCTCAAGTCGGATCAAGCCATTGACCCAATCGCCGCTCATTCCGGTAAAGGTTTTGAGCTTGGAAGTGTAATTCGATTCCTCGGAGGTTTTGCGTAGATCCAATCTTCCTAAACATTTATGATTAAGAAGAGCAGTGTATTCTTCTCATGTGGGCATCATGTCCCGTCCATTGAAGGTGAAGCGACAAACGGCAGGATTCAGAAATGAAAAATGGCTCAAGTAGGGGCTGGTTGACTGGATGTACATCAATCGTGCAATGTCACCATAACTATCACGGAATCTATCTTGTAATCTCTGGTCCCATTCTTCCCGGATACTTTGAAGATCCCTAAGTTGTTCTGTTGAAGACTCACATAGGTGTACCCGGCTATCACGCTGCGTTCACTTGGTAAACCTGTCCCCTTGGGCCTTCGGTGACTCGACCAATGTCTAATGACAAGTTGAGTTCCTCTTTTCTAAGACACATTTTTCCATGGTGAAAGACTTTCTGATCGGGTAAACCGCTTGATCCAGTACCTTTATGTAATGCGAATGTAATAATGCATGAAAAAAATAGCCAAAAAAGGAAACAAGTCAGTACCGGATAGAATTAATAAATACACAAATAAAAGGACAAATTAAATAAGGTAAACAAATAAAAACAAAGAAACCTATTTATCCCGTCTAAAACACCTAAGGTTATCCGCATGGCTCTAAAGGGGTGGGTTTCTCTCTGTTCTCTACATGCAGTGTTGGTGCTAAGAGGTACCCGAATTGTCCTTGCTGTCCTCTACTAAGAGTAGCAAGGCCCTCGATCATCACCCATTATAGGCTCCTTTCAACCGGGTTCAATTCAGGGGGACCCATTCGCTTATGCCTGCAGGAATGAACGATATCCTTACGAAAGCATAAGGTACTCGAGCCCCGAAGGTACTTGCTAGGCCTACACGGGAGAACGATATCTCCATGAAAGCATTAGCGTTTTCCCCTCACTAAAAAAACGAGTTTATATGCCAAATTTTAAATGCGTTAGAATAAACGCGCAATTATAACCGAACGTTAATTTAATAGTCACTTTAACCCGGAATTTCTAATATTAATAAAGCGGTAATTATTTTAAAAAGCTTGACTCTCTTATTGTTTTCAAAAAACAAAAAAATTCTCCCCAGCGGAGTCGCCATCTGTAGCGATGTCCCCTTTCGCTAAAAAAATGAGGTTTTCGACGTGTTTGGGATTTTTTGGATATAAAATATTTATTCCGTAGGGGTTTTGAAAATATCGTATGTTATTAAAATTTGGAGTCGCCACCGGCCACTTAGGTAGGCCGGACACCATAAAACCAGAGATTTGAAAACTATTGGGTTCGGGAGTCGGTTACGGATGGGGAAGGATTAGCACCCCCACACCGCCCAAAATTGGTACTTTAATAATTACCGCTTTATTAATATTAGGTTTTCCGGATTAAAGTGACGATTAATTTAAAATTCGGTCATAATTGCGAATAAATTTTAAGGGCCCCGTTATCCGAGAGTAAACGCCCAACCACTATCACTACGCCTAATACTGGCCCCGTTTACGCTCGGATAAAAAGGCACCGCATTGACAATTTATATCTCGATATGCAATATTAGTGGCAAAATATAAAACATGGCAAATAATTTAAATGCAATAAATATTAACATGACAGAATACTAATCTAACATAAATAAAATACGTAATTAAAACACACATATACATATCAAGCTTAATAGTAGATGAAAACAAATTTAACATGTCACAATAACAAGGCAGGAATAAATACGTGTGTAGACAAAAACATATATTTCAAGAAGACATACATATTAGAAATAAAACATATTTCAACATATATAGAACAATATATTATACATAAAAAGAAGATACACTAACACGTAACCTAAAGGCCAAGAGAACATACAATACATACAAGAAATACAAAACATGTTGTGTACGAGCCAACTAGAACATAATAGGCGTAATACGAATAACCGAACAAATACATAAAGATACATAATCATCATAAACTTAACACACATATACATGTAAACATAAAAATACAAGGCATATACGAGGGATATATAATAAGGCAAAAGACTACATCAACATATATGATTATAATACGAACATGAATATTTACATGGAAATAGGACTGAAATGAAAAAAAATAAACATCAGTGGCAGAAATTAAAGGACAATAATATGCAATTTAAGGACGAAAATGCAAACATGACCGAACTTGAAAGGACTAGAACTGTAATTAGACCAAGGGGCAGACCCGAAATGAAAAATTCAAAAACGCGGGATGGTTAAAGGGGTAATTTTACCATTTAAAAACTGATTCGATGTAATTTAGGGACTGGATTGCAAGATTTTGA
Source organism: Hibiscus mutabilis (assembly GCA_019671005.1). NCBI lineage: Eukaryota > Viridiplantae > Streptophyta > Magnoliopsida > Malvales > Malvaceae > Hibiscus > Hibiscus mutabilis. The sequence continues at coordinate 72,253,820 of CM033721.1, read as the reverse complement.
AATATAAGGGGACTGGAATTGTAATTATACCATGCGGCGAGACAAAAACGAAAATATTGAAAGCGCGGGGGGATTTATTACGTAATTTACCCATTTCACAAAATAATAACACCTATAAAACCCCTTTTTTTGGCCGGAATCAAATTTTCCCCATTTTCATTCATTTTTCAGTTTTTATAACGCCCGTTCTCTCTCATTTTTCTCTCAACTCACCCCTGAAGAACCCAGAATCCGTCTTCTCCGCCGCCGGCCGCCGCTAGCCGGCGCCGGCGAGCCCCAAAAAATACACCAAAATGAACCTCTCCTTACCCTCGACACGAATCCAAACTTAGATTCGGAGAAAAAGCCTTCATTCGTCCTAGATCTAAGAAATACGAAACGTAAAAAACCCTTTTTTTGTATTCAACCCAAAACGAAACCAAAAAAGGACCTCCCACTCCTTTCAGTTCACCATATTCGGCTTGGGAAAGCCGAAGAGGCTTATCACTGGTGAGGGGAGATCTACAGACGACGATGGTAACGACCCTAAACCTTTCTTCTTCTTTTTTTACTACGTATATTTTTGTATGCATGCAACAAAGTGAAAAAAGAGAAGAGTATTACCACTGAAGACTGGTTTTTTTTTCTTTCGATTACAACTTGTCTTGTTTACAAAATGTTTGTTTCATACATATATGCCTGTCTTTTGGTTTGGTACAAGTAATTTAATATCTATTTTCAGATCTGGACTGATTATTGACATAATCTTTCTTTTCTTGTGTCTGAGCGCGGTGGTTGGAGATCGGCATGGTGAAGTATGGTGGCGATGTGGGGGTTCTGTCTTTGGCCAGAGGCGTTCTCGGCCGTTAGATCAGATCTGATCTAACGGTCGGGCTGGCTTGAAGGATGAACGGCCCAGATGAAGCATCGATCGGTGAAACGGCTCCAGATCGTGCCACGTGGGGCTCAGCAGTCGAGGTGTTATAGCGCGTGGGGCTCACGCACGCGTGGGATATCGAAGAGTCCGCGCGTGGCCTGCACGCGCGCGTGGCACTCGAACGGTCCAGACGTGTAATGCACTCGGCCGACCAGATATTTTATCCCTGCTTGATCGTGGCCGTTGGATCAGATCTTGATCCAACGGCCCATAGTTATCTACACCAAAATAATTAGAATTAAATAAGGTTTGGGTTTGGGCCAACCGGGCCTTGTAATAATATTAGACTTCATATTTGTAATGGACTTGGACTATCAATTTATTCATTTGGGTTTAACATGTTTTTTTGGATTTCATTTTATATTAGCCCAATAATAATAACATTAGTTATAACAACAATTAGTAATAATAATATACATACGATAATACATACGTATATACCTATGCAAACATTAATTAATATAACATACTAGCATGCGTACATATACAATCATATACATAATTAACATAACATCTACACATATTATTCGTAAAAACAAATACGCTCGTACTATATATAGATACATACGCGACACACATACACCGTATTTAATACGTATACATACATAGTTTATAATATACATGCACACATATATTAATAACACTCATGCACATAATAAACATATAATATAATATAATATAATACAATGTATACATGCAACACTAATATACTATTAATTATACTAATATGTATTTACAGACCAGATAAAAATGAGTGATTACACTTATGGAAACTTTTCGTTTCCACCGCTAATGCATGGGATATTTTCTCATATTCTTAATTAACCTATTTAAAAAAGAAAAATTATATTCAATACATTGACGGCCACAAACGCCTTAATTTTAGGGTTTATGGTCTTAGTTTAGGGTGTAGGGTTTATGTGTAAAGGTTTAAAATTTAGAGAATTTAGGGGTTATGATTTAAGGTTTTAGGATAATATGTTGAGGATTTATGTTTTAACCTATAAACACTAAATTCTAACCTTAAACCTTAAATTATATTCACAATGCCTAAATTCCAAACTACTAAACCTAAACCCCTAAAATCTGCACCTTAAATTGAGTCCTTAAACCCTAAAGCTGAGACGCATGTGGAAACTAAAAATTTCCACCGCCAGTGTATGGAATAATTATCCATTCTTAATTAACCTATTTAAAAAAATTATAAATAAAAGGTAAAAATAAAATTGGTGCCCGTCCCACCAATATCATAGATCCATCCCTGGTAATGATTCTAATAATCAAATTTCAAGCCCTGCAGATATTAAATAAAAAGTCATTTCAACTTGAAAAATTAAATAAAAACAGGATTTTCATGAGTATAGATATGTTTTAATCTTCAAAACAATGAAAATCTTTGATGTTTATCCCTATCTAGGTGCTTAGCCAGTTATACTACAATACATCATCTCTGTTAACATGACAGACAAACAGACAAGTTCAGCCCTTCATTGCTAATGATCCTCTGTACAAGACCAACAAGCTGAGCAGTTTCACGGCTTGCTTTCCGAAATCAGCTCTTCGGCAAGTGCTATATATACATATTTCCGATGTCGTATCGCATAATCCAGAATCGTTGTGTTTCCATCTTGTTCAGAAGCAATGTTGGTTCAGTCTCATCTGGAATTTTTTTCAGCAGCGCCATCTCATTTCGGGTTCAGTCCTGGTCCAAGTTCCGAATTTGCAGACATGGTTGTTAATTCCTAGTTGTTTGATAAAAAAATACCATGTTAGAAACCAGATTTCATATGTATTTTGTGCATCCATATGGAGATTGTGTAGCAAGTAACTGAATCTCAAACCTGACTAGATGATGATATCCTCGAACTCGAGAATGCACTGCACAAACTATCAATAACGCTGTTCACACGACTACCGCCACATGTGTAGAATCCTTGGCTAAAATCACTGCTGCCGTATCCTTGGTTATAACCACTACTGCTAGAACCGTTATTGCTGTATCCAATGTCCCTTAATCGGTTAAGTTCGGGAACTATAACGGTGGCAAGATCTGATCTGTCCCTCTTCCTCGGCTCTGCACATTTTATTGCCAGTTGAGCATATGATAAAGCCTCTTCAAGTGGCCAATTTGGCACAGCTGGATCAAGTAAATCGGATAAAGTTCCTTTTCCAATGGCCCTTTCAACATGGTGAGCAATACCCATCGGAGGCTTGGCTGTAATAATCTGGAGCAACATTATTCCGAGTGAATAAATGTCTGATTTAGTCGTTAGCATGCCTGTTTGCTGATATTCAGGGTCTATGTAACAGAAGGTCCCTGCTGCAGAAGTCATGTGATATTGTGTTACACTGTCAGCTACAGAAGGGGAACTAGCCGTGCTAGGCCAACATCACTGATTTTGCTCACGAAATTGCGGTCGAGGAGAATTTTAGCAGGCTTAAGGTCTCGATGCACTAGTGGTTCCGGCTTCGATTGGTGAAGGAACAGAAGTGCAGTTGCAATTTCAGCAGCTATTTTGAACCGTCTCCTCCACGAAAGTGGACGAGTATTGCCTTTTCGAAATAGTCTATCTTCTAAGCTGCCATTGTGCATGTATTCATCTACCAAGCATCCATACTCGGGGCAGGCGACCATGTTCGGGTGTCTAATGCTGCAAAGAACCTCAACCTCTTGCTGGAATTGTCTCTTCCCTTGAGCAGCATCTGGTCTCAAAATTTTGATGGCAACTGGAGTGTGATCAAGTTTGCCTTTATAAACAGGTCCATAACCTCCTTCTCCAATCTTGTTTTCTTTTGTGAAATCCCCAGTAGCTTCTTCAATTTCTTCTATGGTATATTTTCTGTAGCGGACGTCGTTAATCGCCAAGGCATGCAAAGCCTGATTTTTCTCATCTGACTCTTGCTTAGCTTTATACTCTGCTTGTTTTCTTCTATATGCTTCCATCTCTGCTAGCTTCTGTGCTGCCTCAGCTTCTTCGATCGCAGCTCTGCATTTAGCCTTCTCCTTCTCTGCCATGGCAAGAGCTGCTTCTTCAGCTTGCCTGGCTTCCTCAAACCTGCTAGCCTCCTCCATCTTCCATTGATGAAGCTCATTAGCTTGCACTTAAAAAAAGTCCATTATGTTCTCAAAATAATGTTCTTGACACCCTTTAGAACTAGAGAATATGGTAGTAATAAATCACCGTTTTCTTGGCCGTGAGAGCTTCTTTGCAAGCCGAGCTGTACATATCCATGGTTTGCTTAAGTTCAAGCTTTAACCTTCTCATTTCATCTTCTAGGTCTCTCTGCAATTCATGTACATATCATCTTATGATCAGCAATTGTGTCATTAGGCCAGTTGTGCTTAACTGTACAGACACATCACAGAAGCTAAAAACCGAAGGACGCTTACCGAACTTTGTTGAAATGGCTCCGAATGGCTGCTTGAACCCACATCGAAATCCAGATCTTGGTCAGATATATCAACAGATCCGAGGGAAATTCCTGGAAAGTCTATGTCACTAGACAAGGAGTCTTGTCTCAATGATGACGGTCCTCGGACTGCATCAATGTGGAATGACGTATTTCCTGGGGAGCTTCTGGGTCTGTCACGCGCAAGTACTCTCGAGGAAATATCAAAGGAATGTCTCTCCGGTCCTGCAGTTCCTCGTACTCCTCTCATACTTCGTCCTCTGTCACAAACATAGACTGTCAACGAGACACCGATCTTTTAATCAAATACCAAAAATGTAACCGACTTCACCCTACCTGTATCCGTCACTGTCCATTAGATCCGACGGAACCTGTGATGGCGTTCCTAGAGGTGCCTTTGGCGGAGCAGCGGTAATCGACACGGATCGTTGTGCTGTTCGCACCGACACAATCTTACCTTTGGAAATTACATACACAGAACAAAACACTGGTGCAGATTTGATCAAGGTAGTCGGAATGTCACTTTTGATCTTCTTGTAAGACAAGTAACTGAACTTTGATTTGTTAGAACATAACATAGAGAAAAAACTCAGAACTGAACATCGATCATCAGAACATAATACATAGAAAACCCAGAAATTCGAAACACGAAGCAAGATATATCGAACCTCGTTATCCCACTCCTGGTTGCTGCACCGAGGACTATGTTGTTAATCAAGTTTCTACTGATGTAGTCCAAAATTGCTTTGGAGGCATCAGCATCCTCAAGGACAACCTCCTTCAGTTGAATCTGAATTTGACAATGAAATTAGATTACATTTAGCTTCAATTTGGTGAACAAGTTCTTAAAGTTAGGGTCTACGAACTCTGATCTTTTCTGCAATTCATTCAACTTTTCGAAATGTATTTTTTCACTCCTCGTACCAACTTTTTTTTTCTATTAGATCCATTAAATAATTTGATCTGTAATGGTATGACATATACACCTATAATTATAGGGACGGACTAAGTAGTTTATGTTAGAGACAAATTTTTATAAAATTTTAGGGTAGAGCGACTGCCCCTCGAGCCCCCTCGCTCCACCCCTACCTCTAAAAATTGGACCATTGTTCATGGGAAACGCTTACTTACCCCTTAGCGAGCGCAGTAGCCGCGATAAGGGATGTAAAGCTGGTTTACGTCGTTATCAGATTCGCATTCACTTTCTGCATGAAAATGACAAAGAAATCAGAATAAAAAAAGAATGCATTCTTTGTTTCTTTTTAAAACCTCTTATATCCGATTAATCCGAAATAAATATTACAGAGATTTATTATAGGACAATATTTTTAGTCTAGTTTACTTCATTAACTACATTAAAATATTAAAATCATGCTTATTTGAGTGACTTAATGTCTTGTTCGATTAGACCAACCAGTAGTTTGTTTTTTGAGTTCTTTTACACTTTTCTTTGAATAAAAAGAGGGCAATGAAAATGATAATAATAGGTTAAATATCTGAACCTAAATTTCGTTTTAAGATGTAATTAGATGTCTAAATTTTTGTCCAATTGAATATTCGAACTTGACTTTAAGATTCACTTTGATACCTAAACTTATTTTGGTCCAATTAGATTACATAAATTGATTTTTAAGTTGGATAACATCACCATTGGTCAGTAAATTATACTCTCCTTTTGTTTTGGCATCAAACTTTTATTTTTGGTAAAATAATTACTAATGTTACGTTTTTTCTTATTTTGATCACCTGCCGTTAAAAAAACTCACAAAAAACAGGAAAGCGATAATAGTTTTGTGACCAAAATAAGAAAAAAGCAATAGATTTGTGAACAAAAAAGGGAAAAAAAAGTAACATCAGGGGAAAATGAAATATTAGTGACGATTTTGCACAACATAATAGTTTGGTGACCAAAACAAGAAAGTAGAAATACTTTAGTGATCAATGATGATGTTTATCCTTTTAAGTTTAAGTTGGTGCTTAAACTTAATGGTAGTCGTTTAATGTAAGCAACCATTTGGACCAAAAAGTAAGGTTCGAGTATCAATTTGAATCAACAAGTTAAATTCATATACTTAACTGAAAAAAAAAACTTCAGATACCAAATTGCAATTTAAAGTAAACTTCACATACTAAAACATATATTTACCCATAATAATATGAGAAAACAAGAGAAGGGGTACCCACGGGATTTATTCCTAACATGGATCAATACGATGAACGGATTGGAGATGACGAGTTGTCGATAGCCCAACGGACGGCGTGCGGGCTGTTCTTATCTTTGTCGATGGCCACCGCGGTGGTATTGGCGGGTACATTGTCATCCCATGAGAGGCGAGGAGCCATATCAATAAAACGACGCTGTCTGTGGTCGGAGCTCACGGCAACGGCAGTGTACTGTTTGCTATCAGGCTTTTGTGGTTGATGACAGAATCAAGTTTCTGCCACCACCACAGGCACCGCCGTCGCGACACCGGGGGGCAATGCCACCTCACCGCCTGGTATGGCTTTCTTGTTAACAGAAACGGAAAGGAAAAAAAGGGTCGAACGATACCAACAACTAAATGGGGAGGATGAAGGACAAAAAAAGAAAACATGGGTGAAACTGCAATGGTTTCCGCCATGGCTTGTTTTAGGCAATTTGACCAGGTCCATGGCCGTAAAAACTGTCATTTGCAAGAGAAACAGATTAAATTTTGCTGCCAGATTTTGCTAAGAGTTTAACCATGAAAGCTTTCAACAAAGGGGGTGCATGGTAAGGGGAGTAGTATTATTGAAATTATTAACTGACTAAAATATATATATTAGAACATTTGAAAGAAAAAAAAAAGACGAAAGGGAGACCGGCCACCAATTGAAAGCAACTAGCAGAATGAGAAAATAAAAGGAATTATAAGATAATCAAAATTCACATGTTTAGAAATTTTATATATAAAATAACCAGCTTTGAGAAGGGAGATAGGTGGAGAAGCTTTGAAATGCTCTTATAGATTTGACATGTGTCATCACTTTCCTTTTTTTCCCTTCCTTACACACATTAGACACACTCTTTCTGTCTTTTTCATATGCATTTTCTTATTCTTTAATTTTTTCTGGTCTCAAATTATCCATATAGTATTATCTATTATTGTATTGCAGATAAAATATAAAAGAATATAAACAAATCTAAATCTTATTTTGATCAATAAATGTAAAAAAAATATTTTTAATCCTTAATTTTTTTTATTAATAAATGTTCAGCAAAGTAAAAGGCAAATTTAGTGGGATAATCCACTTTAAAACTTTAATTAGGTTATTAGGGGCCTTCAGACTATATTTGGCAAAATAGGCCAATTTTTACAGGACCACGTCATCTGCTCTTGACGTTCTTGGGCCAGATTGGACCTCGCCATGTGGAGGTGGCGAGGTTCTGTGGATTATGGCAGCTGTGTGGTACAGCGACTCAGCATCTCAGCGATGGCAGCGACTCAGCGATGACAGTGGTGCAGTGAGGGTAGACCATGCCACCTCCACATGGTGAGGTGTGCTGGACCTCGCCACCTCCACATGGTAAGTTGTTATGGGCGTCAGCAGCTGCATGCGTGCAATCAGACCAACTTTCATGTGAAAGCTGATTAGGCTATTTATTTATTTATTTATTTTAATTCTTTGTGTATATATATAGGGTTTGAGTGTATAGGGGTTGAGTAGAAAAAAATATTCATAGAGTTTAAGTTGAAAATTTGAGAGAGTTTGAGTTGAAAATTTTGGTGATATCTATTTTTTGAAGATATACTCGAAGGCAGTGAAGATTGTGGAAGTATATATTTTTGTAGATCTTCGCACTTTCTCAAAAGTAAGTATGTATGTAATTGGTTTTTTTAATTAATCCGTTGTTTTTTTAATTATAGAGGGATTGTAGAATTTTTTGTGTGTGATTGAAGATATATTCAAATGATAATAACTTTTTTATTGTTGAAGTCTTTATAGTACATTTACACGGTTTCTCGTCGAATCCGGTAAGTTTTTATATTTTTTAAATTTATATTCGTGTAGATCTTAATTTTTGAAGTTAATACATTCTCATTTTTTGGTTGTATATATATTCGAATATTTAATGATAATTGTTTTGCAGATTTGCAAATAGAAAATGGCATCTGGAGGAGTTTTGTTGTACTGTGACCATCAACACATTTCATCTCATATTCATGAAGATCAAGTAAGTAATTTAAAATTAATTATGTCATGTATAATATGAAATAATTTATTATAATAAATTAATTATAGGGTGTGGAGCATAGCATCCGCCGTCGAGGAATGAAGATCAAGAAACCTTCTGATCACACAGTTTATTACCTAATGCGTGCCGATTTTTATAATACTTCATTTCTCCATGGATTTAAAATAGTCCCCGGGTTGATTACTGCATTGATTGAACGGTGGAGACCAGAGACTCACACATTTCATTTTCCATTTGGCGAATGCACAATAACTCTGGAGGATGTAGCAGTACAGCTTGGTGTCCCAACAAATGGGAAGTCGTTGGTTGGAGAAAACAAGTATAATGCATTTGAGCTTTGCAGGCAGTGCCAGGGCAAAGTTCCTCCTGAGTCATGTATGGACGGTCTACGTCTCAGAATTTCATGGTTGCAGCGAGAATTTATTGTAACAGATGAATATACTCGCGAAGAACTTGTGTGTGCAGCTCGAGCATATTATTGCAACTTATTGGTGGGGTATTGATGCCATATACATCTGGTAATATGGTTCACACACAATATCTACCGTTCTTAGCTGATTTTGACAGAGCTGCTACATATAGTTGGGGTTCTGCAATATTGGCATTCTTGTACCATGAAATGTGAAAGGTCGCAGTTATGGATGGTGAGAAGAAGAATTCAGATATGGGTGGATGTTAAATCTTATTGCATTCATGGGCGTGGTATAGACTACCTTGTCTAACGCCCATTGTGGAAGTACACGTACCGATGGATTTTCCGCTTGCTGAAAGGTAATATTGTGATTGCACTCGTATATGGCTATTTTATTGATCTAATATTTATCTGAAATGACTTAGAAATATAGGTTCAATATCTTTGTAGATGGAGACATGAGTTGAAGAATGCGGGGTGGTGCACAACACTGTCAGAGATACAAGACTAAAAATCCAAACAATAGAAAAAAAATCAGGTATCATAATATTAGTTTTAAATTTAATTTTTGACTTTGTATTTTTTAAAGTAATATGTTTCTATTTTGTTTGTGTATGCATATTATTAATATTTGTGTTTTACAGTTTTTTTGGCAGCCGTACGCGAATGAAATAATCAAGGCTTGCATACCAGACAGTGTGCATCATTATGGGGTGCAATTGTGCCTTTGATCCATTTTTCTATTGTTGAGTATCATTGTGCTGACAGAGTGTTGCGGCAGTTCAACTTCCATCAACCTATTCCTAGAGCTCTATCTGAACATATTCATACTGTTCGTAGAGGTAGATTCAATGAGAATTGGACTGTGAAGCAAGCCGATTTCATTGAACAGAAGGAGGAAAGATGGACGCGGTAGGATGATAATTTGAGTCCAATTCAAGCCAGTGATTTTGAATTTAATACAGAGTACTATTCGTGGTTTTCAAAAAATGGAAAACCGTTCATAGTATCTGTCAAAGATACAAATAAATGGCTTGAAGATCCGCGGTGTTCAAGACACGTACAGTTCTCATCCGAGTATGGTCAGAGCTCTCAAGAACCAACAGATGAACCAAACTTGGATTGTTTTACGGATTGACATTCTTCATGGTCTCCGGTGCAATCTCAATCCCCCGATAAATGTAAGCAATAATCTTTGGGAAGAGCCAATACAGCATGGGTATCCACCATTTGGTAATGTTTCAGAACAACCACCATTTGGAGAAAGCTCATCATTTCATCAAACATTTGGATTTGGTAATGTTTCGGAACAATCACCAATCAATTTTCAAATTGGTGGCAGCTCATCTTCTCAAACGGCTTACAATGATGATGAATGATACATACCACAATTTCAATATCCTCAAACATCCGTATATAGGGAAGGTATGGGTATTGGTAGTATGACATCTCTGTTGTCGACTACGACCATTAGCAGCTCATTATTTCATTCGAAAGATATGTATCGTACACCACCTTCTATGCAGATGATGAATGATCAATTTGTCAACGATGAGTAGTGACAAGAGTAATATTTTGTCAAATAATTTAAGCCTTAATCTCAAATTAAATAAAGACGTAGTATAGAGAAGAAGGTTTCGGTTCACATGGACTAAGGAGTTTCTGATATACGATTGTTCTGATTCTGACTGTTGCGAGGCAATATAGTAAATGGGGGGTTGAGCAAGAAAGCTAAAAATAACTGTAGAGTAAAAGTGAAAACGATGGAAGTAAATTTTGAAGAGTAAATTAATTTAATTAATTAGCCTCAATCTTTACTTCGTTTCAATTCAAAATGATTATCGAAAAAATATTTTTACTCCGAATACATGCCGGTTGCTGTAGAAAAGCAATTTTCTAGCTTTAGGAAAAACTAATTAACGCATAAAAATAAAGCAGAGTTTAAGTTTCTGCAGAAAAGAAGAAGAAAACAGAATTGATTTTCTGTTATTGAATATTTTTTTCAAAAAATTACATCCTTTTACAGTGAATTTATAGACTCAAGTATTGGACTTTAGTTACAATTAGGAGTCCTAAGTACATAAGACATCTAACTCTATCTTTTAGGAAGTAAACTTTAATTTAAACTACTATTTACATGAGGACTCTAACTCTATCTTTAAACTTTAATTTAAACTACTATTTACATAAGGACTCTAACTCTATCGGATAATCTAACACTCCCCCTCAAGTTGGAGAATATACATTGTATAATCCCAACTTGAATAGAAACTTGTCGAAAGAAGCTTTTGGTAGTGTTTTTGTAAGTACATCTGCCACTTGTTCTTCTGTAGGAACATAAGATAAAGAAGCTGTCCCACTAGTAATCTTTTCTGAGATAAAATGCCTGTCAATCTCCACATGTTTAGTCCTATCATGGTGGACTGGATTTTGAGCAATTTGTATGGTGGACTGATTATCACAAAAAATCTCAAACTTCTCATCTTGGTTCACATTTAGCTCCTTCAATAGCTTTAACAACCAAATTCCTTCACACATTCCCAATGCTAAAGCTCTATATTCTGCTTCAGTACTGCTTCTAGATACAACTGTTTGTTTCTTACTCCTCCAGGTCACTAGATTTCCCCAAACAAAGGAGCAGTAACCACTAGTTGATCTTCTTTTCATCGATTCGTTTGCCCAACTTGAATCAATAAACTGAACAGTCCTTTCTTGAGTCTTTTTAAATAGCAATCCATGCTCGTGTCCCTTTCAAGTATCTCAAAATTCTAATTGCAGCTTCCATGTGATCTTCCCTTGGATCAGTCATGTGTTGTTGATAATATTAATGGAAAAGCAATGTCCTGGTCAGTTAATGACAAATAAATCAATTTTCCCACTAACCTCTCAAATTTACCCTTATCGCCTTTAGGGCTTGTGTCCTCTCTATTGAATTTTAAGCTCGCTTCCATGTGAGTATCAACTGGTTTGCATCCCAACATTCTGCTTCATTAAGTAAATCAAGAACATATTTTCTCCGGTTTATCACTAGACCTTTGCTCGACCTAGCAACCTCCATGCCTAGAAAGTATCCGAGCTTTCCTAGGTCTTTTGTTTCAAACTGTGTATTTAACAACCCTTTCAAGTGACTTATCTCTTCATCATCATCACTGTCAGAATAATGTCATCCACATATACTATTAAAATAACCCTTTTATTGCTAGAGGTTACCTTAATGAAGAGAGTGTGATGATCGCCAAGGATTGTTTGTATCCATTTTCTAAAATCGCCTTGGTGAATCTGTCAAACCGGGCTCTAGGTGACTGCTTCAAACCATAGATGGATTTATTAAGTCTGCAAACTTTTCGATCTCCTTTTACTGACTTCAAGCCCGAAGGCACTCTCATGTACACTTCTTCTTCCAATTTTCCATTAAGAAAGGCATTACAATGTCAAGTTGATGAAGCTTCAGTCCTTGTTTACAGCCAAGCTTAAGAGAACTCTAATCGTATTTAGTTTAGCTACAGGAGCAAAGGTCTCATTATAATCAATTCCATAGGTTTGAGTAAAACCCTTGGCCACCAACCTCGCTTTATACCTCTGTATACTGCCATCAGAGTTGTATTTTATGGCGAACACCCATTTGCATCCGACTGTTTATTGCCTTGTGGAAGATTTGTAATGGTCCAAGTATCATTCTTTTCAAGTGCTTCAATCTCCTCTTTAACAGCCCTTCTCCATTTCGAATCTTTTAGAGCCTCCTCAATAGTGTTAGGTATCTGTTCTTTATCTAAGCAAGCTGTAAAAGCCTTAAATGATGGCATTAGATTACCATAAGCAACATACCTCTGAATGGGGTGTTTTGTAGATTGTCTTACCCCTTTCCTTTTAGCAATAGGCAAATAATCAAATTCAAGTAAATGAGAGGGAATCTCGGCTAGAACATTACCTCCATCATTTTCATTGGCAACTGAATTCAAGTCCAATTCTCGGCAAGTGTCAGATTGCAAAACAGCCTCTAGAATAGTTTTCTGTTTTCTGGTATAAACTTTCAATTGCTTAGGAGGCTGAGGGGTTTGTGAGGAAGGTTTGGGTGAATTTTGAGGAGTAGTAACAATAGGTGAAGGATGGGAAGCTGTAGGTGTAATAATAGGTGAAGAAGTAGAAGGGTTTAAAGGAGTATGGGGTTCAAATAACAAAGGATTATTAGTAGGTAATAACTCTGAAGGTAAAGAAGGATAAACCTGATTGGTAGGAGGCTGAAAAACATCATAATTCTCCCCCTGATTTGCAGACGCAGGGAAATAAGGTTCATATTCAAAAAAGGTGAGATCCAAGGAAGTAAAAAATTTCTGAGAATGAGGATGATAACATTTGTAGCCCTTCTTAAGTGAAGAATACCCGACCAAGACACACTTCAAGGATCTGGGGTCAAGTTTTGACCTAGAGGGAACATAATCTTTCACAAATACAGTGCAACCAAAAACTTTGAAAGGGAGAATAGAGGACAAAGGTTTAAAATTGGGGTAACTCTCCAAAAAAATAGCTCTAGGTGTTCTGTATTGCAAAACCTTACTGGCATTCGATTAATGAGATAGGTTGCAGTTAACAAAGCCTCACCCCACAAATACTTAGGAATATTACTAGTGAACATCAAAGACCTAGTTACCTCCAACAAATGCCTATTTTTCCTTTCTGCAACCCCATTTTGTTGTGGTGTATCCACACAAGTGCTAAGTTGAACAATCCCTTTTTTGTTAAAAAATTCCCCCAAGGACTTGGTAAAATATTCACTCCCATTATCAGATTTGAAGATCTGAATTTTACTTCCAAATTGGGTTTCAACCATATTGTAAAATTTCTCAAAAACAGAGGCTACTTCAGATTTATCCCTTAACAAATATGCCCAAGTTGTTCTACTATGATCATCAATAAAAGTGACAAACCACCTACTACCAGTTACATTCTTCACTCGAGAAGGACCCCAAACATCACTATGAATTAATAAAAAAGGTTGAGAAGGTTTGTAGGAAGATGGTAAATAGGATGCTTTTTTATCATTTAGCGAGAGGACATATATGGCATTTAAAAGAACTTGGTTTTCTATTAACAAATAATTCAGGGAATAATTTAGCAAGATAATGAAAATTAGGATGCCCTAACCTAAAATGCCATAACATTATATTATCAATTTGCCCTAAAGAAGTCAAAGAGCAAGAAGTATTTGGTAGGGTAGATGGTTGATTTCGAGGACATAAAGACCATTTTGCAAGCTAGCGATTGCCAAGCATCTTCCTCAAATTCATTGCCTGCAAAAAAAACAACCAGATTTGAAACTGTAATGAACACTTCAAATTCTTGGAGAGTTTACTAACAGAGATGAGATTGCAGGCGAGATTAGGCACAAACAAAACATCTTCAAGCAACAAATTATCGTTAATGAGGGTGAGCCACGTCCTTTGATAGGAGAGAAAGAGTCATCGGCTGTTTTAATAGAACTTGTAGAAGATGAATGAAAAACTAAGGAATAATTCCTGTTACCGGTCATGTGATCGGATGCTCAGTCGATGATCCATGCTGATGCACCTTTGGTAGAAAAAGTGCAGTAGGAGAACAAGTATGCTTGTATCCTCCACGAGGGCTAAATCGCTTCACAGTTCTTGTCGAACCTGAAATTTCTGGAAAAACTCCAATCCAGTGATGCCGCTCGCTATAGATAGCATCTCAAAGGTTGTCGAAGGGGATCCCATTAAGAATTCTAACTAGGATCGATGTTAGGCGATACCATGTAGAAAAGCAATTTTCTAGCTTTAGGAAAAACTAATTAACGATAAAAATAAAGCATAATTTAAGTTTTGCAGAAAAAGAAGAAAATGTAATTGATTTTCTGTTATTGAATATTTTTTTCAAAAATTACATCCATTTACAGTGAATTTATAGACTCAAGTATTGGACTTTAGTTACAATTAGGAGTCCTAAGTACATAAGACATCTAACTCTATCTTTTAGGAAGTAAACTTTAATTTAAACTACTATTTACATGAGGACTCTAACTCTATCTTTAAACTTTAATTTAAACTACTATTTACATAAGGACTCTAACTCTATCGGATAATCTAACAGTTGCAGTCTACAAGGCCCAACCCTTGTAACTTGTTTTTCTCTCCGGTAAACCGACAATCTAAAATCAATTTATAGATTCTAGTTTTCTGGTTAGACTAACCACGACTATCGCCGTTAGAATAAAATAGTTTTAGAATTCGGAAAAACCCGACTCAAATTATGTTGTCTCGATGAGAATCGAATCCGATCTCAATTTCCCTTAGCGAATCCATCGCTAAGTGTGTTCATAGGAAGTTGAATTTGCTACAAGCCGATCCTTTCTTCCAACTATAAATCTGAACAACAGTCAAGTCAACGTGAACTTTTTGAAATGAAAGCGAAAAGATTTTAATAGAAAAGCTGATTGCCGATCTAAGTTTTCAGAAAATTGAGAATGTAAAACGAAGTTGTTGAGTGCTTTTAATTATCCCAAGGTGAATTGAAGCTTTGCTTTTAGCCTTTGGCTAATCGAAGAATTTAGCTAAGCATGATTATGGAAGAAATCATACTTAGCATTGTTTTAAAACAATAATAAAAACTAAGAACAACAAAATAAAGAAGAAGAACTTGAATTAAACTTGAAAGTAAAAACAAGCTAAGAGAATTGAGAGATGATTGATAGCATACCCCAAATGGGGTATTTATAGTTTCTAAAAACCCTAAAAATTACCTAAAAAGACAAAAGATAAATCCTAAAAATATTTAAATTAAATACAAAAGATAATTCCTAGTTTGAATTTAAAATCCGTCTGATAAGCTATCGGCTGATAAGCTATCAATGCTGCTGATGTCATCTTCTAGAAACTGCTGATGTGGCGCCATGTCAGATTTCATGCCCACTAGCTCAGCTTTGACTCTAGAGAAAAATCTACAGAACTTTGCCCCTTTTTAGTGTGATTTCCAGAATTGAGGTTCTGCAAAGAAAACATCCAAAAACATTCGAATCAGCATCATGAACTAACCATTAAGGGCATAATTAAAGATAAAAATGTGACTATTCAGACCACTTATCAAATTCCCCATCACTTATTCAATGCTTGTCCTCAAGCATGTCTTAGTTAAATAAAAGAAATCTCAAGTTTCTAATCTGATATTCCACAATATTTCAAGGAATACCAAATGAATTAATGATCACATCAATTATCGAAAATAAGGTGACAATCGAGTAAATAGGCTTAACTAGTAACGAGTTCAAGCGAAAGGCAAGATATTCCAATCATCCATGATTTTCAATGTAACAAGATTCAACACCTCACAAGAGTTCACTCATTAATGCTCAATGTAATTTGGGTAAAAGAAACGCTCAAAGCCAAGATTAACATAGATATTACTATAGGCTTGTACGGAAATCAAATCGCCACCACTTAGAATGAATATGATGCTTTAATCAAAAGGTCTTTAATAAGGGTGTAACGAAGCTTATGTGAGGGTAGGGATAAGGCCAAAAACCGGGTTTAAAAAAATTCAAGACAAAGAGAAAATTATTCCAAAGATTTATTCAAAGGGAAGTAAAAATGAAAGAAAGGAAAGCAAGGAATCAAACTATCAAAGCTTATTTACTCTTTCTTTCTCTTTTTTTCTTTCGAACATTTTTTGTGTTTTTTTTCTGCTACATGAAGCAAACTGTTTGTGTTTTTTTACTATTCGAACAGTTTATTCGAACTGTTCTGCACTGTACTTTTCTGCACTGTTCGAACCAAACTGCACTATTTTTTTCTTTACACTGCATTGCACTATTTTTTCTGTTCGAGCGGAAATTTTTTTTCGTCCTTTTTTTATTTGTTTGAACTATTTCGTAAAACAAATCAATATTAGTCTTGACATGGGTATCAAAAGAGGGTAAAATAAAAAAGGATTTAGTTTAGTAAATGGGTAAAAACAAAGAAAAAGGTTAAAGGCACAAAATTGGCTCACTAGTGGATATAAATAGGTAGGCAATTTGGGTAGAGAAATGGGTAATCCTAAGTGCCCTAATCATATAAAAACATCCAATTCAACATGTGTTCTTGACATGCATTTAGATACAAGTTCTAGAATATCATAATTAATTCGGCACACTCAATCAAGAACATGGCAAAAATAAAATGTATGCTCGTTTAGGCTCAAAACTCACATAAAGGTGTAATGTGAATTGAATCAAGAAACATATAAATAGCATGGACTCATGGAATATCAAGCATAATTTAAACCGTAAAAATACCAATCTTGCCATTTACTAGCATGCACCTTAAAATCGATAAAAGATCGATAAAAGAAGTAATCATAAATTCACAGATTATTCAAAGAAATTAAGCAAAAATTAAGATTAAAAACAAGAGATTCCAACAATTTATCCAAGATAACTTAATTTCAGACATATAAACAAATGAAGGTAATTTGATGCAAGCATTTTCTACCCCTCACTTAAGCATATTGTCCCAATATGAAAGTAAAAAGACGAGAGAGGGAATATAAATACTCATCGTTCTAATGATGACTTGGCCGCGATTGAGATGAATCGGTAGTGGTGCGGGGGAGTGACCGTACGGTGATGGGTGAAAAGTGAAGTGTGATGGAGGAGATTTGAATTTTGAAGTGGCAGATGGGGGAATTGAAAGTGGGTATATATTTTTTTGTTTTGAAAATTTGGGAAAGATGGAGAATGGTGTGGAAGTAGGCTTAAGGAAATAAGTGAGGGACTAGGTTTAATTACCATGTAGAGGAATTTTGGATAAAAACAAAATGTGGGTTTTAAAATTTAAAGAAAATAGAGTTTAAAATATAATGAAGAGTTTGTTTGGAGAAAGGGAACACGATTTATCAAATAGGTGTGGGGTCCATGGGATTTAAATTTTTTTAAAAAAATGAGTTTTAAAATAAAGATAAGGATAGAGAGAAATTAGGAAAAAGAAAGGATGAAATCGGTCAAAGGAGATGGGGATTAGGGAGTTTAAAATTGGCGTGGGTCCTACCAAGGGAAGTTACGGGTGGCAAAAAAAGTTGGGCAATGGGATATGCTAACATGTGCCTAGGTAGGGTGAAGGTTTTGCTAACATGCAACATTATATAAAATGATTCCTCCACTACTGATCCATACGTAAAGTATTTCAATTGATTGGAAATTATGATCTGTTCGACCAAGACTACCGCAATTAAGTCTGCTGAAGTTCAATTTAAAATATTTGGGGTACCTAGAAGTATAAAACAAAAATAAATAAATTAAATAAAAATGAATAGAGATTAAGTAAACTAAAATAAAATGGGTTGCCTCCCATTTAGCGCTTTATTTAACGTCGTTAGCTCGACGACCCGATTCAAACTACATGTACTGCGACAAATATTTCCTCCAGCTCATGTGTTTTGTCCAAATTAGAATTTCCCTACAAGGAATTTTACGATCATGGCGTTCCTTAATTTTTCTTGACAAAATATCTCTTTTACTCTTTAATTTATCCAGCGGTAATTTTAACTCCAAATTTGGTGCCTGCAAAATGGAAGGAAACATTTTAGTTATCGAAGGAGTTAGGCGCAAATCAGAATGAACATAAAAATATTTTCCAACTCCCTAATTTCTTTGTCGTGGCCTTCCAATTCCCTACACAATTTATCAGATAAGTTAGATTCTATAAACTCTTCAGCAGGAGGTTCAATAACATCAATAAAATTAATACTAGCAACATTATCTGGATGTTGCATTGCTTTATAAACGTCAAACTTAATGATCTCACCGCCAAACTCCACTGTAAGAATTCTGCTTCTTACATCTATTTTTGTATTTGTCGTACTAAGGAAGGGACGGCCAAGAAGGACTTCGGAAGAGGTGTTTGATCGGTCATTTTCCATGTCAATGACATAAAAACTGTCGGAAAAATAAGTTCATTTACCTTCACCAAAACATTTTCAAGGAGTCCTTCTGGGTATATCACGGACCAGTCTGCTACCTGGATCGTCACTTTCATATCCTTCAAAGGCTCAGCAAAAAGTGAGTTGTACAAACAAAGGGGTATAACGTTAATAGAAGCCCCTAAATCGCACGTTGCACATTTTATACCAACATTACCAATTTTGCAGGGAATGACAAACATACCTTGGTCCTTCAACTTTGGCGGTAGCCTTTGCTGAAGGACTGCTGAGACGTGTTCTCCTAGGTTCACTTTCTCAATCCCGATAAGTCTTCTTTTGTTAGTACATAAATCTTTAAAAATTTAGCATACCTTGGTACCTTTCGAATTACCTCTAGCAGTGGAATATTAATTTCTACTTTTCGAAATACATCCAAGATCTTCTTCTCTTCAGCTTGTTTGTCTCGCTTTACCAACCTCGATGGGAAAAGAGGTGGCGTGGCATAAGGAGAAGGAGTAGATGATGAACTTGATGTACTATGCGGGGTGAGGGATTGCACTTTTTCCTTGTTTTTCTTTTTGCCGTCTTTCTTCGTGGCTTTTGGTTCGACGATGGTGCCACTTCGGAGTGTGATAGCGTTGACATTTTCTCTTGGGTTTGGCTCAGTTTGAGAGGGCAGCTTCCCTCTGGATTTTAAACGACTCACCGCTAAAGTCAGTTGACTCATTTGTTTGTCAATTTCCTGAAAGTGCTCTTCGTTCTTTAGTTGAAACTTTTCTTGGGCTAACGCCGACCTTTCAACAATTGACTCCAACGATGGTTTTTGTGCCTGTGGTGTAGGTGGTTGATAAGCTTGATTTGGTCTCTGGTTTTGTGCGTAATTAAAGTTCGGATGATCTTTCCATCTCGAGTTGTATGTATTAACATTGAGATTGTATTGTCTCTGGGGAGGTTCTGGAAAATTACCCATGGCATTTGCTTGCGCATCCTCCTCCTCTTATATCATCGGGCAGCAATTCGTTGGATGTTCTGGACTCGTGCATATCTCGCAAAGTCTAGTTGCGACTTTTTTATCTGCAATAAGGGATTGAACAATTTTAGCCAATTTGTCAATTTTATGTTCTAATGAAACGTTACTTACCTCGTGAACTCGCCGAAAGGGTTCACTAGAAGGGCAGAATTGTTGGGAGTTAGCGACCATCGTAGAGATTAGAGTTCTTGCCGCTATTGGGGTCATGTTCACAAGTGCCCCGCCACTTGTTGCGTCGATCATCTTCATTTCCATAGGAGATAGGCCTTCGTAGAAATACTGAAGAAGCGTTTGTTCTGATAGCCTGTGTATTGGGCAATTTGCGCACAACTTTTTGAATCTCTCCCAATAGTCGTATAACGACTCGATATCCTTTTTTCGGATACTTAAGATGCTCCGCCTCAGTTCGCTTGCCTTAGCCAAGTTGTAACAGAATTTGAAGGTAAGTCAAATAACCAATCCTTCGCAATATCGGCTAAAGAAAATGGAAAAGCACAAAGTTTTATTTGATCTTCAGATACTCCATGTGGTTTTGTGCTCAAACAAACCATATAGAATTCTTTAAGGTGTTTGTGAGTATTTTCACTAGGCAAACCATGATAGGTAGGTAGAAGATGTATCAAGCCCGTCTTAAGTGCGAATGGTGTTTTTCTATTCGAGAATGTAACGCACAACGGTTGTTGATTGCGTGGTGCTGCGATAAGTTGGCGAATAGTTTGATCTTCGCCAGCCATTGGAATCTGTTTGTTTTCGGTGTTCTCAAAGTGTGTTTCGACTATGGAGGATGATTCTAGATCACGTTTGAGTTATTGTTGTTGTAGTATTTGCTTTCTTTCCCGAAGTGTTTGTCCGTGTAATTTTTGGGCTAATGCTTCAATTTTCGGTTCAAAATCTACTAATTCGCCCGGATTCTTCCTGGTCATAAATCAAAACAAACAATATTAGTAACTTTGCTGAAGTCCCCAGCAATGGCGCCAATTTGACAAGCGTCGTATTTTGTCAAATAATTTAAGCCTTAATCTCAAATTAAATAAAGACATAGTATAGAGAAGAAGGTGTCGGTCCATAGGGACTAAGGAGTTTCTGATATACGATTGTTCTGATTCTGACTGTTGTGAGGCAATGTAGTGAATGAGGGGGTTTGAGCAAGACAACTAAAAAATAACTGTAGAGTAAAAGTGAAAACGATGGAAGTAAATTTTGAAGAGTAAATTAATATAATTAATTAGCCTCAAGCTTTTCTCCCCTTCAATTCAAAATGATTATCGAATATTTTTTTTACTCCGGATACATGCCGGTTACAGTCTACAAGGCCCAACCCTTGTAACTTGTTTTTCTCTCCGATAAACCGACAATCTAAAATCAATTTTTAGATTCCAGTTTTCTGGTTAGACTAACAACGACTATCGCCGTTAGAATAAAATAGTTTTAGAATTTGGGAAAACCCGACTCGGATTATGTTGTCTCGATGAGAATCGAATCTGATCTCAATTTCCCTTAGCGAATCCGTCGCTAAGTGTGTTCATAGGAAGTCCAATTTGCTACAAGCCGA
Source organism: Hibiscus mutabilis (assembly GCA_019671005.1). Taxonomy (NCBI): domain Eukaryota; kingdom Viridiplantae; phylum Streptophyta; class Magnoliopsida; order Malvales; family Malvaceae; genus Hibiscus; species Hibiscus mutabilis. The sequence goes on along the minus strand of CM033721.1, from coordinate 72,232,380 downwards.
TCCTTCCTCCCAACTATAAATCTGAACAACAGTCAAGTCAACGTGCACTTTTTGAAATAAAAGCGAAAAGATTTTAATAGAAAGGCCGATTGCCAATCTAAGTTTTCAGAAAATTGAGAATGTAAAACGAAGTTGTTGAGTGCTTTTAATTCTCCCATGGTGAATTGAAGCTTTGCTTTTAGCATTTGGCTAATCGAAGAATTTAGCTAAGCATGATTATGGAAGAAATCATACTTAACATTGTTTTAAAATAATAATAAAAATTAAGAACAAGAAAGTAAAGAAGAAGAACTTGAATTAAACTTGAAAGTAAAAACGAACTAAGAGAATTGAGAGATGATTGATAGCATACCCCAAAGGGGGTATTTATAGTTTCTAAAAACCCTAAAAAATACCTAAAAAGATAAAAGTTAAATCCTAAAAATATTTAAATTAAATACAAAAGATAATTCCTAGTTTGAATTTAAAATCCGTCTAATGAGCTATCGGCTTACGGCTGATAAGCTATCAACGACGTTGATGTCATCTTCTAGAAAGTGCTGACGTGGCGTTATGTCAGATTTCATGCCCAAATTCATGCCCACTAGCTCAGCTTTGACTCTAGAGAAAAATCTGCAGAACTTTGCCCCTTTTTAGTGTGATTTCCAAAATTGAGGTTCTGCAAAGAAAACATCCAAAAACATTCGAATCAGCATCATGAACTAACCATTAAGGGCATAATTAAAGATAAAAATGTGACTATTCAGACCACTTATCAAGCAGACTCCGGATCAACCACGGAGAATGGTTTGACCCCCTAGGCGGTACGATCAAACATCATCCTTCTACCGACAATAATTACCGAGGAGGAAGCAGATGAGGGATTTGCCGTAAATTTTATTTATTTGTAATATATTTTTAATTCGAAAATATTTTTTGTTTGTTTGTTTTAGTTTTTGGATTATTATTTAGTATTTTGATTTAATTAATCATATTTTATTCACATTATATCTATTTCTTTATTTTGATATAATATATTAGAATTTTAGAAATAAAAAATGTCACATCGTAACTAAAACTAAATAGTTAATTTTAGTTCGAATATTAACTGTAAAAGAAATAAATGGTTAATTTTGGTTCGAATATTAACTATAAAAAAATAAATGGTTAGTTTTGGTTGGACTATTAACTGTATATTTTTTCGGACACTTGTTTTTTATATATTTTGGTTCGATATTTAAGTTCGTTCTTTAGTTTAGGTATTCAAATTCTTATCAAAATTTTGATATTTTATTTCGATTTAACATATTAGAATTTTAGAAATAAAAAATATCGCATCGTAACTAAAAAAATAAAAAAAAGAATGAAATTAAAATAAGAAAGAAAACGAATTTTGAATTGGAGGAGGGTTGGTGGAATTGAATTTTGAATTCAATTCAATGGAATCCTCAATCTGACTGGCGCATTGAATGGGAAAGGGGGTTGCTAGTGGCAGGCTAGGGTAGGGGCTAGGAGTGGGTGGATGTGTGGTATTAATTTTAGTTCAAATATTAATTATAAAAGAAATAAATAGTTAATTTTGGTTCGAATATTAACTGAAAAAAATAAATGGTTAGTTTTGGTTGGAATATTAATTGTATATTTTTTCAGACACTTGTTTTTTTTTATATTTTGGTTCGATATTTAAGTTCGTTCTTTAATTTAGTATTCAAATTCAAATTCCAACTCAAAATTTACATTAACGAAAAAAATGTATTTACATTAACATAAAATTTACATTAACACAAAATTTAGGTTGATGGTCCGGCACGATAATTGGAAAGATTGGATTTGTTCGGACACTTGTTTTTGTGTGACTTGGTCCCCTGCAAATAGTACAATGTTTAACTTGAACTCGCCCCCCTCTCTCCTCCGGATCATCCATATTCGTATTAATGTGAGTGGATGTCAGTTAACCCTTCAGCTTTCTACGAAGCTCTGGGTTTGGTAACCATTCTTCGCATATTGGCTCTTGCGGCCAATAATCTTTGTTCGAGACCGTGTTGAACCGAATTATGTATATATTTGTCATATTATCTAGTTTATAACACTTATCCGCAAAGCTGTAAGGGTCGAAACGATAATGCAAACATGTGACGTGTGCGTGAGAGTAGGAGTATCTAAATGCTTGGAATGCACCACAATCACACCATCTCTGAAGAAGGTTTACGGTAAACATTCTTTGCTCAACTTGGACCTTAGCTTCGACAGAAAATTGAAAACCATGTGGGTCGAATGTTCTGACTCGCATAGAGGTGGCATCAGCGTAAAGTTTGATCATTGTTTCCTGCAGGATTTGAGACCAATTTTGTCCGTTGTTTATTTGGGCGTTAACTTCTTGCCCTTTGTCAGACCACACTTTACCTAATCTAAAGTAAGTCTCCCACACAATACTTGCAATTGAGAGATGGTGTGTTCCTTTAAGCACCGAGTTTATAGCCTCTGCAAGGTTAGTTGTCATATGGCTATAACGGCAACCTTCATCATAGGCTTGTGACCATCTTTCCTTGGGTATGTCATTTGCAAAATTAAATAAAAAAACATTGTGCCGCTTCAACCTATTTATCCTCGCCTTAAATTTTGGTCGAACTAGTTCATACCCTATTTAAAAAAATAAGTTAAATAAATCAACAGGTTCATCTCAAAAAAATTTTACTAATTTTAAACAACGGATAACAACTTACCCGAGCCTATAATCTCTTTCCGGATCTGATTGTTTCTGAAATGCGTCTTCGCATTCGCCGCAATATGTCGTACATAAAAGGCTGGATATACATATGGAGGATTCCATAAAATCTCCTCTCTGTCAATTATTGATAAGAGCGCAGTCCCTCTATAAAAAATCATGCAAATCCCATCTTCTTTTACTACATAGTTGCGTAGATGCTTCAAAAAGAATTCCCATTCTTCCACGTCTTCCTTTTCAACTATGGTAAAGGAAATTGGGAATATATTACTGTTTCCATCTTGTGCAACAGCCATGAGTAATATATGACTGTACTTCCCATATAGTCGGGTATACCATCCAATTGATCATGCGTTTGTAGAATGAAAATCCTTCAATGCATGCATTGAACGCCCAAAATAACTTACTAAATATCCTTTTATCAGGGATTAATTTGCCTTGTAAGTTGAGCACCGATTTTGTTTCATATTCTACTATGGTTCCTGTGATGAATATTTGCATTTCTCGTAAAAGAGTTGGTAGCTCATTATACGATTTATCCCAATCACCATACACTTGCGCCATTGCCTTCTGCTTTGCCATCCATGCCTTGTAGTAAGATGGAATATATCCAAGCTGATTTTGGATGGATGTTACTAATACTGCAATCAAAATTCTTGGTTCTTTTTCAACCAATAACTTGGTGTAAGCACATAGTAGATCAGAGTCTAAATTAATGTGGTTTTGTGATAAAGCCATATTTGAACATGTGTGTTGCTCAATGAATCGTGACACCTCCCACAACTGACTCATCTTCTTGTATAAATTTTGTACCCACCAAGGACATTTGCTCTTCCAATTAATACACCTTACACAATAGGTTTGTTTATTAGACTCAACAACAAAAAATGACGCACGACGTTTGATGCAGTACTCCTTAACTTCCAACTGTCCAACTTTTTTTGTTTCGAACTCAGCCTTCAGTACTAATTCTCCAAAGTTTGAAGATGATGAAGAACCAAATACGCGGGTTTGATGTTTCGGATCTCGCATTGCAGTATAGTCCACCTCATACATGCGGGCATGAGGTTCATAAGCTGGATAAATGGGTTTCGGTTGCTCGGGCTCTGGTTCAACATAACCCCAAACTGGCTGCTCATTTCTCAACCCAAGCCTAGCAACAGTCGTGGCCCAAACATCATCTTCAACATTTAGACCATTATCCTTAGACGTATATGTCATAACAACGTCAACATCATCAACATCGAGTAAGTGCATGCTATCATCTTCCGTAATAGGCACAAGATTTTCTTCATCCCCACTAAAATCATCAAGCGATTTGCCCCAACGACCAACTATGGGTTCAGTGTCACAATTTGTTGATGAACTCACTCTCTCTATATATTCAAAAAAAAAGAAAATTATCATTAAATATTCGAATATATATACAACCAAACAATGAGAATGTATTAACTTCAAAAATTTTGATTTATAAGAATATAAATTTTAAAAATACAAAAACTTACCGGATTCGACGAGAAACCGTGTAAATGTACTATAAAGACTTTAACAATAAAAAATTATTATCATTCGAATATATCTTCAATCACACAAAAAAAAATCTACAAACACTCTATAATTAAAAAAACAACGGATTAATTAAAAAAACCAATTACATATATACTTACTTTCGAGAAACCGAGAAGATCTACAAAAATATATACTTCCACAATCTTCACTACCTTCGAATATATCTTCAAAAAAATAGATATCACCGAAATTTTCAACTCAAACTCTCTCAAATTTCTAACTTAAACTCTACAATATTTTTCTCCTCTCAACCCCTATACACTCAAAACCATATATATATATATACAAAAAGTTAACAAAAAAATAAATAAATGGGCTGCCAGCTTTCACGTGAAAGCTGTCCAGATTGCATGCATGCCAAACAACACCTCGCCACCTGCACATGGCGAAATCTCCCCTACATAGCTCAGCTGAGCCGCTGCACCCTGCTGCATCGCTATACCACACTAGCATGCAAGCTGTTGAGCCACTGCTGAATCTCCACAGAACCTCGCCACCTCCACATGGCGAGGTCCAACTTGGCCCAAAAACGCCAAGAGCTGATGGCGTGGTCCTGTAGAATTTGAATTATTTTGCCAAATATAGTCTGACCTAATTAAATTTTTAAAAAGAATTATCCTACTAAATTTGCCTAAGTAAAGTCTATAGGGATAAATTCAAAAAATAGCTCTAATGTTTGATCGAATAATTATTTAAATATTATTTTTTAAATAATTTAATTTTTAATGTTTTATTTCAAGTGAAAATAATTATTTTTCAATGAAAAACTGTATTTAAACCTTCCCTCTTTTCATGTCTCTTCCAAGGATATGTTAAAAAAGCTTCTTGCTCCATAAAGTGATCGGCAAAACAGAAGAACTCTACCACGGTTGGCAAAACTAGGTAGCAGTCATTCCTTTGCTGTTAAAGTTTCTACATTTTCTTTCCTCTTTTTCTTCTTCTTGATTTTAATTTTCAGCCAATTATTTGAGCAAAAACAAATTACAAGAGGCTGAAAAGGGTTCCCTCAGATCCTGGTAACTCTTTGTATAATATCTGAAGAAGGGTACTCTCCTTTTTAGGATTTTCTTGTGATTCTTGGGACATCACTTTTGTTTGAGTTCTTTCTCATGAACCCTTTCCCCCCATCTTTCTCTCAAAGTCTCTCCTTTTTGTGTTTAAGGAAAAAGGGTTGGCTTTGAATTCGATCTGTTTTTGGTTGTGTGGATTTTTTTGTTGTTTCTCTGTTTCTTGATGTAAATAATCAAAGGTGTAAAGTAATTATTTTGGGTAGAAGTTTCCCCAAATGGAAGTTTGAATCCGGTTGTAGTTGACCAGATCTGACTATAACCCATTTTTTTCACCACCTTTTTTTACTCACCCATAGGTTCAAAACCTGAACTTGAATCCTCTTTGGACACCTTTGAGTTGATTAAGGCATGGTTAATTGTCTGTTAAAACAAACCATTCTCAGTTCCATTGTCATTAGTTTAGCTAAACACTGATTAATAGTGTGATATTTGAAGGGGTTGAAGGGAATTTTGATGGAGGAGTTGCCATTTAGATTAGGCAATTCACTCTGTGAAAACTCAAGCTTTGCTAGGGTGGACATCACAATTCACAAGATTTAAGCTTTTATGGCAAATGCCACTGGTATTTTCACCGATTAAGATGTGGTATTAGCATAGAGTTGCCATTACCAGAAGAGGTAATGGAAAAAGGTGATATGGTATCTAGTGGTAAAGATGGTTGCATTGGTAGTAATGATATTATAGCCCAAGAAAGCGAGGAAGATGATTCTTTGTCTTTGGAAGGCGATCGTGTTTGTGATATCGATAGCTCTGTGGCAAGTGAGACTAGTAGCTTTTGTGGAGAGGATTTCCTGGGTTTTGATGCCACATCTGGTATAGACACTGAGAAAAGCATTTGCGGTTTGGATATTATTGCGAAAGCCACCATGTTTGTGGAGTCGAATGTTTAAACATATGTTGCGAGTGATCCCATTGCTGTGGTGGTAAGCCTTGAGGAAGAGGTTGGAGATGGCGCTGAAGAGAAACTATCTGAAGGGGTTCTTCAATTGCCTCTCCAAAAGGAAGAAACTACTATGAAAATTCCGGTTCCATGCAGTGTGTTCGAGGTGGAATATGTACCTCTTTGGGGATTTACTTCTATATGTGGAAGGAGACCCAGAGATGGAAGATGCAGTGGCTGCTGTGCCGAGGTTTGTAAAGGTTCCAATCGAAATGCTAATTGGTGATAGGGTACTCAATGGCATGAACAGGGGCTTTTCTCATCTGACTGCTCATTTCTTCCGAGTTTATGATGGTCATGGAGGTTCACAGGTCGGTTTTGCGATTTCCTTTGTAAATCACATTGGTTGTTCAGGAAATGATTTCTTTTGCTGTTATTTACTGTTATACTGGTTGCAAACTACTGTTAAGACCGGCTTCACTCTGCTTTGTCTGAGAAAATAGAGTTTGCTAAAGAATGTTGGAACAATGGAAACCCAACCGATAGTTGCCAAGAGCTGTGGAAAAAGGCATTCACTAATTGTTTCCTTAAGGTTGATGCCGAAGTCGAAGGACAAGCCGGTCATGAACCTGTTGCCCCAGAAACAGTTGGGTCTACCGCTGTTGTTGCCCTTATTTGTTCTTCTCATATCGTTGTGGCAAATTGTGGAGATTCAAGGGCAGTTCTAAGAGCCCATGGCTTTGTCCGTGGACCATAAAGTAAGAGATTGTGAGTTTTGCCTTCGTATCTTATTGTATTTGTTCATCAAGTTGGAAACTTATACCCTTCTGTTTTTATTCTGTTCGTATTTCGTAGCCAAATCGAGAAGAGGAATATGAAAGGATCGAAGCAGCTGGAGGCAAGATTATTCAATGGAATGGACATCGGGTTTTTGGTGTTCTTGCAATGTCAAGGTCCATTGGTATATCTTCAGTTTGTCTTCCCAGTTCTGAACTTAATGTCATTATCTTGTTTCTAACTTTTGGTCGCCTATATGTAAAACAGAATACAAGATTTATCTATTGTGGATTGCTATATATAAAATTTGCTCACTTATTTAGGCGTGGCATCCGCAGTATATCTATTTTGCACCTGGTTTGAGTCTAGCTTTTTCGATGCTTTTATATGCATAAAGTGTTCAAAGTATGCAGCTATTCTATTGCCCTCGATTGAACGGTGATTGGTGAATGTTAAAGAGAGTAATAGATTATAAACATCCATGCATGCTTTTCTTTTCATGCATCAAGGCTATTTTCTTGGTAATATAAACTCCTTTTGTCTGGTCGGGAAAAAAAGTCATAATATCGCAGGTGTTCTAGGGGCGTAAGTGCACTGGGTTGATACGTCGTAAATAACTTGAGTGGATGGACTAATTAAAAAACCGAGAATGACCATTCTTGGTGTTTCAGGTGGCAGATATTTGAAGCCATGGATCATTCCAGAATCAGAAGTAATGTTTGTCCCTAGAGCTAAAGAAGACGAATGTCTCATTTTAGCCCGTGACGGTCTATGGGACGTTATGACAAACGAAGAAGCATGCGACCTGGTTCGTAGACGAATACCTTTCGAACCGAGCTCTCCAAAAAGGAGGAAGCAAGGACAACATCACGGTACTTGTGTTGGATCTGAAAGCTCAAAGGAAATTCAAGAGTAAGCCATGATTTAGTTTCTCCAACTTTGCTATACGACATAAATTTCGTATGGTTTGAACATAGCTTTTTTTCCATTTGTATTTACACTATAGAACGTGCAGCAGGCACCATTGTATTTCTGGGTTATTGTAAGTCGTTCGCACATAGCTGTGCCATAGGAAGTAGGCGATTATGTGGATTTCCATGCTTTTGGACATTGTGGGAAATTGTATTCATTGTGCCTCCGAGTTAGCAAATTCGGATGACGGTTCATGGTGCTTATAAAAGTTAGCAAATTCGGATGACGGTTCATGTGCGACAAACATTGGCCGTGTGGCCATGACGACCACAAAGTTGACAAACTACACAATTGCGTTGCGTATTGGCATGTTGGCGTTGTTGCATGTATCGTGGTCTAGGATTCTGAGATCTCCATTGAGAATTAGACGGTTGTCCTTTTCTGTTGCTTCGAGGAGCGTTGTTGCCAGATGGGGTGTGTTGAGCAACTGCAGCAGTGATAGGATGGGAGGATTTAGTTTGTTCTCTGCGTATAAGGAGAAGTTCCCTATTGATGAGTTTGTCATAAAGTTCATCGTATGGGATTGGGGAGTCATGAGCCTGAATGACAGCTGATATAGAATCATACTCAGGTCCTAGGCCACTGAGTATTTTAACGGCAAGTTCAGTATCTGACATAGGAGCACCTACAGCACCTGCAGTGGCAAGTTCATCTGCCACATTCTAGATGTCCCGTAGATAATCTGCAATGCTGCGAGATTCTTTAGTGATTGAGGCGAAATAATTTTTTAAACTGAAGACTCTTGTGTAGGTCTTATTTGCATACAGAGTGTGTAGCGTGTTCCAAGCTTCCTTTGAGGTGGCTGTTTTGGCAATTGCAAAGGTAATAGTCGGATCAACTGATGCCATTAAGAATCAATTGATCTTGACGTGTTAATAGGTAACTGGAAATGATTTAGTCGAATCAAGTGGAAAAAAGAATGCATCAAGTTTTATAAATCTAACAGAGAAGGGGTCAAGTGCAATGGGACTCAGAGCAAGCAAGGAGAATGGTATGCTTCAACATTTTGGAACTCTCCCAATTACTGTAAACCACATCTTATCTGTCCCCTCTATCTATTGATATAAAGTTCGTACCGAACTGTACTCAAACCTGATTCTGTGTTTGATAAAGTTATAGATGAGTACGAAAACACCGAGTTTTCCGTGCTAGAAATGTGTGTAGAGATGTGTCAGAATGATCAGTCTAAGGTTGAACGAAGTGTTATTCAAGCTATTGATGGCTCTGCCATTGAAACGATCGATGTGGATGAGATGCTTAAAGATTATGACACTGATATCGGCGAGGAGGCAAAATGCTTGAGTACTTGGAGGCTGAAGCTTTGATGCTTGAGTGGGGATTAGATGAGAAGGCATTTCAAAGTTCTCAGCGTGTTCGAACCGATGGATTTGGAAGTTCAATAGAGCTGTCATCAGAACGAGTCGAATTACCTCCGTTAGGAGAAGGCTTTGGACAATTTCATTCCAACAAAGGATGGAGGTGTCCTGTGGTCTATGAATCCTTCACATTTTATAAGTTGTAAAAATGTTGGGCACCTTGCAATGCAAGTATCTAGAGCTGCTGTATTTCCTGCAATACTGGGTACTGATGTTATGGAGATATTACAAAACTTGGCTTCACTCGGAATTGAGAATCTATCCGTGCAGATAAACGAATTAATGCCCTTGGAGGATATTACTGGGAAAACATTGCGACAAGTTACACAGGAAGCAGCACCTACAGTTGCATTTCCAGAGAGGTATGCGTTATCTTGTTTTCGGTTTCTCGATTTCTTTCCTTTTTTTGTCTTCCACTGTTTTCTTTTATCCTGTTTTATGAACTCAAAGTCATTATTTGACAGGTGGGACAAATCGAAGCAAGAATTACTATGAGAGCAGGATTCATTTGATCAGAGAAACAAAATTGAATGATTTCAGTTTTGCTGGACTCATGATAATACGTGCTCAGATGAGGATTGAAGCCCTTACATTGGATAGTACGGGACACGCTGGTCGCTTGCCAGGGGGTGCAGCCAACTCCAATAAGAAAACATTTTTGAAGTCAAACGCAGTTGTAAGATTCTACCCATCAGTGATGATGACAAAGATGCATGATAAGAATGTGCTGTGGAGTCTAACCTCGAATGTCGATGAAACAGGTACTAGTTCGAAAGAATTGGCAGATCCAGGTCCACATTCTTGAAACCCTGATGTCATCTTCCTAAATTAAGTCGTCGAATGTTGTTGTAGATTGTGGATTTTGACCGTTTAGTATGTATGCATCAACCAACTTTTCTGCAACTAAAGTTGTCAAAGATTGTAGAGTCCAATAAGAATAAGTTTACAGTTGAATATACATTCAAATGGTTTCTTCATGCTGCAATCACTTGGCTCACCAAGAAGTCTATATTTTTATTGATGATTTCGGATTATTATTCGAGATATTACATCGAGGGTTCAAAGAACAGATCTGAACAACCGCCGACAATTCTCCCAAGTTAAAAACAGGCCTGACTTCATGTCGTTAACACTATATAGGATCAACTTATAATTGAAACTCAGGGCTCTGCAAAAGCTAACAATAACAAGATAAAGTTGGCCAAACCACATGTAGTCTGGTCCTTGGATTTTCATACAGATATCTACATGGATAGAAATGGACGCAGACTTTTCGATATTCTATGCAGACTGCAATCGTTGCAGATCGATGTTGGCTTTCTGCAGGAGTTGGCTCTGAGATAATAATGGTGGATTGTCAACTGATTCAAGAAGCGCTTCCGTGATTGTGGATCCCCTCGTAAGTTGTGATCACGTAGCTCGGATCCTCCTTATCTCTTTCGACTCGTTTCTTCACGGGGCATCCTTCGACGGAGCATCGATAGTAGTTCCTATCAACCAAACACCAGGAATTGAATACAACAGAGAGTTAAAACATAAAAGCATTGGCTAAAATACCTCGGATTCGGGCTGTTCTTCACCATTTTCTTCCCATATTTCCTCCATCTGTATCCATCATCCAGTATCTCGACCTCGGATTTGGTCTTGAATGCATATCTTTCTCTGGATTCCCTCCTCTCCCTCACAGTTCCATTTTCTGCAGCCAAACACAGAGAATCATGATTCTCACACGGTGAACACAGACTAATACAAGAACGTCAGCAAGTTCCAAGTAATTCCCATTACCTGGTAGTACTTGAAGGGGACTGCTAGTGCCAGCAGAGTCATCAACTTCATGAGCTTGATTAAAAGGAATCTGAATTGGCCCTGAGACGATAGCTGCAGGATAATCCTCGAGCCAACCCTCGAAAGTCCAATCGTCAGGGAAGCCGAAATCGGATTGATCTTCCGGTGAGTCCGGAGGCTTATAATCGTTATTAGACATTTAGATAAACTAAAAGGCTGCTGTGCACTGGTAGTAGTAGCAGTGGTATGTAAAAGCTATACATATACTATATTCTGCTTCATTATCTGCAAGGTGGTTTCGCCATGAGCTTCCTAGGACATTCACAGGAAGCTGCTTCAATGGTTGATGTTGAAATAGCATGCGTAAATAGTTAGATCTTTGGGCCCCAGCTAGCTTGATGACTTGAGGAAAACGAAGACCTGCTGGAATTTCGTTTGTTTTTGTGTGAACTAGGCTCTTTTTTTTTATCAGTCTCGTGCTTAGACCAAGCTTTTCACAACGTTGTGCGATGAAGACAAGTCAAAAGTGATTACGACCCCCAACAATTATCAACATTATTCCGGTCTTTGGTCTTTACATTTAGCTGAAGCCAAATATATATATATATATATATATATATATATATATATATAGGGTTAGGATCCACTTACATGGGATAAAACTCAATTACTTTTACATTTTTTTTGGACCGTTGGATGATGGTAATTAATGGCTAAAATTGTTTCTTTATCTTTTTTTTCAAACGATAATCTTCACATTTTTTATTGTTAATCTCATTCATCCATTTTACTCTTTCAATGATCATGGATTAGTGTAAAACTAAATGAGTTTTACACAGTGTACAAGTTTTTAAGTTTTACACGTTTTTTGAATTGTTAGATGGGTAAAACAGATGAATGAGATTAACTCCTTACTTTTTCAAGCATTATTCCTCACATATTTTACTGTTAATCACAACCCAATCCAACGATTCAAAAAACGTATAAAACTTAAAAATTTTACACTGTGTAACTGGATCCTATCCCATATATAAACAGTAAGCTGACCAAACTACTCCTAGAATATGGTATTTAGATACTGCATGCAATATAATATTAATGTACTTGTAGGTTGAATAGTAGATCAGCCGAACAGAATATCAACCCTAATCAGTGTATATACCGACAGTATACCAGATTTTTAGCCGTTATTTCCTGTGCTAAATGGCATACTCTCAAGCACGTATACATTATACATACCATGCCGGTTGATAACGTGCTTCACTGTTAAGATTTAGAGTTTAGGATATATACCAAGTAAATTCATAGCTTTAAAACTCGAAGTTTGGGTAAATTATGAAACCAGGTAAGCAGAGAGACGTATAATTTGATGAGGGTGCAAATTATTAGGAAACTATATTAATAATATAGGGTGTGAAAAATTACAAAATTAAAAAAATACAAATAGATCATCAATAAAAAATATATAAAAATTGAAACTTAAACTAAAAATTTTAAAAAAATTTAAGAAAATTTAAAATTTTTAGGAGCAATCGCTCTTCAGCACTCTTCGATCCATCCCGTCAAATAACGAAGGTTTTATTGAAGACAAATCCATTATCATCGTTAACTATCCAACTTCACCTAATAAAAGACTGATTGGCCTTGACCATCCCTGTCTCCGGAACTTTGCATGAAACTTCCACTTGTCACTCTTCTTACTTTCCAGGCTAGTTATTTAATTATATAGTCAACTATATATATATATATATATATTATGCTGAACTCCTTATGGGATAATCCTGTTCAATTCAACGATATACCTGGTTCCTGGAAGCCAGACTGCGGAATTTGTATCATCTTTAAGTAGATTTATAAAATATTTGAACAAAAGAAGTCAACAAATTTCGAATAGAAATCATCTGTCTTTTATTGGTGTTTCTAGTCCCACATTAAAAAAATAAATTTAGAGTTTAAGGTTAAAGTTTATTATTAGGGTTTAGAGAAGTATAGTTAAGTTGAAAAAATGATTAATTAAAAGTTATGTCTATATATGAAATTAGAAAATTTATAAACCAGCAAATCAATTAGACATTTAAACCGTTAAACCGTTTTTTCAAAGAAAAAAGCATTCGTACTCTCATAACTCAAGTCAAATAACTCTCAAAATGCTAAAAAATAGTCCTTAGGCATTCTTTTATTGAGTGATCTCTACTCCTTTTTTTGTTTGTCTCGTTGTGTATTTTTAAGCTTTAGAGTTTAGAATTCAATGTTAGAGCTTAAAATTTAATTTTTTAGATTTAAAATTAATGAAAACGGTATAGAATTTTTGTTAATAAATTTCTTACGGGTATAGTTCTTGTCTGAAATTTTAATAAAATAAAGGGTAAACTACATATTTTGTACATACCTTTACTCGTGTTTATGTTTTGGTACCTCACTTATTTTTTTAGCAAAATGATACTTAATATTATGTTTTGTTTCTATTTTGGTACCCACCGTAAAAAATTAACGGCATGCTGACTAGGAGAGAAAAAAGTCACACATGGTGGACTGCCACATCATTTTTTTCTCCTAGCTAGCATGCCACATTAAATAAAGAAAATCACACGTGACATGAGAAAATTATAGCATGGGTTTGGCTTATCACATCATCCATGGTCTAATCCAATGAAAACTACCCATTTCACCATTATTTTTCCCCAATCATTTTTTTCCAACCAATGAATCTCCACTAATATTTTTCCATGTCATTTAAAAAACTGTTTTTTGAAAGTTATTATATTATTAAATTAATGATATGAAAAATAAGGATAATTTTTATTGAATGAGACCATGGCTGACGTGATAAGCCAGACCCATGATATAATTTCTCCGTGACATGCTAAATAGGAGAGAGAAGATGATGTGACAGTTTGCCACATGTGATTTTCTCTCTCCTAGTCAACATTTAACGTGTGATTTTTTCTCTCCTAGTCAACATGTCATTAATATTTTAATGGCGAGGTACCAAAGTAAAAAAATGTAACGTTAGGTACCATTTTTTCAAAACAAATAAGTCGGGTACCAAAACAGAAATACGAGTAAATGTAGGTACCAAATATGTAGTTGACCCTAAAATAAATTATATTTGTTTGTGTTTTACATAAAAAATATAATGCAATATCTATTGATTAATTTAGGTAGAAGATCTTATTGAATAAGGTTTCTTGTGACCAAGTATTTGAGTCCATATATATGGAGTGAATTATTCTCTGGAAAAATATAACCACTTTTAGATTCTCTACAACTATTGTGCCTACGTTGTAGAGATGAGTATTGTAGGGATGTTGAGAAGAGTGTTTTGATTTTACCGGGTCATGGGATTTGTACACCGGATTTTGAAATTACATAGGTTATCATGTATTTGTACTCTTCGAATTCTCTACGTTGATAGCGAATTGTTCGTTTCACTCGTCTGTGAAGGTAGGTTATGCTGAACCACATTAAATCTTGTCTCCTGTACATATCTTGGTCTATGTTGTTATCGCTTTAGTTATTTTGCCGCATACCAAATTCCTAACAGATTCACATCGATTTTCTAGTTGAATCTCTTACAAAATCTTCAAAATCACCTAAAATTTTTAAACTTTTTGAACCTTTATACGTCGTCCATTGTCAAATGATCTCCGTCTTGGGGGTATGCTTTTCATCTCATCAAGAGTCTCTTCACCGTTTGAATCACCGAATGGAACCCTGATATTTGAAAAACTTAAAACCCAAGATAAATTTTCTTTTCAAATTAATTGAGTGATTGGTTAGTGAGTTTTTAAAATTGAATGACTTTTAATGTAATTTACCCAATAAAAAGTCATTAAAAATATTTCCTAACGACGCTCCTAACTTTTGTTTTTTTAACAATTAATTATTGTATGACTTATTTGTAACGTTTTAAAATTTAATGAATAATTTATAATTTACTAATAATTGAGTGAAGAATTAATGACTACTTATAATATAAGTATTTAAAATGTAGTTTTTAATAATTTTGTTTGGACTAGAAGTTACAATGAATTCATTATCACCAGTCGATTTATAATTGTATTTTAACACATGCACACGTGTCAAATACTTTAAAACTATTCTTTAAATATATAATCTTACATATGATTTATTATTCTTTCTAAGGCTTTGCATTCGGTCGGTTCGGTTAACCATGAATCAAACTATTTAAAATGTACTAATTGATTTTTTAACAGTTAAATCAACTGATTCTTTTTTCAAATTTTTTTAAATGAACTAAAAAAATCGATTAATTCGGTTAGTTTCTGAAGTAGCCAAAATTTGTTATAAAATTTTTGATACATTGCACAAATGGTCACTAAAGTATGCTAAAAATGATCTTTTTAGTCATCAAGCTTTTAGAAGTTACAAAATAAACATTAAACTTATCAAACTATTACCAAGTGGTCATCGACTTTGCACATTATAAATTATTAAAAAATTTTAAAAAATTATTAACCATTTTATAATAATTCAATAAATTTAATAATCATACTATACTAAAGGTAAAATTTAATGAAAATTTTATAATATATCAAAATATTGATATTTTATAATTTTTAATGAACATCCAATAAATCCAGATGGATGGATCGAATCATAACTCTTCAATCCTCTACTCTATTCTTTCTGCTGCTATTAATTTGAAAAAAAAAATGGTAATATGTAAATTGTAATGCTGAGAAGAGGTAGAGACAATAATTTTATATTAGAAAGGAAAAGGGAAATATTGAGATATATAAACGGTGGCGCTGCACATTCTATCAGACATGTCTTTTTGAGAAGATGGTAATGTCTCGTGACAAGTGGTATCGGAGTGACCCTTTGACTGTCCGATTTCACACTGAGTGCCCATGAGCGGGGTAGGCATGGTGGACAACCGTAACAATGGTCTATCACGAGTGCGGTTAACTTGTGATGAGGGCATCATGACTCACGAGGTTGAGTGGAGTAGAATGTCAGCCTGAGAAGAGGTGGGGACAATAATCGCGCATCGAAAAAAAGAAAGTCTTAGGAAGCGGATAATGACCCCGTGACAAAATACATGCCTTGCGAATGTTTTTACCGTGATGGTAAGCGATTTAAATAATGCCCTTTAATTGTAAAGCTTAATAGGCAAATAAGTGACAAAATCATTTATTTTTTTCAGTTAGGTGCCCAAACTATTTTTTGAGCCAAATAGGTGCCTAACATTTCATTCCGTGACCCATTTAAGGTTCTCCGTTAATTCTCACCGTTAAAGGACACATGTCATCCCCTGAAAATTCTAAAATTATATTATAAATAAATGAAATTAATAAAACAAAATAAAAATATATCTTGAAATTTTCAAATATTCCTAAAATAGTCCTTAAATCCCTAAACCTCCAAATCCGACCACTTTCGCCGGCGTTGGTCACGTTGCCAGCGACAGAATGAAGCACCCTCTCCTCACGGAACAACTCACACGTCGTTCGTCTTTCGTCTTGTCACCATTCGTCGCGAATTGTTCGAAGGGACCATTCGATAATTTCGGCGTTTCGCACGACGTCAGTTAATTTTCGACGACGGGATAGTGGGAAAAATGGTCGTGATGGTCCGACGACCGATGTGGTGGGTGGCGGCGTGGCAATCGGCGGCATAATCGACCCAAATCGAGATTTAGGTTTTGGGAGTTAGGGATTTTGAAATTTGGGGGTTGTTTTGTGAAATCTGAAAAACTTAGTTATTTTTAATATTATTTTGGGAATTTTCAGAAGATAATGCATGTCTTTTAACGGTGAGATTTAACGAAAAACCTTAAATGTGTCATGGAATGAGACATTAGGCACCTATTTGACCCAAAAAATAATTTGAGCCCCTAACTAGAAAAAAAGCATAATTTAAACACTTATTTAACGGTTAAACTTTATTGTAATAATGATTGTTATATAACTGTATATGTACTGTATAAAATTAGGTTATCTGCTACTGTTATGTCCTAATAATATCTAGTATTGAAAATTTTACTAGCACAATATCTACAATAACCATAATAATATTTAATATATCTTTAACCGCGATAAACGAAACGTGATCGAAAACTCGATCACAACGGTGATTTATGGTGATCATGAGCGGTGTCTTTAAACCTGATACGTGGTTGTGGACTGGGATGCTCAACATCCATGTGAAGTTGGTGTTGTGCACGTGGCAATTGTGGAGTCAGAGTGTCAGACTGCCAGTCCAAAACTGTTCAACGATTCATAAACTCACACGACCAAATTAGATTTTTATAATTAATATTTATTTTTTTTACGTGAGAGATGCTTTTTTTTGGCCAAAGAGTCGGATGTAAGTTGTAATGTTGAGTTCTCTTGGAATATGTAGAATTATGTTTAAAATTTATTAGATTTTTATAATTAATGTTTATTTTTTAATAAATTTTATTATAAAAATATAATACATAAATTATTACTGAATTATTTTTTTTAGTTATTCAACTTTTTAAAAAAATTAATTTAATACCTGGATTTTATACATTAAATACTTTTTTATCATTTCTTTATTTCTTCACTAATAGCTCAATGAAATGACTTATTTTTATTAATATTTAGTAATGATATGGACTTTTATTATTATTTAATTATGACATCTAAGATTTAAAATGAAAAAATAAATCCTTCAATTTTATTTTCAAACCTTAATCCCCAATTTTAAACCCAAAATCCAAATCCCTAGAACCCAAATTATCACTGCATCTTCCTCCCCAAAACCCCCACGGCATCACATCCTCCTAAACTCAATTTCCCAAACTTGCTTTTCCATGTGCATTGTATATCCCGTTTTCCATTGTAATTTATTTTCTCAAATCTGTTGAAACTATCGATGCAAGGAGTATAAACAAAAATATAAAGATTTAAAATGAAATCTATATAGAGACTTGAAAAAAATAGTGAAAGAGCTTATAGTGGTAATTTAGTTTCACGGGCTAGTGGATTTTAAGGCTTAAAATGACTGTTTTGCAGGTGATGGATAAGGGTAAAATGGTGTAGGAAGAGAAAGAGTAGTGTAGATAATCTGCCATTGTTGCAAAGCTCACACTCTTCATTGACGGACATGATAGTTTAAGAAGAAGACGATGAGTCTATTTTAAGGGAAAAGGTGGGTTTTTTAATATCGATAGGTATTCGATAAGATTGTGGTAGTGCTTTTGTTGTTTGTAAATGATGTCATCGTTGTAGAGCTTCACTGCGGCAGCCATGGTAGTTTGAAGAGAAACATCTGTCGATGGTAATTTGAGAAGAAGAACTCACTTTGACCTTTTCTTTTAATGTTTTTCTTTTTTTAAAACATAAAATTTTAAAACATTGAAAAATATATTATTAATATGTGAAATAGATTTTAAAAAATAAAAAATTATTTTAACGGAGTTATAAATATAATGGAGGAGTGACTAAAATAGTTTGACGTATAAAGTTCAGTTATTAAATTAAATTTTTTTAAAATTAATTGACCAAAATAAGAGTGAGAAAAAAATTAAGTGATAATTTGTGTATTTTACCCTAAAATTAATTGTAGATGTAATTAATACTCAACAAAAAAATATTATTCCATCGATTATTTTAAAAACAAACATAAAATTTATGATATTTGAATACCACTTAAACCTTGAACCCTAAACTATAAACTCTAAACAATATACCATAAACCCTAACTCCTAACTATATAGCATAAACCCTAAACAATATACCGTAAATGTTAAACCTTAAACCCTAAGCTCTAAAACTCATCTCATAAACTCTAAACCCTAAACCCAAACTCAAACCCCACCTCATAAACCCTAAACTATAAACCACACACTACACCCACATGAATCCTAAACTATAAACCCCTAAACCCTTTTAGGTGAGTATTAGTTACATTAAACACCCTAAATCAATGAAGTACAACTTTTTTAGGAATGTAGTTAATTTTATTTTAGTATATTCCATTAAAAATTAAAAATAAACATTAATGATAAGAATCTTATTTGTTCTTATATACAGTCACTAAGGTTGCGTATAACAAGACCCTAAAATTAAGTATATAAATTATATATATTTAAAGGTTTATTTTTTTGTCAACATTTTTTTGAAAGGATAATGATTATATGAGTTTGTTGATAAAGAGCATACAATATAGAATATAAACGCAAGCCTCGTTAATTTTTTTAAACTTAAATGAAAAAAAAAGTATAGCGCGTCCATGCTAATATCAAAAGAACACCCGAAAAGTCCGATCAAATGGTTAGAACAATTGAACATCCAACAACAAACACCTAAGAAGTCATCCCACTATATGTCTAAGCAAACTGCACAGGACCAAGGTAAAACATTATCAGGGACCATACAACCGCATACCAAGCCACTGGGAAGCACGGGTACGGCATTCTCATGCCGTTTCAAGTACCCGAAACGTCCCAAGGACGGGTACGGCTGGGTACGTACCAGGGACGGTCCATGTTGACGGGGTACGGCTACAAGTTACCGGGGACGGTTGAGATATTTTCGGGGACGTTTTGGGGGACGACATATGAACATCACGCGCGTCCCCAAGGCTATTTTGCAGCTGCGCTTCCACATAGATTTCAGCAGCCACACCGGCGGAGGCTGAGCGACTAACGAGAAAAAAAGCACCGTCGAAAAAATTAGGTGAAAAAAGCTGAGACAAAGAAAGAGAAGTTGAAGAAGGAACTGTTGAAAGCATGCCAGAGAAAAACACGTAAAAAAACTTTTTAATTTCTTTCTCATTTATTAGTGATTTTCTATGACTTTTGTTAGTTTGTGGGGCTCAATAAAGGATTTTTTCTTGCTTTATTTAATTATGAATGAGTCTATTTTGCCCTTGGCAACAGAATTCATAAATACGTTTTTATACTACTTTATTTCCAATGATGAAAAAAGCTATATTATTTATGAGTATTAGTTACTTTAAATAAGATTATTTTTACTTTAACTTTTTATTAATATTTTGTTTCTACCGGTTCTTTAATTATTTTTATTATTATTATATATATATAATTTTATTTTACATTTGCGTACCCATACCTTATAATTTTGAGAATTGTCGTTTTTTATCGTCGTTCTCGTATTTATGCCCGTATCAGTATCAGTACAACATAACCAAGCCACCTAGCATCTCACCAATGCCAACGGAGGTAGACTTAAAGGCTTGCATCATAACACTCATACCCCAAACCTAGTGGAGGCAAAAAAAAAAATCATATCCTTTGCCTGAGAGATGCCTTTCTTGGCTAAGGAGTCGGCAGCAACGTTGAGTTCTCTTGGAACATGCTGTACACTCCACTCAAGATTTTCATACACATTCAGACAATCAAAATTCCTCCTATGTCAATAAAAATTTCTTAATTTTCAATAAAAATTCCAATTTTTTTTAATTTTTGACAAAAAAAGCTCTAAATTCATAAAAACTTTAAATTTAAAACCTTAAATTCCTCCTATGTCACTGTCGATTTGCACGTTATCGCTATCACAATGAAGTATCATCCTCTGGTTGCAAGATTGGCAGTGTCGTTTGTCGTTTTTAACTTGATTGAAAGGTTTCGAGATTCGATGTTCGACATTCAACTAACGGGATATTCGTTTATTTTTTACGACAGAAGAGTGAGATGTTGTGTAATGGGGTCTAGCAATAGAAAGGGTTAGTGCCGATGGTTGATTTGGTAATGGAAGTGGATGAATTTAAGGATTTGAGGATTTACGGTTTATTGGGAATTGAGAATTTTAGGGGTTTTTTGAAATTAATTTTAAGTTTTAAAAAATTAAAAGAAACTAAAAATTAGGTTATGTGTCGTGCATTTATGGATGGTGAATTTTCTAATATATCGAAACGAAATAAAATGTTAGACACTTATTTTGATAACATATGTCAAAAAAATACTCCTAATATTTGACTGAATAATTATTTTGGCTCTTATTTTTTTAACCAATTTAACCCCAATATTTCATTTTGGGTCAAAATAACCCATCTGCAGATAAAAACTGTTAGTCAACTGGCGATAAATAGCTTCAAGTGACTGGACAAACCTACATGTCAGTTCACGCCGCGATAGCAAAATGTTATATAGATAAATATGCCGACTTTACATAATGGCACATTAGTTAAAAAACATTTTTATAAAATTGTAAAATATAAAATATTTTTTCTTATGACACGTCATTTTATCAAATTATTTAAAAAATAAAATAAAAACTAAAATAATTATTCAGTGAAACGTTAGATGCATTTTTTTTAGCTTTATGCCTATTTTGATAAAAACAAGTTTTAGACATATAAAACAAAAATATAATATAATTTAAAATTTTATTCTATAATAAAACCTAATTTTGAACACGTTAAAGAATACTAATATATTTTGTCTCTTATGTTCTTCGCTTCTTTTATTAAAAAAAAATTAAACATCGTAAATAACCCCTTCCACCTTCTTAATACTAAAGCTTAGTCGTTAAGATTGGTCAAAACCATGAGCACCCAAAATTGAAATTAGAGGTTCCATTCCCTCGTTCCTAAGTTTTTTTTAATCGCAGTATCTTACTCATTAGTCGATTAATTCAGATTAAATTTTATGAAGGTCCGATGTAAGATCAACTCTTTCGACTCAATTTTCTCCATTCATAATATCAGAATTTGAACCTCTAACCCTGTTCAAAGAACTTAACGGCTCATCTCGTTATACTAAATATACAACAATTTAATGATATTTAGAGACTAAATTATTTGGTAATATTCAAATTTATAAAATTAGTAAGCTATAAACACCAAATGAAGCGTCACAAGATTCGCGGCACCTGTTGTTGTTCAATTGAAATCTTTCAAGATTTAATATTAAGATTTTAGGGGTTTATGAATTTTTTGGAATGTTAAGATTTTAGGGGTTTTTTAAATTAAAGATTTTAAGTTTTAAAAAAGTTACAAAAATAAAAAATAAGTCATACGTCGTGCATTTAGTGAATGCCAAATTTTAACAAATTAATCTTAAAATATAAGGAAATGAAATATTAGACATCTATTTTGACCGTAGAAAAAGTACGCAGTTAAAGTAAAAATAAAATATAGTTCGACAATAAAACTTACTTTTGAACGCATTAAAAAATAATACAAATTAATATACTTTTATCTTTATATCCTTTCCTATTTTCTTTTATCTTTTGTTAAAAAATAAATATCTAAATGTAACCCCTTCCACCTTTTAATACTTAAGCTTAGTTGTTATGATTTGTCAAAAAGATATTTTAGGCACCTAAAGTTTAAAAAATAGTATAAGTTGAGTACTTATTTTTCATTTAAGCCTAAATTTTATTTTAAATCATGAAAATATTTTATACATTATGTTTATATTTTGGTCATTTCAGGTAAGTTTGAGCCTCTTTGCTCATAACCAGAGGAAGAAGGTCTGCAACTTCCATGTACATATACATTATGAATTAAAAAGAAGAGAAACAAACAAGAAATAACAGAATCATACAAACTGATATAGTTATGACGATTAGATGTCGATATTTTTCGTGTATGATAAGGTTGCCGGCGGCATTCGCTTCGTCCCCACTACATGTTCGACTTTCTTGAAAATGTTTACGGTGAGGCGAATGGTGTGAGCTAGAAGAAGAGCAGCCATCACCAGAAGCCAAACCACCAGAGCATAGTCAAGTATCTCAGTGACTTTCAGTTCCTGTGACTTTGGGGTGAAAACCAGAAGTGAAATTCTGTATGTAAACGCCATGGCCGAGATAGCAACCCACATTATCACTGTCAAAATCCA
Organism: Hibiscus mutabilis; assembly: GCA_019671005.1. Classification (NCBI taxonomy): domain Eukaryota; kingdom Viridiplantae; phylum Streptophyta; class Magnoliopsida; order Malvales; family Malvaceae; genus Hibiscus; species Hibiscus mutabilis. The sequence goes on along the minus strand of CM033721.1, from coordinate 72,209,447 downwards.
CATGAAGAGCCTTCTCTTGAAAGGCAACCCTGTGATCAACAGCAAGATAATGCTCATCGAGGCGATGAAACTTATCGTGTTTGCAGCGAGGTACTGGCCGTAGTAGCTCTGGTTTCGATATGCTGTTATCGAAGTCCCTGCCTCGTGTGATCCATCGGTGTGGTTGTTGCCTCGGGGTGCTTGTATCAAACCATCTTGCCATAGACCACCAGGGGGGGTTAGTCCAGCTTGGAATGACATTGTTGCCATAAGTGATGCCACCACCATCAATGAATCTCGCTTCCTTGTGAGCCAATCTTCCTTCTTGAAAGTCTTTTCCACCGATTGGTGACCATCTCGAGCTAACAGAGGTGTTGTTTCAGTACTCAATCGAACAATTCGAGGCCCTGGATATGAAATTTCTGCCGCTTTTAGTGCGCCAGCACCTCGAAGGGATTCAGCTATCTCAAAGTCTTTCAATCCTCTTCTACTTTGTGCAAGAACATCTAATGCGGTTAAACCGTTCGCATTTAGACCATTCACTTCGACGCTGGAATCGGAGAGCAGGAATTTTATTATCTGCAAATTTTTACATGTATACACATCTGATTAGTACCAAGAGCAATAGAAAGGCTTGAAACTGATATATTATGGCGATCCAATCTAATACATACCTCAATTTGCTTATATGCAACCGCTAGGTGCAATATAGACATGCCATAATCATCTTTAGCATTAACAATTTCATGGTCATTCATTACTCCAACCAACAGCCTCAAAGCCTCAAATTGTCCATACTTGACACACAAATGCAATATGGTCCCTCCCGACGCCACCGCGACCCGAACCGCTTGCGGTCTAACACGGATTAGCTCCTTCAGAACCTGAACCTGTCCCTTCATGGCTGCAAGATGAAGAGGATTTCTCCCTTCTTTATCAACAACCAGACACATATCAGGGTTCACAAATAGCAATGCTTTAACTATCTCAACATACCCTTTCGCCGATGCCAAGTGAAGAGGCGATGAACCCTTTGAATCTACTTCTTTGGTGAACTCTGGCTTTCTTTGTATAACCTCCTTGACGAAATCTGTATGTCCTAGCATTGCTGCAACGTGTAAAGGAGTCTCGACGGCGTAATTAACGAGCACACGGTCGAGAAGCAACCGATCGTGTCGTATTAATTCTAACAAAAACGCTACGCTCCCTTCTTCTGCTGCTTCATAAAGCTTGTTTTCCAATGTTGCTGCCATTGTTTTTCAGCTTTGTGTTCGAACCTGCAGACGGTGGCTTAAATAGTTGCAAACGAAAGAATTTTCAAAACCGTTGAATGGGTTAATAAGTTTATAAAAGGAGCTAAAGTTGACTAGGAAACATGCGACGAGCAGTTGGGTTTATAAGTTTACAAAATCAAAACACTGCAGCATTTAACAATTTCTAGACTAAAAACATAGTTGAATCTTATGTAATTGTAACGCGAGTTGTTATATATTTCAAAGAGCGGGTAGGAAAAGTTGATTGAATAGCCGACTGAAATAGAAATTCTGGGTTCAATCCCAGCACTCTGCAATATTTTTCCATATTTGAATCTTCTAAAACTTTGACCAATTCTGTATTTCAAAGGAAACCCAAAAGTTATTAATTTAGATTCCACAGTGGATAGAAATATGGAAAAGGTTAAATCAAAGTTGCAGCGGACAAGCAAAGCTTGAGTGTGAAGATTGAAAGAAACTTTTCTGACATCACTTATGTCTTGTTCATGTAAAGACGGGTAAAGACTAGGGGAGCTACTCGGGTTCGGTTCGAGTGAATTTGATTCGAGCTCAACTTGAGACTTTAATAATTATATATAAATGAAAAAAACTTTGATACACAAGGTTTGCACAAAATTTTCAATTTTAAGATTTAGAGTTTTAGGTTAAGGTTTAGGGGTTTAGTATGTAAGGTTTATGGTTAGAATTTAAAGTTTAGGGTTTAGATTTTAGTGTGCTAGGGTTTGAGATTTATGTTTTCAATTTTATAGAAGGGTTGTGTAATTTTTTTTACACGGCTTGTGTATCAAAATATAACCATATATATATACACACACTCCACTTGCATGTTTCAGTGTTGCTAACTAAATACTTTAAATCTATTCTCCTTGTATAATTTAGAAAAAAATGTACTATAGTTACTTACGAACTTCAAAAATACATATTATCTTTTTCCAAACATGTTTTCCACATGCTATTTTTCAAAACTTCAAAAAAAATTAAAAATAATTTCAAAAAAGCAACAAACCGAACCCGAGCCTCGAGCCGAGCCGAACTCAAACTGTCCAATTCGAGCTCGAACCTAAAATTTCGAGCTCGACGAGCCCGAGTCGAGCCGAGCCTAGGCAGCTCGGCTCGTTACCACCCCCACTAAAGACACACGGGGTTCAGACTTTGCAAGAGTGAGCTTAGACCTAAACAAAGTAGTCACAGAACAAATTAGGATAAATTACGTAATTCTTCACTAAATTTTACTCTCAAACTTATTTTGGTCATTAAAGTTTCAAAACACTCAATGTACGCACTAAAGTTTAGACCTTCAACGTTTTTTGTCACTCTTCCTTTAATTTTTTGACGACGTTATGATGTGAACGTTGTCCAACATTCACCGTCATCGTGTTGGAGTGTGTCATACTTATTTTATCTTGTTTATTAATATAAAACCATTATTATTATTTCAGTCTTATTCTGTGTATCTATAAATAAACTGAATTATAATAAAGTCCTTAGAATAATATAGTTATTCTTGAATGTCCTTAGTCAAGAAATATTGTGGGCTTGGACAACAATAATGTATTAAGACTAATATGTAGTTGATTGATGACAAAGTGTTGTTATTGACATAGAGATGTCAAAATCAATACATAAGTATGTGTTAGGGAACAACATACTGGGCTGACCTTGTATGAGCATGTTTCTTGGATTATTATGTGACAATCACAACATTGCTTATGGTGATAACTACATGTATGATCCTCAAACTTGAGATCATCATTATTTTAACATCGTGAGTGACATATTTTGATACGGTCAAACGTGTGCTGTAATTGACTACACTATAAAGACTGATATTGGATATGTCATAATCCATGTAGCGAAATATGGTTGATCAAGATAGGATTTGTCCCTTCTACATAATAGGAGTAATATCATAAGCCACTTGATTGAGTGAGACTAGAAAATGCATGGCCATGCTCGAATAAATTGATATGAGATATCATAATTATTCGTTTATAATAGTATACTCAAGATATCAAGAAACATTAGATAGATTATACAAGTGTGACTAATCCATAACTTGTGTCCGATCTAGATATGAAGACAAAAGGATGAAATACATAAAAGAAGTTAATCACGGAAAAGAGGTTAAATTGAACCACGATTTCATGTAACTTAAGTAGCAATGATGTATTGCTAGATGCCATTCATTGCTTGTAATATTAGAATTGTTTTAGATATTACTGGTAACGTTACATGAACCTACAAGGGTCACACCCTATGATTAAAACGAACAAATATCGATTAGATAGCATGTGTACAAACTTGTTGTACACATAATTAGTGAGAAACCGAAATTGTTATAATTATTGTAATTATGGATAATTTCGTTTATATATATATATGTTAATATTTGATAAGTTATTGTAATTATCAAATATTATTAAAGTATATATATATATATCTAAAAGAAACCTAATTAAAGTATAATTAGATTTTACATATTTAATTATATTCGGTTAAATATATTATGTATTTAAGAATTCAAATTTAATTATAATTAGGTTTTTAAATGCTATATAGAGGCATAAGGTCTAGCAGCCATTTATTCATGGTTTTTGAAAAAACCTCTCTAATAGTTAGAGAAGAGAAAATATTGTTCGTTTCATTCGGGTGGACGGCGTAGAGGCCGGAACGCTATTGTGACGACTCGAATTCGATTTGGTTATTCCGAATTCCCTACGGATTTTCAGATTTATTAAGGTAACGTTTCATCTTTTATCACCCCGAATTCGTCCCTTGTACATAGATCACTGGTGGATTACGCCAAATAATTTTTCCGTTGCGCCATGGGGTGTATCGGCGTTTCCCAACACATCGGATGTCATCGTCAACGATCGTGGATGGTGGTCGTTCATTCTAAGACTGCACCGGTCGTTTCGTTTTAGCTCTCTGAGTCGAGTGACCTCCATTTCACCGATGCCATGAAGTCCATGAATCAGGCAAAACTTTTCGATTTTTATCTCTTCGATCTTCCTCTGCTACTGTCGAGTGGAGCCTATTTCTCAGTATATTTCTTCTTTTGTGCCAATAAAGTTTTCTACTGTTTGAATTTTAGAAAATTCATATGTTTGACGTCAAAAAAGTTGACGAATCAATGATAAAAAAATGTTTAATGTCTAAATTTTAATGAGTCAATTGAACAATTCAAAACTTTAACAACCAAAATAAATTTAAGTGTAGAATTCGGTATTGATTTACCTAATTTACCCAACAAATTAAACAAATCAGCATGACAAACCAACCATCAATGGTCAGTCCAAATATCTAGGTATTATTTTCATTTCAACTAAAAGAAATTAAACATCTTATCTCTCTAACAAATAGGGCAAAACTTTTAATATGTTACATCACCTGCAAAAACCAGAGCTGTGATTCTGTTTATGGAATCTTAATTAAGTTGGGTGGTAATAAGCAAGGCAAACAATTCGGTGAACTCAGTTGAGTTGCTTGAACCAAGTGAGCCTAAAAGTAGGCCAATAAGCTCACCCCCAGATAAACACAGACACGTGTTCACTTTCCTCGATCCCGCAAAAACCCTTGCTAAAATCCAGAACCCTTGTTGTTTTCTTCCCCTACTACCGTTAAAGTTCCCCTCTTTTTCATATCCTTCTCGTTAACTCTATCCATTTCAATTTCTGTAAACCCCCACCACTTTGTATTTTCCCTTCTCTTTGATTCTTTGCGTTTAAGATCTCTGTTTTTGTTATTTCCCAGCTGCCTATTGACAATAAAGATGAAGCCTTGAAGATGCTGCAAAGACATGTTTTTTCTCTGGTAAGAATCAAAGATAAAATCTGGGGGTTTTGTGTAGTGTTTAAATGCTTGACGTGTTTCTCCTGATCCACGCTCGATCTCAGATTTTGCTGCGCAAAAGGAAAAAACGACAAAAACCCTGTTTTTGTTTCTGGTTTTACAGCTAATAGAAGCTTGAAAGTCATGAATTTTCCTTTTATTTTCTGCTTAAAGTTCCTAACTTTATTTTGTCCAAATGCTAGAATGTTAATAATCCATCAGATTTTACTTAGTTGAGCTAAACAGATTACAAAGGTGGCGAAAATGAGCTTAACTTCAGCTGAGGATGATTCAGGGTCAGAGATTCATATACCTGCAGATATAGATTGGCATAGGCTTGATAAATCCAAGTTCTTTTTTCTTGGTGCCGCTTTGTTTTCAGGTGTATCAGCTGCCTTTACCCTATTGTAGTGTTGAAAACTAGGCAACAAGTTTCATCCACTCAAGTTTCTTGCTTTAAAATGTCTTTCTTCATCATGAAATATGAAGGATTTAGAGGATTTTATAGGGGTTTTGGTACCTCTTTGATGGGAACAATCCCAGCTAGAGCGCTTTACATGGGTGCCCTTGAGGTTACCAAGAGCAGTGTTGGCACTGCAACTGTTAGTTTAGTGTTTTCCGATACTACAGCAACTGCTATAGCTAATGCGGCTGCCGGTTTGAGTTCAGCTATGGCTGCACAACTGGTTTGGACCCCGGTTGATGTTTTGAGCCAAAGACTTATGATTCAAGGATACAATGATATCAATAGTAGCAAAAATGTAAATCCCAATGTGAATTTTTGTAGATATAGGAATGGTCTTGATGCACTTAGGAAAATTCTACATGCTGATGGTCCTAAAGGACTATATAGGGGATTTGGGATCTCGATTTTGACTTATGCGCCGTCGAATGCCGTTTGGTGGGCGTCTTACTCTGTTGCACACAAGGTCATTTGGAGTGGTATTGGTTGCTCAATGTGTAAGACAGATGAGACTGGTGGTTTTAGGCCTGATTCGAAGGCCTTGGTGGCGGTCCAAGGGCTAAGTGCAACAATGACTAGTGGTGTTTCGGCTTTGATCACCATGCCACTTGATACCATCAAGACCAGATTACAGGTACTGGATAGGGAAGAGAATGGGGTAAGAAAACCATCCAACGTTTTGCAAACGGTGCGGAATTTAGGCAAGAAGGTGGATTGGCAGCTTGTTACAGAGGAATGGGACCACGATGGGCATCGATGTCTATCTCCGCAACAACCATGATAACTACGTATGAGTTCTTGAAGCGGTTATCAACTAAGACCCAAGAGCCCTTGACAACATGAAAAGAGAGGCTGAGGGCTTTAACCAGTTCCCTTAGTAATGGGGTTACTAATTGTAAATCCTTTTCTTCCTTTGGCTTGCTAATGATGAGAGCATAACCTGCATATTAATGTACATCTAGCAGCTTTTTCTTTCTTTTTTCTTCATCTGGATCACTCTGTAATAATGTATCTTCCATGTTCACAATATAAATATAGTTCAATCCTTCACTACTCCAAAGCTTTGAACCTTAAGTAGTTGGCTCAAGCCAATATAGCTTGAGCGGCAAGGTTGTTATGCGTCGATATCAAAGATCCGGTTCAAAACTCAAATTTGTAATGAGATCTGTGAAACCTTGCTTGAACAACCTTATAAGGAATGGTTGATGTATTGTAAGAAACAATTCTTGGAAACAAACAGGAAGCTCACATGCTTCGTCACTAAAGAACACAGTCACTGCTGCATCTTAAATGGGGAGAAATCCTATAGTTTTTAACCCAAAAAACTGCATCTTTAGTTGAGGACTAAAGAAGCAGTTTTTGGCGGCAACAAAAAGAAGAAAAAATTATTGCCTTTAGGCATGGTAGATGAGCTCACATACATGTGTCAGAATCACATAATCAGAGGGTTGGAAAACCAGGGGCTGATAAGAAAACCCATTTGCCCCGTTGGATTTTCCATGGATCATCCAACATCCGCCATTATTAAGAATGTGTATGGACCTGGCAAGTAGAAACAACCAGACATACATACACCCGCACTCTATTTTTGCTGTCTGAGATTTTATCCAAAACAGGCACACTTGTCTGAGATTGAAGTGAACCAGCTGAGTTGAAGACAAATTCAAGGACCACTTTTCTTTTCAAGTCGGTGTTTGCATTGAGCAGCAGTTGGTTCATGAGTGCCACTTTGGTTAATAAGTCATTTCTGTTGGTTTAGTTATTACATTGAGAGATGAAGATTTAAGGAAAGCTCCTATGATGGCATATAAATGAATACAAGTTTTGAGCCTATGATGTGGATGGAAATGGTATAATCGATATTAAACTTAAAGTTTAGCGTGGTATCTGATGTTGACTATAAAAAAATGAGTCATACCATTTTAACTTAAACCATCTGTTCGATTTGAGTCGAATTCTGCTCAACTCTATTTCATGAATCAATTGAAATAAACTTTGATAAAAAAAGGAAATGAAGTTGAATGCATAAAAGCAAGTCTCCCTTCCAATTGCATAAAGAAATGATTCTAAATATCCAATTTTATAACCAAATTAAACAGCAAGTTCACAACCTACATATCCTACGTAAACACAGGTCTCCTACATTAAAGCACACATTGACTACAAACAAACTTGATTACTTCACCTACTAGACAGTTAGAAAGTCCACTGTAACACCATGAAACCAACCTAGTCAAAATTGGATTCTGGTGATCAGAAATCCAACGCCGGAAAGTCAAACTATTGCATTGACCTTTGATCAAGTGGTAAATTGTTCAAGTATTGAACCCGATTAAGCATTGATATTCAGTAAGGACCACATTGAAACCATTGAAACATTGTATAGTGACTAAATTGAAAAAATTAAAATTATTGGCCAAAAGTGCAAAGTATGGGAAGTTAAGGGACTAATCATGTAATTAGCCCCTCAACCCATGAATCATCAGTTACGTGGGTATTTGGGGTGAAGTTCCTTCACCTAAAGGAAATTTAAATAATTAATAATATAATAAAAAAGAAATAAAGATGAAGGAAAAGTTAGAAGCACTCACCCGGTTACTAACTTTGTACTCTTCATCTTCTTCCTCAAATTCCCAAGTACACACCTCCATTGAAGAGTAATTTAAGCTTCGTTTTCTTAAAGCTCATAATCCTAAATTATAGCTCTCTGTCGGTTAAGCAATAACTCTTTATTAACTTGTTGATTTTATAGTTAAATCATAGCTAATCTCATGTTCAAGAATTTCGAATCCTATAAGATTGTCCATGGAATTTCCTAGCTTAATTCTTATTGTTTTCATAGTTAAATTGTGCTATGGAATTGATTATTATCATTGAAATCTATTGTAATCCCTATTCCTCCATGTTTGTTAGCTCAAGAGCAACAAGAGGAAGAATCGACAAATCCACCGGAACCAACCAATCAGGAGCCTTGAAGGTCTCGAAAGTATCGGTGAATGTAATCGGAGTCTCGAGATTGGCTAGGTAACTTCCCCATTCATTTCCATTGATTTATTGTTTAACTAACATGTTACAAGGTCCCATTGCATCAAGCCCTTTTAGGAGGCAATATTAGTAAGCATTGGTAAGATTATTGCATAGAAATATTTTTGATTATCGAATCATTGCAAGATCATGTAATTATTGATATTGAACTATGGAAACTATTGTTATTGTCATTGTCATTGGCTTAAATTTACCGAACCTTAGATTCGAGTGGACATTTGATACAATTAGCATGCTATAGAATTCATGAGCTCATTGGTATGGAGTGGACTACGGTCCTTGAGCTAAGGCTCTTTTGGCGATGTTGGCGGGATTTGACCATTCATTGATTTGACGATATTGGTTGGATATTCGCGTATCCACTACTTATATCGATCCAAGTATTAAAATATTGAATTCATTGTTTTTATTATGATTTGAGATGCATTCTATAGTAATTCATGTCATTGCGATTATCGGTATTTATTGTATTGTTATAAACTACCTCACTAGGCTATATAGGCTTAATGCATCTCATTTTCATTCATATCAAGTTAAAAGAGCAAGCATCGAGAATCCAGGGAAGGAATTAGTTTTGCAAGTCACTATACAAGTATATGTAATTTTTTTTTTGACTTTGAACTTCTAGAATGGTGGCATAGGGTCTAGACTTCAATAAATGGCCCATCTTGATATGCATAAGTAATCCCTATATGTATGCCTAAGGTTAAGATAAAAGTAGACTTATGGTAATATTGGAAATCTAGTAAACTATGCATATTTGACCTTAAAGGTAAAAACATGGTAAATGGATTCATTTAGTCTTGAAAATTTACATGTTAATATATTTGGACTAAACAAGGTTGCTAGTAAAATTTCATGAAATTTGGACATGATTTGATAGACTAAAATGAATAAAAATCAGATAAAATCTGTCATTATAGGCCCTGCCGTACCAATACGAGTCCTAGCGTATCAATACGAGTGTGCATATTTGGACCAAGTCAATCGAGGTTAACATGGCGTATCGATACGGCCAAAAGCGTACCGATATCATTTTTTGACACTGGAAAATTGTGATAGCAGGGTATTGGTACGACCATAAGCGTACCGATACTATTTTTTGACACTGGAAAATTGTGGTAGCAGGGTATCGATACACATTGATGAGTATCGATACCCTATTAAACTCAAATTGGGAATTAAGGCACTAGTATCGGTACGACTAAGCTAGTACCGATACCATTTTAAGTTCGAAAGAAATAATATTGATAATATTAAGGGCGTATCGATACTGCTCTATGTGTATCGGTATGCATCTTGGTCATTGGAATTTGTTGGTATTCGAATCATGCATGGCGTATCGGTATGGCCTCTCAAGTACTGATACAAGTAAGTTAATTAAAAGTGATGAAACAAGTTTTCAAAATTCACATTCTGATCACTGAACATTACAAGGCTTAATTGATTAGTTTAATGATCTCTCTGATTGGTATGAAAATTGATAAATAAGCTATATAGTCATTGAATTACTTGTTGAGTAAGTTAATTGCAAGTAAGGACTCAAAAATTACAGATTTTACATCTTGGTCCCTAAATTAGTAAAAAATTATAGATTGATCCTTTGAGCTATTAATGACCCTTGAGGTTGACTCTTTGACCTTATTACATTGATTTATTATCGAATATCATTGTTTTAAGATACCGATCACGGATAAGTCACCGGAATTACTGTATCGATCACTTGTTATGGTTTTCTGGTAGCATTTCTGACCCAGTTTACTACGAGACGGGAAAGGAGTGTTACATCCACAATATCTGAATTCACATAAAACAAGCCACCGAGCAACCTCCGTCAACGTCGGCTCTCTTGTTTCTGCACGATGGGCATTTCTACTGCTTAATATGCTCGGCCCTTGCCCGCGTAATCTTAACGGCACTTCCCATGGAATCATTTCTCACAAATATCACAGCAAATCCAAAATTCATCTGCTTCGAATATTGTTTGAAGATCATTTATCATATTGAAAAGGCGTTTCCTGCATCAAATTGGCCGGTATTATTGCAGAAAACAAAACGTGGCTCAAAGTATATCATACTTGCTACAGCCAAATGCAAATTTGATACAAAGCATCCCGATTTAAGAATGCTAAATCATGCAAGGCCTAGCACGATCATGTACACAGACACTATAAGCGCTGATGTAGAACACCTAGCTTTAAAACCAGTAAATGCAAAAAAATTTCAAGGAAATCTTATATATAGGTGTTTAGACGAGATTAGTTAATGGGGATCCCCGAACCATAGCGAATTCTGGCCAAGTTAAACAAGTTTAGATAATGTACGAAAAAAACGTGTCAACTGAGAAATTTTCATGATAGACACAAATTAGTAAAAAAATACTAATGAATAACAAAACACCAAAACTGCAAGATACTCAAAACAATCATTTGGATGAACTGTTGCATGCCTAAGAGTAACTTGGCTTACTTACATCTATAACGGTGTATAAAGCCAAAATAGGATACTACACTCGGATCAAGGAGAAAGTTACCTGTCACCTTTATCGAATCCAAACCTAGCAGCAAAATAGAAAGCCCCCGCAAGTAACCACGCATCACTATGTACAGCGACCAAAGACAACCAATCCTTTTCCTGCATCCCAGCTCTGGCAAAGTTAATACCCAGCGCAGGCTCTGGAAGTTCTGGAGGCACCTCTTCAGCAGATAAATTCACCTCCCATTGCTTACTGGATATCCATAAAAACAAAGATTCTCTTTCTCTGCAACCAAAATTTTAAAATTTAAATAAACCCGGTTCCATTCTGTGCATCTGTAACCAAACGAGCCACGCCTTGCGAAAACTTCAGCTCGCCAAAGGCTCGGACAAGCCCTCAAGGCTTCGATGGATGCGGAAGCTTTAAACACTAAGGTAGCTACTCTAGCTACTACGAGAGGCAACAAGAACAAAGAGAACTTAAGAACAAAAGAAAAACAAGGGAAAATAGAGTAAATGCTCAGAATTATATTACTCTTCTCAAAGTGAAAATGGATGGAATGGAATGAATTACAAATGAGGTGGGGAGCCTCTATTTATAGTTGAGTTTTCTTACATCTGACGGTTCTTACTGATTTATGTCGACTATCTAACATTTGGTAAACAATTGATAAATTAACGTAAATAAGTAGGGAAATAATTCCAACAATAGGTCTTTTTACGTACAAGTATACACAGACAACAAGTAATATAACATTAAGTTGAGTATCATATCCACATGCAGGGGCGAAGCCAGAATCGAATATTTGAAGGGGCCAAATTATTGAACTTTAAATATATAAGGGTTTATTAAGTATTTAAACTCAAGATTGAGTGAAAATGCCTAATTTCTGTAATATCTAGATTTTATAGGGACTTAACTTGTCATTAGATTGAAAAATTGAAGGGGCCAAATTAAAATTTTAGAGAATTTAATTAAAAATATTCAATAAAAAATAACGTTTAATATGAATTTCTAAAAATTTGAGGGGACCAAATTAAAATTTTCAAAAAATAAAGGACTTAAAATGGAATTTCAAATTGTTGGAGGTGCCATGCCCCCTTGGCCCCCCATTATGCTCCGTCTCTGTCCACAAGAATTGTCCAAGAATTAAATACCATGGATATTTTACTTGTGAATGGGAACAAATTAGTTGAATTGGATTTCAAATTTTGATTAAGAAAATGACTAAGGAACATGCAGTGAAAATGCAGACAGATTGGCAATACTCCAAGTTAATTACGATTAACCCTTATATGTTTATAGTGATGTTTCTCAATAATTAACTTGGCAAGGTTTTAATCTTTACTTCGAAGGGGTAGATTCACTTCCGAAGTAAGCTCATCTACTTGAACATCTTCTGTCGAAGTTTTTCTCCTTAGTACTTGACAATTAATCGTTTTCTCCTACGTCTGTTAAGATATTAAGGGATAATAGGCATGCAATGTCAACTGTCGTTTGGCAAAGAATGTAAGAAAATTAAGCACTAGCAGAATAGAAAAAAAATGTTAAGGCATTCAATTATTAAAAACTAAAAAACAACTAATCGTTCACCGCAGAAAACATCCTCAGCCAACTTAAAAGAATTACTTCATGGTTGGGGGAACCATTAACAAATCATTGTTTGTAAACATCATCTAAAATGAAATTAAAAATGAAGAGAAATAGAAAAAGAAGTCGATGCAACCCTTTAATGGATTCAGAGCTCTTGGTCTTAGCCTGGTCGAACCACAATTTTTCTTCTACTCTCTTTCTTCACTATGGTGCAGCCTCCTTGGCTCATCAATGGACTTCCTTTATATAAGCGCTCATGAAAACCCTAGATTGAGTTTGAATCTTTAAAGTTTGTTATGCACCAAGATAAACATGTTATCCTCTTATCTTTTTTTTTGAATTTTAGGGTTGACTGTGTCTTTAACCAACGGCTAACAAACTAGGCATCGGTTCATCTTTCGATTGTTAACTGAGCTTGGCAATTAACGTCATTCTTTTGCCAATCGCAATTCAGCACTTCTCTTATGCTCCTTTGGCTTACTACTTCTGTCCTGCTCTTGACTTGCCACCAAAGCTAAGAAAATATCCATTCACTCTAGCTAAAGAAACATTTCTTAATTCCTAGATGCAAATGCATGAATCTACTAGCTAAATGCACAAATCTGTCTATCTTAACTAGAAACTTAACATCCATACAAAACAAGAGAGTGTGAAGAGGAGTGAAACTACTCAATACAACGCAGTTTAGAACAAATTCAGTGACTTTCACTTTCAAAAACTCTTTTTCAGTGATTTGTACAATACTTATATTTTTTGTACAATACTACTCGAATTCTGGTATTTAATCAGTCAAGGCAGTGCTATTGGGAAAAAGGTAACTAAAAAGTACTTTACTATCCAACATCTATCAGTCAAGGCAGTGCTATTGGGAAAAAGGTAACTAAAAAACATTGTGCTATCCAGTACTTATCTATTAGCCATCCTTTTCCTCGGACTATTCACTAGGCGGGTAGTCAATCTCGATCTCCTCAACCTCGTCCATCTCGACCCCATCTTCCTCTGCCTCGGCCTCAGACTCCTCCCTAGATGGATAGTCTATACTATCAAAGTCGTCATCACTCCCAATATCATCTAAATTCTGAAAGTCTTCGTCATCATCTTCAACAGGGATGTCCAGGTCCTCGTCGTCCTCGGCACGAGCTAGCTTTGAAGAGCTACATTGTTCATCATATTTTTTCCGTTCTACTTTTAGAGCTTGAATCCATTCTTGGACAGAAACAAAATATTTAAGTTTAATTTTATTAAAGTATAAAGTTCTGTAAAAGGCAATTAATTAATAGCCAATTAAGAAACAAAGAAAGAAAGAAAGTTTATTCGTGATGCTGTGTGTGCATAATAGGAAATGGGTGTTCAATTGAGAATAGGAAATGGGTTTTCTATGTTAGAATTAAACCATAACTAAATATGAAATCTAAACCCAGGATCTATCATGTCAAATCATCAAGAACAATAAACTGAATGAACTGAATTGCGGAAGTGTACCTGAATTAATCGATAGACTAAAAACCTTGAATCTTGATGTTGAAATCCAAATCTTTGGTATTGATCTTCCAAGAAGATAGGTTTTCTCTTGACGTAAAACTCTCTGACGGGGAAGGAGAGAAAAACAAGTTAACCTATTTCTTGGGGACCACTACCTCTTTATATAGTTGATTTAATAATCAACTATTAAGTATTTATAACTCTGCCCCTCATCGAATTATAAATACATCTTATGGTATCTACACTTTTATTTCCATGACATTTTAATACCCATGACACGCCTAACATAATTGGTCACTTAATTTTGTGTCATACTTCAAAATAGCAATATACATTAAACATATGTGCCCACTATTACGGATTTTAATCCAACAATCTCCCACTTGGGCAACATATGTTTCCTGACAAATGTATAACCTTATGAGCTCAAAAATTTGCTATTATATAATAGGTATTCTGTAACAATCTCGTCCATCAACTTTATCCATATAGGATCAAAGCAGCCTTTGTCGTATCAATCATGACATGACCCATCAATGGTCACGTATACAAATATAGTCAAATGACATAGATCAATCATGGATGCGTAGCATGGAAAATTACATGAAATGTGAACCAAACATGTCTATTTCCAACTGGTCCTCCTAAACCTTAGTGAGATCAAACTTTATTGAATTCAGAGTGTGCATAAACCAAAAGAACTTTATTTCTGCAGAAAATAATCTTAAAATATCCTTAAAATGAAGTAACCGAAATTGTGTCTAAAACGAATGAGCATTTTTCAAAATTACAAACTCCCACTAAAACTGAATATCCTTAAATAACATTACACCCACATGAGTAGTATGCTCATGAAAGACCTAGGGTGTCAGTTTCTTAATAAGCGCACAATTATGGAGTTTGTACCAACATGCTCTATAGACACACAACCACTCTGAATTTTCTTTAACAACTAGGAACTTAATATTTATGTTCTTCAAATTTAAACTGTTCCTATTGTTTATAGAATAAATGAATGCATATTTATTGTCACAAAATAACCGAAGTGATCTTTCTATTCAATCTATAATTAGCAGCCCATGTGACAAAATTCTTTTGCATCAATATTCTAATAGAATCGAAGTCTGTAAACTTAATGATCTCTAACTTACCAGAACTCCGATATGTGAGCATGTAATTTTTTTTTGTTCTCTAAACATATCTCATAACCCTATTGGCTGCTATCTAATGGTTCAAACTAGAATTGCTTAAATATCTGTCTAACATTCTAACAATGTACGCAATATCCGAAGGCATACATACTTGAGCATAAATTAAATTCTCAATAGATTATGCACTTGGAATCTTTTGTATTTTTTTTAATTTCAAGGTTACTTTTAGGGCATTGAGTAAGACTAAATTTGTCTTCTTTAGTAATATGAGTATCACTTGGTTTACTCCCCTTTGAATCTGTAGTATATAGAATTGTGAATCAAATTTATCTCAAAACCAAATGAGATAAACAATATAAAATTTATAATTTCGTTAATGAGAGTCCAACTTAAGCTCATAGATGAATTTCTTTAATTTACATATCATTGATTTTGTATCATTAGACACAAATCTATGATTGTACCATATAATTTGTTTCTTCAATGTCACCATTGAAAAACACAAGCGTAACATCCATCTTATGTAGCTCAAGATTAAAATAAGCAATAAGCGTCATGATTATCTTAAAAGATTCTTTCAATAAAACTTGAGAGAAAGTCTCCACAAAATCAATGTCTTCTTTTTAGAGTATATCCTTTAGATACAAGACATGCCTTATACTTGTCCACATTATCATTTGCATCCCTCTTGGTTTTAAATATCCATTTACACCCAATTGGTTTGCACCTTCACATAATGAGACAAGTTCCTAAACTTTATTGTCTTGCATAAAATTATACTCTTCTTGAATGACATCAATCCACTTTTGAGAGTCAGAACTTTTATGATTTGATAAAAAATGATTGAATCATTTTCTATCATTCCATTATTATCCTTATTTTCTTGAATAAATACAAAGTAATAATCTAGAATAGTATTTCTCCTTCCTCTCGTGGATATCTTTAATGACACTTATTTTTTTTAAGGTTGTTGAGTTTGTTCTTCTGAAACAATTACCTTATCTTGAATGGGAGTTGTTCAACATTGTTTTGTTGAGGTACTTGATTCACTTCTTGATTAATGATAGGTGTAAAAACCTAAACATCATTAAAAGTGATAGTATGAATTAAATTATAATTCAACTTCCCCTCAATAGCAATGTATCTAACCTTATTTCTCCCTCCAAACTCAACATTCCTAAAAATGTTATAAACCTCTCCTTAAAATAATCCTTATTGTGGGATCATAAAATTTACAGTCCATGGATCACTCAAAATAACCGAAGTAGTTGCTCATTTTTGAAGTTTAATTTCTTCACATGTGTCCTAACTTATACAAAAGAATCAATACTTTGTAACTTATTGTTGTTTCTTTTGATTAGGACCTTTAGCAACTTTATTCTAATATATTTTTTATTGCCCTTATTCTTAGAGACACTAACTGAATGAGCACTAACTGAATGAGTACTTTTACACTTATAATGCTTCAACTTTTCTTCCTCTTTAACACAATTAGAAATAAGCTCATTTAAAGTCTATTTCTCCTTTTGCCAGTTGTAACTAATTTTGAATTGGTTAAACTGTATAGGAAGCGATACCAAAATCATAAGAACAAACAATTGTTAGAAAGTTTGATCTTATGTGACTTAAATTTTGAAGCAATATTAAACATTTTTCATAATGTACTTCCTCACATTTCCTTGACCCTTATACTTCATAGACATCAAAGAATGCATAAGTGATGTCATCTTAACCTCAATGTTTTGGGTAAATCATTTCTTAATTTCGTCAAGGAAACCCTTAATATGAGTAATCTCTTTAGATTTGTGCTCCTAAAGACTTATAGAATGTTGTTCTTTATGATCATTAGACTCGTATAATTTGAACAATTTCTCCTCTCAAAATCCCTTTTTATGGGTGCTTACCGCGGTGAGAGGTGCAAGTTATTCTTCCCTTAGTGCAAAGTCTGTGTTCGTACAACCAAATACTATATGTAAGTGTCTTTTCTATTCCTTGAAACTAGTTTTACTAAACATGAGTGTAGAATGTATTTAACAGATATTGTGACAGCAAAGATAAATTACCTAAATTTAGAACAAAAATAAATAAATAAAATAAAAACAAGCTCACATAAATATTCATAAGTAAACAAATAAATTCAAAATAATGGCTAGTTTCCCTCAAGATACCAAGCACAACATTAATATCAAGTCTTTGGACAGTAATATTAACTGTAAGCGGTACTCTTGTTGTAGCAATCAAACATTGACAATAAACTATGTCAAACAATAGATTAATCTTTGGACTAACGTATTGCTTACATAAAAATACCTTATAATTGTCACACATTTATCACCACAGTTGTCGTTGTAATTCTGCCAAATATTAACTTTCCTTTGGGTCAATTAATAAACGCATGAATTACAAAAACCCATAATTATCTTAATATTTTAAATAAACTAATCTACACAAAAGCGATCACTTTGGTGACATTTTGTTTCAATTAATCCATTAAAATATTAGACATCTGAAGCCAAAATATGAATTTAATTGTTTCAAAATATTTTTCTTAATTTTATCTTTCAATCAAATTAAAAGATAACCAAAATAATAATAAATTTGAATAAAGGTAAACCTCATATCAAGATACCGGACACTCCATTAATGTTTCATCTTTGGACAAAACATTAACTTGCAATTGATATCTTGGTACAGTAATCAAACATTGATAATAAGAACATGTCAAACATAAATCTTCCTTTGGGCCGATTTATTGCTCACATATAAAACTGGATAATTATCACATGTTTATTACCACAGTTGCACATGTAATAATGTTAATTATTAACCTTCCTTTGGGCCGATTAATACTAACATAATCCAACTTACATGCACAAAACCTTCTATATTTTAAAATAAAATAATTTCACAATATAGGTCACTTTGGTGACTTAATGCTTCAATTAATTTATCTCAAAATATATAATATAAATATACCGGTATTCGAACTTAATATTTGTAACAATCAAAACTTAAATTTCTGATAACACTTAAGTTTCCAAAATAACCCAAAATAAGGTAAATCTGAATGAGGCTATCGTAAATCAAAAAATCAAATCTTTTCTTGTTTCTCAAAAAATTCCTTAAGCATGCATTTACCAAAATAAAAGATTGAATTCAAAATAATCAATCTTTAACTAAAAGTCAAAATCATAAGTATCATGTAAATGAATTATTCATATAGTGATACCTTAAAATATCCATAATAACCTAATGATCATAATTGAAACTCTTGGTCAAACTGAATAGAATATGAATTTCATAAGATTAATGACATGCTTTCCAAAACCAAAACCAAATGTATATTTCGTAGATAACATTAACGGCATAATTAAGCATAGTGTGAAATAAATTTAAGCCAAAGGTTATGTTCAAAACTAAACAAAATTTAACAAATTCAACCGTAATTTATTAAACTAACCCGAATATAAAGCTTCGAGAGCTAACTTGTTTATAAAGTTTCTAAGTCGCGATAAATTTACCATGACAAAGCCGAAGTCAAACTTTGTTTTTCTTTCTTAATTACTAACGATCAAAATTTAAATTTTGATCCAACCGAATTATATATATATTATTAAATAAAATATATTCCATTACTTAATAACAGTTTATGCCTTAAAAAATATCATTAACCTAGGTAAAAAGAAACAGAAACATGATTTCCATGATTAACAACATACATAATATTAACTGCTGCAAAACCAAAAGTTAATCAACGAAGATCAAAAGGAAATCATTCAATTGAATGCAAACAGTAGTTAATCTATTGAAAAAATCCGAAGCAAGCCGTACATAATATTTGAATTAATTTCAATATACTGAACTTAAATTCAATAGTGCACCGGAAACATAATGGCGCTGAATTAATCGATAAGTTCTATTTGCATAAATTCAGTTGAACATAAAGTATATCGATAGCACAATTTTGAATCCTCTGTAATACTTATTTAATTCAACAGATTTTTTTTAAGAAATTCTGGAAATTAATCGCATAAATATATATACTAAAAAAATATTGTATGCGCTAATTAACAAAATCCAAAACCTAACAATGGAAGTCTAATGCGTTTTTGCACCATAAATAAAGATAGAATCATACTTTAAACTGTAAATCAGGAGATATATAAAATCTTTGTGAGGAATAAATCAAAAATAAATTAATTAATTCCCAATGATTCAACATGACGAGTCTCTGATGCCACTTTTGTCATACTTTAAAATAGCAATATAATTAAACATATGTGCCCACTATTACGGATTTTAATCCAACATTCTACACATAAATAGGCACATTTAGATATCTCTAAATTACTTAGTAAAGAAAACCAAAGAATCAGCTCATTCACTTTCGATCAAGTTTCATTTCATTGAAGCCCAAAATTCCCTAAAAGGCAATTAATTAATGGTGAATTAAGAAACAAAGTTCTTTAACATACGTCCCTCCCAAGATAATGTGCAGGATAAGAAATGGGTGCCAGTGCTGGTTCTCCTACTTCTGAAAAAAAAAGATTCAATAGAAAAAATTAGAGAGACCAAATAAAGTAATCCCAAAATGACAATTCAAGGAAGAGGCGAAGCAAATGGTTACTTTACTACTTTTGTTCAAGTGGAAGAAAATAGGCAAAATGACAAAATATGCCCCCCAACGTTTGCATGTTTTGTCATTTGGCACCCTATTTTTTTGGAGCAAACAACCCCCAACATTTCAATTTGGTCCAAATATCCATAGTTGGATGAAAACCGTTAGTCAACTAACGGTCAGCAGTTGATGTTGACTGGACTTGCCACGTATTAAGAGTTGCCGACGTCAGAATCAACCGTTGACACATGGCCGAACCTGATTGTGACACATGGCGAATATGATGCTGACACATCAGTAGAACTTAACATGTGGCAAGTCCA
Organism: Hibiscus mutabilis; assembly: GCA_019671005.1. Classification (NCBI taxonomy): domain Eukaryota; kingdom Viridiplantae; phylum Streptophyta; class Magnoliopsida; order Malvales; family Malvaceae; genus Hibiscus; species Hibiscus mutabilis. The sequence continues at coordinate 72,189,212 of CM033721.1, read as the reverse complement.
GTCAAATCAACTGTTGATCGTCAGTTGACTGACAGTTTCATCCAACGGGGGCATATTTAGACCAAATTGAAACGTTGTGGGGTTGTTTACTCCAAAAAAGAATAGGAGCCAAATGACAAAACATGCAGACGTTGGGGGGTTGTTTGCTCCAAAAAAAGAATAGGAAGCCAAATGAAAAAAACATGCAAATGTTGGGGGCATTTTTTGTCATTTTACCAAGAAAATATTATAAAAGAACTTACTAAAATAGGAAAGAAAGAAATATTAAGAATATGAAATAGGTTTTTAATTGAGAATAAGAAATGGGCATCAGAACTGAAAGCAATTTTAAGTGTAGAAATATAACTTTAACCTAAGGTTAAAAAGTGTGCATGAAGTGTAGGTGGTTTGCATTAAGTATCCCTCAACTCTCTTAGTCAATTTTATTTCCCAAACTTAGTTTTTTTTCACCAAAGGTTTCTTTTTCTTTTCTTTTTGCATTATTTTTTAGGTTTACGTCATAATGCTATTTGACGTGAGAAGTAAGAGGGAGCATACCACGAATCCCTACGTTAATCCAGACTACATCACTAAGCTTACCCATTACACTCATACCCTAAAGTTTTTGTTGGCCTGAGAACTAAGAGGGAGCAAACCACGAAGCTCCAAGTTACGTATTATCTCTAAGGCAAATGAGTGTTCTAATTTTTTAGCCTTTGGAAAAACATTATTGTCATATTCTTAACTTTTACCCTGACATTTTTTCTTTTTCTGAGTTCAGTTTCAAAAATCCTAAGTTTGTCTTGAGAACTAGATGCATATTACATGTTTAAGTGAGACTAAAGTTCCCTGAGTTCGAGATCAATTTCCAAGCAACTCGTCCTTACTAAGTCAACTAGCTCTTACTAAGTCCAGAGATTTCTAAATTCATCATTGAACAGGGACATACTAGAATAAAATCTCACTACTGATTTATAGTTGAGTCCCCTTACATTCGGCGATTCTTACTAATTTACATTGATGACCTATATCAAAAGCTACCAACCACAATTAGTATAAAATCGACATATTCCTTAGATTCTAATCTCTATCTAAGGAAAGTATATTCTATGTTCACATAATTGTGGATGGTTAAGTCTTCTAGAATTTCCTACGGATTGGGCCAATCTGGTGGTCTTTCCAAGCTAGAGTTCCGTCTAGCGAACCGCGCAACCTTAGTCGATGTTCCTACGAAAAACGACTGAGTTAGCCTGAAATCTCTCTTCGAAAGATCAAACTCTTCTAAGGCACTAGAACGAAAAATCGTTCTAAAAAAAACGAACAAAAGAGATAGACAAGTAGAACAAAAAATACTTAAAAACGCAAATAACACTAAAAAGAGATTTAGAGTAAATTCCTTGTGTATTACTCAAATGATGGATGAATCCAATTGCATGCACTAAAAATTTATTTCGTTTTATGCTAAAGTCTAAATTTTTACGTTTAAATCATTTCAACAACAAATTCTAAAAAAAACAGTACCTGGATCGCACCGCTTGTAGAACTCTTCAACATCCGCAAGCAACCCAAAGTAACGAACCCAGAAAAGTAAACAATTAAAAAAATAAACTTTAAAGGATGAACATCAAAAAGGGTGGTTAGGAAGATGACAAGCGAGTAAGACAAAGTGTGCAAATTTCAGAAAAAGGTTGGAGAGTAATACCAATAGTAAGAGCTTTAATCATGGTAGCTCTCCGGCCCTTGAAATCTCGAAAGACTTCTTCAACTTTACGTGGGTTGTTGGAAGCACTGCCGTCCATAACCCAGACTTTTTTTATTTGTTTTTCTAAAGAGAATTTGTTTTCAGTGTGGGGCAGGGAAATTGAGAGGGAAAAGGAAGGAAAAGATTGTCGAGAATGGATTCTCTTTTGTTTAAGTTTGAGAGAGAATTTGACTCACCAGTTTTTCTTTGGATGGAGGAAAAAGAAGGGAAAAGACACAAGAGAGATGCGAGTGTGAGAGGATTTGATAAAGGGAGGAAGAGTCTGTGATTCTTACTCTAGAATCACACGCATGTCTCTGGTGGACAAAACTTGATTGGACTCAAAAAATTGAGTTATTTGATTTAATTTGATGTAAAATACTTGATTTATAATTTTATAAATTTGATTTGAAAAAACTTTAAATAAAATTTGAGGTATAAAATAAAAATTTGAATAACTCAAAATTTTAGAAATTAATAGATCATTTCTCAAGTTTGAGTCGAGACTCTCAATTATAACATATACATATGTATATATATCACATGTGGAGAAATATATGTGTATATGATTATAGAAGATCATTTAAATTAAACCAAATAGGAAGCCTCCCTTTTTTTCTCCTCGTTCTCCCTGCTTTTCTAAAAGACCTTAACCCTAGTTCTATCTATGCGGCGGCCAATCACTGGTCCCCTGGTGGTTGGCCTCTCATCCCTCTCATTTTTTCTTTCTTTGGCCGCCCTTTTTTTCTTTTACTTTTTCTCTTACTGATCTGTTTCTTTGCTCTTTCTTTTTGCGTCTTGTTCCAGTGGCTTGGCTTCGTTAATTTGCTGGTCTCCGATAGCCTCAACGATTTTATCCCGAGCCAGGATACGCGGTTGTGTCGAGGAAGACGGACCCGCCTTGGTGTCTTGGGTTGAGAGGGGTGGGGTGGTGGGCCGTCGTCATCTTTCATTTTTCCCTCCCCCGTTTTTCTCATGTTCTTTCTCCAATTGCGGCTGTGTTTGCATGTGTCCCCATTGGTGTGATGAACTCTAGTTTTCCGGCATCATTTTCGAAGGTGTCTTGGAGCTTCTTTGACCAGTGTGTTAAAATATGCCCAAAGACCAATCATGAGATGGTTGTAAAAGACGTACTTATTTTATCTTCTTTATTAATATAAAGCCATTATCATTATTTTAGTCTTATTCTATGCATCTATAAATAAATTGAATTATAATAAAGTCCTTTGAATAATATAGTTATTCTTGAATGTCCTTAGTCGAGAATTATTGTGGGCATGGACAACAATAATGTATTAAGACTAATATGTAGTTGATTGATGACAAAGTGTATTCATTGACATGTAGATGTCAAAATCAATACATAAGTATGTGTTAGAGAACGGCATACTGGACTAACCCGCTATGAGCATGTTTCTTGGATTATTATATGACAGTCACAACATTGCTCATGGTGATAGCTACATGTATGATCCTCAAACTTGAGATCATCATTATTTCAACATCATGAGTGACATATTTTGATACGGTCAAAAGGTGTGTCGTAACTGACTACACTATAAAGACTGATATTGGATATGTCACAATCTATGTAGCGGAATATGGTTGATCAAGATAGGATTTGTCCCTTCTACATAATATGAGTAATATCATAGGCACTTGATTGAGTGAGACTAGAAAATGCATGGTCATGCTCGAATAAATTGATATGGGCTATCATAGTTATTCGTTTATAAGAGTCTACTCAAGATATCAAGAAATATTAGATAGACAATACAAGTGTGACTAATCCATGACTTGTGTCCGATCTAAATATGAGGACAAAATGATGAAATACATAAAAGAAGTTAATCACGGAAAAAAGGTTAAATCGAACCACGACTTCATGTAACTTAGGTAACAATGATGTATTGCTAGATGCCACTCATTGCTTGTAATATTAGAATTGTTCAGGATATTACTGCTAACGTTACATGAACCTACAAGGGTCACACCCTATGATAACAAATATCGACTAGATAGCATGTGTACAAACTTGTTATGCACGAAACAAGTAAAACCGAAATTATTATTATTATTATTATTAGAATTATAGATAATTTAATTTATATATATTTTAATACTAGATCATTAATGTAATTATCAGATACTATTAATATATATATATATATCCCTAAAGAAACCTGATAGAAGTAGAATCAGATTCTACATATTTAATTATATTCGGATAAATATAATGTATATTTAAAGAATTCAAATTCAATTAGAATTAGGGTTTTAAATGCTATATAAATGCATGAGGTCTAGCAACCAAAATATACATTTCGGAAAACCTCTCTAACAGTTAGAAAAGAGAAAATATTGTTCGTTTTATTTGGGTAGACTGCGTAGAGGCCGGAATACTGATGTGACGACTCAGATTCGATTTGGATTCTTCTATACTCTCTGCGGATTTCCAAATTTATTGAGGTGATGTTTCATCCTTTTATCACCCTGAATTCGTCCATTTTACATGAATCACTAGTGGATTACGCCAGATAATTTTTCTGCTGCGCCATGGGGTGTACCGGCGTTTCCCAACACAGTGTTGTGCTGGATTTAAGGTCAAGATGAAGCTTTTGCTTTTTCTACGGCGGTGCTGTTGGCTTGACTATTTCAAAGGAATCGTGATTTTTTATGCCTTTTCCTTGACCGTTATTTTGTTCCAGCTTTTGGATTCTACGGCGAGATTACTTGTCCACCAAGCTTTTCGGTTGGACCCGATGTTGGTATAAGGAGTACGGTTCTATTTTTTGCGCGTCTCCTCCTTTCATCGTCAGCAAGGGTCTATCATGTGCTAGGGTTTATTGCAGGGATGTTTCTCATGTCTTTGGGTTAGGGCTGTAATGACTCTGTGTCTTGTATTTTGGTTTTTTAATGAATGAATTTTGATTATTGATAAAAAAAGAGATTATTTAAATTGGAACTAATTAGTACTATAATATTATAACTGTTTACAGAAGTTACTCAATTATAGGTAATGTTACATTTAGGTCACCCAATTATTAAAAGTTACATTTGGGTCACTCAATTATGGGCAAGGTTACATTTGGGTCACCCTTCATATTTAAAAAATACATCAATTTAGTCATCTTTTCTTCCAAATCACTTGTATACACTCGTTAATACTAGAGTATTTCTTTTGAAATCATTAATTAATCTAATACACAAATTAATATATATTTTAAATATGAAGGATGACCCAAATGTAACCTTACCCATAATTGAGTGACCCAAATGTAACCTTTAATAATTGGGTGGCTCAAATGTAACCTTAACCATTATTGAATGACCCAAATGTAACTTTTAATAAATGGGTGACCCAAATGTAACCTTACCCATAATTGAGTGACTTCGTTCCTAAATTTAAGTAGAACCTCGAACTCGACTCGAAAAAATTTCAAATAAAGTTTGAGTTATAAAATAGGACTCTTCAACTAGGCTAACTCGAAAATTTTTTGACTCGACTCGATCAAATGTAAGCCCCTAACTAATAGACTATTACTACAAATAAAGGGCTAATTTATCTTTTAGTTCTTCAACTTGTCAGGTTTTTTCATTTTGGTCTCTACATTTTATTTACATTATTTTCTATTTAAAATCATTTTTTATTTCTAATATTTTTTTCACTATGCAACACTTAAAATTGTATCATCAAAATGATTAAAATTTAAGTTTAGAAAAACACATTAAATGGTCTTAACGATAAAGGATGCTGTTTCTGTTAGATGATTTGAGTTCGAACAATATAATTTACAACTGTTCGTGAATTTATCTAAATCGAAAGGAAAATGAATTCAATAACAACAACGTCCAGGGACAGAGCTATATGGGGGTGGGGAGGGGCAATTTCCCCCACCCCACAGAATTTTTTTTTCACTTTGGTCATCTTATATAATTTTGGGTTATGTTTTAATACACAAGTTGTATAAAAAAAATTACACAACCCTTCTATAAAATTTAAAACCTAAACTCTAAATTTTAATCATAAACCTTAAATTCTATACCCTACACACTAAGCCCCTAACCTAAAACTCTAATCCCTAAAATTAAAAGGCAAGCTTGTGTATCAAAATATTTTCTTATATTTTTTTTAAAAATTAATTTATTTATAAATTTGTCCCCCACTTTTGAACATTTATGTTTTGCCACAGACCCCAAATGTTTATGTGTCCGACAATGTCAGTGCAAACATGTGTGTCCCCTGCCCTCTGGTTACTGTTCACTAATTTATATTGGAAATAAAAAAAAAGCTATTAATCACTCAATTTGTGCTATAAAGCTGCAGAATTTACTTCTTTTTGCAGATATAGTGATATTAAATTTCATTTCCATTGTGGAGTTTATTTTCGAGCATGGCGTGACCAATAGCTAAAGCTAATTCATTCATTCTCATGCAATCTTCTTGCTGTCATTGAAGCTTGATACCTTATCTTATGTCCAACTACATTAGCTATTAATTTACAGGAACTTTTGCTCATAGGCTCATACCATCACTCCTGCGGCGAGTGAGAGGGACGCGACGGCGATTGCTTGCGAGTTCTCTGGGCGGAATTGATTAGGCCAGGCCATGATATGGAGCTGAATAATATACATTCCTTCGATAGCTGAAGTTAGAGTATCATGTATTTCATTGTGATCACAACAATGTATGAACCCATCGGAGCTAACGCTCGATGGCATAATGCTCTTCCCTTCTAATCGAGAGATAACAAGCAGATGCTTTTTAGTATCTAAACATAAATTGGTATTTAATTTCGCTTTCTTCCTACAATGATCAAACGGCCATAAATTCAACTCTCAAAGTAGCTAAAAAGAACAAATTCAAAGGGTTTGGAAGAAAAAAAGTACCAAAGGTTGGCTCCATTTATGTTAGGAGGGTCAAATTATAATTTTAATCCTTTGTATTTAAATAAAAATGTCTTTATATTTTCTAAAACATGGAGTTTTCTAGGTTCGAAGTTTCTATCTCGATTTAATGTCGACTAAGATTTAAAAGCAACCAATTTTTGTATCCTTATACCAATAATTTGATTAATTAGTCTCTATACTTTAATTTAATATATTTGACTACTCTTGTTATTATTAATATTTTGCCTTAGTCAAAATTAAATTAAAATTTTCCATTTATGTTTTTTTTTCAAAAAATTTAACCGGGCTGTAAACGAACTAAACGTTCAGCGAACTGTTCGACGAGAAGTTCGTTTATGTTCGTTTAAATGAACGAACATGAACAAGATTTTCTGTTCATTTAATTAAATGAAAGAACATGAATAAAGGGTTTGTTCGTTCATTTACATTCGTGAACGTCTGGTAACCTTTCATTTATGTTTGTTTAAATTTATTCTCATATGTTCATTTATATTTATTATTTTTCATAACAAAAGTATTATATTTTAAAAAATAAAAATATATATTAAAAATATGAAGTAAAAAGAAAAATTAAACAATACTCATTGTACGAGACTTCAGACTTCTTTAAAAAAAACTTTAAAAAGCTTAATGTTCGTGTGTGTTCGTTTATTATTTTAATGAACAAACACGAACAAGAAATTATGTTCGTGTTAGTTCATTTGTTTAGTTAAAATTAAACGAACGAACATGAACATACCTTCGTTCGAGTTAGTTTGCATGCCTAAATCTAACTCAATCTCGTTAGCTTAACTAATTTTCTTTAAGAAAAATGAATTTATCAAGGTGTTAATGAATTGGAGCCTCGCCTGAGTTGAGTTACGACTTACGAGTAGCCTGTTCTTTGATAATCTCTGTTTCTCTCTTTGTCCTAAACGAGAAACCATGAAAATCTCTTTCTCTTCTACTCTGTTAGACAGAATCAACCGTTCAATCGACGGTGGCGAGACCAGAAATGAAGACATGAAATTCTACAGCGAGACAATGCAAATGACATAGAAGATGTCGGGTTTCCAACGAGCTTGTTTGGTCGAGAATTTGATGGAAAAGAAGGCGAATGCAGACAACAAACATGAACATGATGGTGATTTGTTTAGCTCCACTTCGATCTCGTCTGATTCAATTTCTGGGGGTTCCTTTTCTTCATCTGATACTGAATCTATGCATTGTATGAAAACCAAAGCTCCGTCATGTTTTGTTCGGCCATGGCCGAGACCTGTTAAGACCAGAGTGTCGGCCGCTGCTCAATCCGATAAGCCACTCAAAACAGAACAAAGTACCGCCGAGAAAATCCATGGCGGTTTCAAGAAGATGAAACAACGACAACCCATTTCACCGGGAGGTCGTCTCGCGAGTTTCATTAACTCTTTGTTCACGACAGGCAATACAAAGAAACCCAAAAGTTCACCGTCAACGCCGTCGTTATCTTCAACCTTAAGCCACGAAGAAATTCGGTCCTCGCCGTGTGCTTCGGCTTCACCGTTTTCAAGATCATATTTAAGCAAGAACACGCCATCGACGCATGAAAAGTTGCGCGCCGGGGCTAAAAGAACAGTTCGGTTCTGTCCCGAGACCATAATCGTCGACGAAGACAGTAGACCATGCGGCAGACATAATGAAATAGTGAAATCGCCGTCGAGGAAGTACGACAGAGAGATAAAGTTTCAGACAATGGAGAAGGCAAGGCGAGTTCAAGAAATGGCTAGAGAGTTTTTGAAAGAGTATCATCTAAATCAAAAGAAAAACTAATTTAATTCCATTGATTCTCACATAAATTATGAAGACGAAGACGATGATGATGCGAGTAGTTGTTCGAGTTCAGATCTTTTGAGTTAGATCACCTTGTTCATTTAGGTAACCATAGGTATCAAGAAGAGCTTCCGGTGTATGAAACTACCTATGTTGAAAAAAATCGAGCCATTGCCAATGGTTTGATACTTTAGTATATATTTTAGGAGAGTTTGGTTTAAGAAATATAAGATTATTTTTGCGAATAAGATTATCGGAATACAACATTACTTGACATATTACTGTAAATGTTACATTATATTATTTTGTTTATTTGGTAAGAATATTAACTTGCAGTATTTGGTTAGAAGAATATAAAATTAATTAGATCATCTAAAATTTATAAACACTTTATATTTATAATATAATTAATATATTAAATTATTATTAAAAAATATTTTATTATTTATATACCGTCATTTCTTTTTAATTTTTTTAAACTGTAAAATATTATTTTTTAATATGTTTAAATTTTTATTTTTTTATTACTTTTGACCCTTTATCAAATAAATAAAACTATATAATAAAATAATTTTAAAAATAGTAAAAATTAATAAAAATAAATTAACCTACTAATTTTTTAAGATAAAAATATCTTATAAATTAAATAATAAAATTAATAACATCATCTCTAAACGCAATCACTCTCAAGCAACATGCATTCTCATCATATATCTCTAAAAACATCATAAATATAATATTAATAAAAATATATCAAACATTACAAATTATTTAAATATATGCAACACCATTTATCTATTAAAATAATATTAAAAAAATATTTAATAAATTTACAGCATAAATAATTAGTTACCTAATTAAATGTGCAATAAAAGATTAACATGAACATACTTTATTATCTTAAGGGTAAAATTATCTGAAAGGAAAGAAATTATGTAATACCTAAGATGAGAGGAATAGCATTTCTACTATTTGGGAAAAAGAAACCACTATTAAAAAAAGAATAATACCTTCTTGTGAGAGTCTTTTTAAATCAAACATAAGAATGTAAATTTGAAAAAGATTATTATTTTTAATAATCATCTTTTCGCGAACCAAATACACTTTTAATATTTTGCATTTTGCAGGGATTTGTTCATTCATTGATCATGATCTGAAAGATATTTGAATAGGTTTAAGGGTGTTAGGGATAATCGCACTCTTAAAATTTTCAATTTTTTCTATCATATTTAAGTATAAAAATTTACATCTTAACATAAAATCATGCATATGTTTCTACTATCGGATTATAGTTGATTGAACGAGGAGGAAACGAAAAGAACAGAAAAGCAAAGTTTCGAGATTGATTGAATAGGTTAAATTATTGTTTTAGTCCTTTTACTATGCTAAACTTTAGTATTCGGTGTTTCGATTTTGATTTGGAATGAATTAGTCCTCTTATTTTTATAATGTTATTAGTAACAATTCAGATTGTTAACTCAATTGGTACTCTCGTTAAAGGGTCGATGTGAACTTTTTTATTAGATTGTGTAGCTAGTTTTGGAATTAAAACACCCTTAAACACCTGGTTGATATGTAAATTACTTATATGAAAATTCAATCAACACTTTAACGAGAATAGTTCATGATGTTAATAATTTGGACTAGCGAATAATATTATGAAAGTATGAGGACCAGATGATACCAAATTAAAGTATAAACACTTTCACATTACAACTGGTCATATACAAAGAAATTCAACTTCAAAAAGAGCTTCAATGGGTAGATCAAAACATTACTGTAAATAGTTAATGTGGACCCTATTTCTAACAACTAAGACTACAATAATTATTACTATTACTATGAACATGAAAAAATGTAGATATATATAACATATCCCACTCAAGTTTATTACAGCATTATTTTTGTTACTGTTTTTGTTTGACCTAGACAAGAAAGAAGACGATGGTCCACAAAATTTGATACAATCGAGTTGTTTACTGATTAGTACAACGAGATGAGACGTTAGGTCATTTACATAAGGTTAAAGGTTCGACTCTTAAAGCTAATTGGTTGGAAGGATCGTCCTTATTATAGATAGTTGTAATACTCAATCTAGATTAACCGTCAATAAAATTTCAATCCAACTGATTGGAACAACCATGACATACCTCAATTAAGTTGTTTTCTATTCTTCTAACATGGCATTTGTTGAGTCTGGCTTGTCTTGAGTGACTTGGTTCAGATTCCTCTGCTCGGGAAGGATACTGTACTTTATGCCCAACTCCTCCAGAATTCGCTTCAATTCGATGATCAAATCGGTTCTCCGCTCCTTCCTCTCTCCATAGTCCTGGAAGTTCATTGTATGACAGCAATGGAGAGCCATCTTTAACTTGTTGTCGTTCCCGATCTCCGTCACAACCACAAGGTGTCTAGGATGCCATACGGCACCATTGGCCTCCAAATGCCTGGTTTGGACATGACAGAACAGATGCAGAGACCAATATGTACCAGAAAACATAATCTTACATGAAATGAAGCAAGGATGAATCTAACACACAACTTACTTCTTTATTTCTTTCTTCAGCCTGCCTATTGTTTCAGCTGGTGTCTTAGAATCAATACAGAACTCTATGTCCTCACCCATAGCAGGGCTTCTGTAATAGTTGCTGATAGGCTTCGAATACAAGACCGAGTTCGGGTAGTACACCTTTTCGTTGTTGTGCTTCAGAAAGGTGGTCGTTAAAATATTTATCTCCTCGACTATCATCTGTCGTTACCGAGTGATAAAGCATAGTTAGTAATCTTCCCCCTACACCACCAGAAATGCACATGGGAGAATGTTACCTGAGCACCATCGACCACACAACGATCGCCAACATCAAACGGATGCATCAAAAATACAAAAATGACGACTTGAAATATAGTCTTGCAGGTTTCTCCAAACAAAAAGGCTGCAATTACAAGAAGCACTCTAGTGGTTGCAGTTCCCACCAAGAGAAGCCATATGATAAAAGTGACCACAATCAAGATGGCCGAGACAAGTTTATTCAATTGTTCTAAAGCTTTCTTGGCGTCAAACAAAGTGAGTGCTAGTGCTCGCCGTTCCCTGAAAACATTTACCTGTATGAAGTAACAGAAAACAAGCATGTTAAACAAGAATACCTACATACCAGACTTGTTAGAGTTTCATATAGTGCTCTTAAGTCTTACCACCCAGTTTGTGAAACTTTTTCTGTCAATTTTTCCTGTATTTGATCCTTCAAACAATGGAAACACAAGATCCACCTCCTCTTTAGTCAGGAAACGTAAAAGGTCATCCTCGTAGATGTAACTGATCATAACGAAATAATAGTTTGAAAAAAACGGCAGAAAAACAAAATCAACAGAAGCATCATGGAATGCTGGTTTTCTAACCGGTTAAATGGACGTGGAGCAATGTTTCTGAAAATCTGACAAGCCAAATGTTTTGCCTCCTGCTCGTTAGTGATCTCTTTATCTGAGGCGTTGGAGATTACGGAAAGCCCTAAATTGGTGACAACATCGACCAACCTCTTCATGTGCCAAGATGAAACTTTTTCTTGCTTCAGTTTATGGACCTTTACCTTGTCAATCAACCCTTTGGTTTCTTCAGCATTCTCCATCAATGGAGGTCCCGAAAGGGTGTGAAGTATGTACTCATGGGAGACCGCTTCTTGTACTCGGTCGAAGAAATTGTTCTTATGGAAACTGGAAGTGAACATCATCAACAACAATGTCTTCAACAACCTCAGAAATGCTCCAATGAGGATGCTTACAAGAGCCCAGGTTACGTAATCCAGAATTTTCGTGGCGGTCTTCGATCTCTTGACATCGAGAAACAAAAGTACCCAAGTAACAAGAACTGAACTAAGCCATATACACACTTGAACACAATTCTTCAAGCCATGAACGAAATACATCACTCTTTTCCCCAGTAGAAAGCTGATGTCAATCAAGAAAACAACAAGACACACGAACCAACGAGTGACCAACATGCCACAGAATGTGACCAACACCAGCACACACCATTTCCAAGTTTCCAAATCCCAGAAACGGATGTTCTGCAGTTTATCTACTGTTAAGCTAGCTATCAAGCATCCCGAGAGTAACAAAAATACGAGCCACTCGATCACAACTCGCTTGAGCTTCTTCGTCATACGCCGATTACCTTTCTCAGTTGAGGCTCCTGGTGGCTTATCTGCAGTTGGACTAGACATGGTGGGTGAAACATGAGCATTTTGCAGAGGGTCCAATGGCTCGATTTCGTTTGGAGTTGACCCTTTTAGCCCTTCGGGATTCTCTTCACTGTGAACATTAATCACCATTTCTTCTTCACTGCTTCTCTTCTCTGCCATGTCTTTTAGCTTCAATCAAAAACCTGATAAGCAAACAAGTCACTTAAACTGCAACTCATATATTTTTGGAATAAATATAGTAATTTGTAAAAGTCATTCAAACTCAATACTAAATATAATGAAACTATGAGAATCAATCTTAAGCAAAAGCTGAGAGAACCTTACAACATGAAAGTGAAACCCAAAGCTCAGTGCTTTAACAGATTAAACTATACTCATTTCAACAAATTATAATTATGACAAGAACAAGAAATGACAACAAACCAGACAAGAATGCTGCTTCAGACGAGGTAGGGATATGCTTGTTGATGGCTGAGAAAACAGGTTCTTCAAATGGTTAAGGAAACAAGCTACTGTTCGAACAAGTGATGCAGGGAGAAGAAGGGCTGGAGTTTACTGTGAGAAGTGAGAAAGCAGGCTTCACACTAAGATTAAAGATTGTATTCTACTTAGGGTTTAGAGTCTCATATTATAAAAAAAATATATTTATTTTAGATTCTTGTGATTAATAAATTAAATTAGATAAGTTGAACGTTCCCATGATAATGTTTACAACCTTTATAACATACAAAAATTTACTACAATAGAACTGCTCGAGTGGTCCTAATAGTTAAAGAGGATGTGTTCTTCCTAGGTGATTTAGATTCGAACAGCATAATCTACAAGGTTGTGTGTGCATTTTCAAATGACTACCATGTAATAACGCCAAAAATATTAAAAAAATTACAGTAAAAATATTGGGTAAAACTTTAATACACTATAAAAACTCAAACTCTAAATTCTAAACACTAACCTTAAATTTTAAACCCTACAACCCCTTAAACCCTAAACTAAAACCCTAGCCCTTAAAACTAAAAGGCACGTGTAAACTAAAGTTTACACGGCCGTTTACACGGCTTGTGTATCAAAGTTTTTTCCAAAAATATTTAGTTAATTAGTTCTTTGAAACATGGCAAATGTTATGAAGCATACATCTTACATAAGATTTGACAAGGAAAACAAACTTGTTCCAAACCATAGTACTACATAGTACATAGCCATTGTTTTCAACTCCACTAGTCCACAGATATAATACAAGCAAGCTTTCATATCAAAATTTGACTCAACACTGTGTATTAGATTACAACTATAGCTATTTATTGTCACTCTTAGCCAAGCTCCAACAAATATTTGCGAGTAGAAAACTGTTCGCAACAAGCAATAACTAAAGATCAGGTGCCGCATAGGTTGCTGCGTCTGGCGTGTCTCGACTGGCTTGGTTTGGACTCCCCTGTTCGGGAAGGATGTTGTACCTTATGCCCAACTCCTCCAGCATTCTCTTCAATTCGATGATCAAATCAGTTCTACGCTTCTTCCTCTCTATAAAGTGCTGGAAGTTCATTGTATGATTACAATGGAGAGCAATCTTCAATTTATTGTCATTCCCGATCTCCGTCACAACCACAAGGTGATTCGGATGCCATATGTCACCATTGGCCTCCAAATAGCTGGTTGGACATAACAGCACAAATGCATAGACCAATAAGTTCCATAAACATAATCTTATATGAATCAAAGCAAGGAAAAATGTAGAGTCAACTTACTTCTTTATGTTATCTTTCAGCCTGCCTACTGTTTCTACCGGGGTCCTTGAATCAATACAGAAATCTATAGCTTCACCCATATCAGGGCTTCTGTAATAATTGCTGATAGGCTTCGAAAACAAAACCGAGTTCGGGTAGTACACCTTTTCGTTATTGAGCTTCAAGAAGGTGGTTGTAAAAATGTTTATCTCCTCGACCAACAACTGTCAGTTACCAAGTGATAAATCATAGTTAGTAATCTTTTTTTCCTCAGAAATGCATATGGGAGCATGCCCTTTCAGTAGTTTACCTGAACACCATCGACCACACAACGATCACCGACATCAAACGGATGCATCACAAATATGAATATGACGACTTGAAATATAGTCTTGCAGCTTTCTCCAAACAAAAAAGCTGCAATTACAAGAAGCACTCTTGTGGTTGCAGTTCCCACCAACAGAAGCCATATGATAAAAGTGACCACAATCAAGATCGCTATCACAAGTTTATTCAATTGTTCTACCACTATTTGGGTGTCATACAAGCCATGTGCCAGTGCTTTCCGATCCCAGTAAACCTTTACCTGTATGAAATAACAGAAAATAAGCGTGTTGAACAAGTAACAAGAATCCCTACATTTAGTTTTGAGCTTAAACACCCAGTTTATGAAGGGAATTGTTATAGTTTCATATAGTTCTCTTACCATCCAGTTTGTGAAACTTTTCCTGTCGATTCTTCCAGTGTTTGATCCTTCGAACAACGGAAAAACAAGATCGACCTCCTCTTTAATCATGAACCTTAAAAGGTCATCCTCATCGATATAGCTGATAGTGAAGAGACTACAGTTAAAGGCAGAATGGCAGGAAAATAGACTCAATAGAAGCATCATGAAAAGTTGATTTGTCTAACCTGTTATGCCATCTATCATGTCGAGCAACGTTGTTGAAAATTTGATGAGACAAATATTTTGCCTCCTCCTCGTTAGTGATCTCTGTATCTGCTTGTTCACCAAATTCATAACCAAAACTTTCGCCCATGGAGGTGGCGAATGCGGAAAGCCCTGAATTTGTAATAACATCAACCAACTCCCTCATGTGCCAAGATGAAACTTTTCCTCGACTTAAATGATGGACCTTTCTAATGTCAATAAACTTTTTGGTTTCATATCCTTTTCCCTTTTTAACATTGCGAACAGTCAAATGAGAGATTGTTTCTTCAGCCAAGTCCATCAATGGAGGTCCCGAAAGGGTCTGAAGTATGTACTGATGGAAGAGTGATTCTTGTATTCTGTCAAAGAATTTGTTCTTATGGAAACTGGAAGCCAGCATCATAAACAACAGAGTCTTCAACAACCACAGAAATGCTCCAATGAGGATGCTTACAAGAACCCATGTTACATTATCGAGGATTTTCGTGGCGGTTTTCGATCTCTTGACATCAAGAAACAGAAGAAACCAAGTAACAAGAACAGAACTAAGCCATATGAACACTTGAACAGTCTTCTTCAAACCAAGAACAAAACACAACACTTTGTTCCTCAGTAGGAAGTTCCTCTTGACCAAGAAAACAACGAGGCACATGAACCGACGAGCAACCGACATACCACAGAATGTAACAAACAAAAGCACACACCATTTCCAAGTTTTCAAATCCCAAACACGGGTGTTGTGCAGTTTATCCACAGTTAAGCTAGCTATCAAGCATCCCAAGAGTAACAAAAATATGACCCACTCGAGCACAACTCGCTTAAGTATCCTCTTATTACGCCATTTATATTTCTCAATTCGGACTCTGGGTAGCTTACCTGCAGTTGGACTGGACATGGTGGGTGAAACTTGAGCATGTTGCTTAATGTCCAATGCCTCTATTTCGTTTGGAGGTGGATTCTCTTCACTGTGAACATCGATCACCACTTCTCCACTGCTTCTCTTCTCCGCCATGTCTGTTAGCTTCAATCAAAACCCTGATAAGAAAACAAGTCGATTAAAACATGGATGAATTGTTATATAGGACCAGTCTTGCATTTGACAAAAAAAAATGAAACTTTGAGCTTTGAAAATGCAACCTTTCCTTCAGGACATATTAAAGTAGCTAGCTTTGAAACTCTCATTGTCATCAACTTTTCTTTCACTCAAAGATCGTCAGCTTTGAAATGAAACTGTGAGCATCAGATTTAGAACATGAAAGTGAAACCCAAAGCTCAGTGCTTTAACAGATTAAACTATACTCATTCCAACAAATTATAATCATCACAAAAATAAGACATAACAACAAACCAGACAAAAATGCTGCTTCAGACGAGGTAGAGATATGCTTGTTGATGGCTGAGAAAACAGGTTCTTCAAATGGCTAAGGAAGCAAGGAAGAAGAAGGGCTGTAGTTTACTGTGAGAAATGAGAAAGGAGGCTTCACACTAAGACTAAAGATTGGATTCTAATTAGGGTTTGTTATGATGAGCCTTGGGTTTAGAGTATCATTATAAAAACAATATTTTATTTATTTTCAGATGCATGTGATTAATAAATTACATTCAAAAAGTTGAAGGTTCCAATGATAATGTTTACAACCTTTATAACATGCAAAACAATTACAATAAATATATTTAGCTAATTAGTTCTTTGAAACAGATCAAATTGGACTCAACTATATGCATAAATAGGCTGGAACTTGTCTTCTGCAGTAACCACTTCCCCTTCATCCATATTAGATTACAGCTATTAGCAACAAGCAATAACTAAAGATCAGGTGCCGCATATGTTGCTGTGTCTGGCGTGTCTCGAGCGACTTGGTTTAGACTCCCCTGTTCAGGAAGGATGTTGTACCTTATGCCCAGCTCCTCCAGAATTCTATTCAATTCGATGATTAAATCGGTTCTACGCTTGTTCCTCTCTCTAAAGTCCTGGAAGTTCATTGTATGACTGCAATGGAGAGCCATCTTCAACTTGTTGTCGTTCCCGATCTCCGTCACAACCACTAGGTGTCTGGGATGCCATATGGAACTGTTGGCCTCCAAATGCCTGGTTGGACATGACAAGCACAAATGCAATGAACAATAAGTTCCATAAACATAATCATATATGAATCAAAGCAAGGATAAATCTAGAGTCAACTTACGTCCTTATTTTGTCTTTCAGCCTGCCTATAGTTTCTGCTGGTGTTTTTAAATCAATACAGAACTCTATAGCATCACCCATATCAGGGCTTCTGTATTAGTTGCTGATAGGCTTCGAAAACAAAACCGAGTTCGGGTAATACACCTTTTGTTATTGAGCTTCAGGAAGATGGTTGTAAAAATGTTTATCTCCTCAACCTCCAACTGTCAGTTACCAAGTGATAGAGCATTGTTAGTGATCTTTCTTTTTTCTTCAGAAATGCATATGGGAGCATGCCCTTTCGGTAGTTTACCTGAACACCGTCAACCACACAACGATCACCGACATCAAACAGATGCATCACAAATATGAATATGACGACTTGAAATATAGTCTTAAAGCTTTCTCCAAACAGAAAAGCTGCAATTACAAGAAGCACTCTTGTGGTTGCAGTTCCCACCAAAAGTAGCCATATGATAAAAGTGACCACAATCAAGATCACACTCACAAGTTTATTCAATTGTTCTACAACTCTTCTGGTGTCGAACAAAGAAAATGCCAGTACTTTCCGATCCATGTAAACCTTTACCTGTATGAAATAACAGAAACAAGCATGTTAAACAAGAATCCCTACATTTAGTTTTGAGCTTAAACAACTTTAAACTATATAATAAACCGGGAATCATCTTTGTTTTTAGGCACCAATAAAATCTGGCAGAGCACAGCTTATGGCATAGGGTGTTTCAGCAAATGATAGGTGCAAAATTGTATTATACTCATTGCATACTAGCATTGTTAAAAGTTCTTAAAAAAACATATGAGACTTGTTAGAAATTCATATTGTTCTCTTACCATCCAGTTTGTGAAACTTTTCCTGTCGATTCTTCCGGTGTTTGATCCTTCGAACAACGGAAAAACAAGATCAACCTCTTCTTTAATCATGAACCTTAAAAGGTCATCCTCATCGATGTAACTGATCATAAAGAGACCATAGTTAAAGGCAAAATGGCAGGGGGGAAAATCACTCGAAGGCCGAAGCATCATGAAAAGCTGATTTTCTAACCTTTTATGCCAGCCATCATGCCGAGCTACGTTGCAGAAAATCTGATGAGCAGCATATTTTGCCTCCTCCTCGTTAGTGATCTCTTTATCTGCTAGTTCAACACCTTGATCAAAACTACCATTGTCCAATGCGTTGGAGTTGATCGAAAGCCCTGAATCAGTGATAGCATCAACCAACACCTTCATGTGCCAAGATGAAACGCTATCTCGCCTCAATTTATGGACCTTTCTCATGCCAATCCTTTTGGTTTTAGCTCCTTTACCCTTTGTGGCATTTCCAACATTCAAACAAACGGTTGTTTTTCCATCGATCTCCATCAACGGTGGTCCCGAAAGGGTCTGAAGTATGTACTGGTGGAAGATAGATTCTTGTACTCTGTCAAAGAATTTGTTCTTATGGAAACTGAAAGCAAACATTGTAATCAGAAAATTCTTCAACAACCACAACAATGCTTCAACGAGAATGCTTACGAGTGCCCAGGTTACATTATCAAGAATTTTCTTGGCGGTCTTCGATCAAAAACTGAACCAAGCCATATAGACACTTGAACAGTCTTCTTCAAACCATGAACGACATACATCACTTTCTTCCTCAGTAGGAAGTTGATCTCGATCAAGAAAACGACAAGACTCACAAACCAACGAGCAATCGACATGCCACTGAATGTAACCAACACAAGCACACACCATTTCCAAGTTTTCAAATCCCAGATACGGGTGTTCTGCAGTTTGTCCACGGTTAAGGTAGCTATCAAGCATCCCAAGAGTAACAAAAATACCACCCACTCGAGCACAACTCGCTTAAGCTTCTTATTACGATGTTTATATTTGTGAATTCGGACTGTTGATATAATTTCATCTGCTGTTGGACTAGACCTGGTGGGTGAAACTTGAGCATTTTGCAGAGGGTCCAATGCCTCTATTTCGTTTGGAGCTGACCCTTTTAGCCCTTTGGGATCCTCTTCACTGTGAACATTGATCCCCACTTCTACACTGCTTCTCTTCTCTGCCATGTCTTTCAACTTCAATCAAAACCCTGATAAGTAAAAAATGTCAACTAAAACATGGATGATAACAGTACAGGATTAGACTTATTGAACCTCTAAATATTTATAACACTTAAAATTATTATTATAAACTGGTGGAATCCAGCAAAATCTCACCCATGACTTGTCATCATGTTCATTTATATATTTTACTGGGGTATTCCTAAAAATATTCTTCATACTCACATGGGACACATGGTGAACTGTCACAAATCATCAACTCCCTCTTTATTCATTGACATTTTGGATGAACTATCCTCAACTTCCAAACTTGTTGACCGATAAAGTGGACAATGTTATAAACGGTGGAACGACGATGGTTCTAATGGTGGTAGAAGGTGGTTCTGATATGATCTGGATGAAGAAATGTGATCGTCTCGTCTTCTGTTGTACGACTATTTATAACAGTATAGAGTTTGGACAGGTGGCAACAAGTGTTGACAGAGTATTGGTTGGATGTCCTAGAGAGAGATGGCCTAGTCTAGTTTGTCACCATCTTGTGTTAGTGCACCACCACATGGTCTAGGATGATGCTCGCATGTTCGCAGGGATAGTGAGTGGCCATCCGCATGTTTGGAGGTTCGCATCCTAATATTCTGGTAGGTTCGCATGGTGTCCGTTCGCAAGTGGTAACAAAACTCATGACTTTAATACATTTTTGTATTATCAGACTTCATACTTGTATCGTACAATACTAACTTAAATTATTAATTTCGATTCAAAGACACAGTGAATTATCATCGATTGAAAAATTTTAATCTTAGTCATTAATTTTCATCTAACTATCCTAAAAATATAAAACTTAAAAGTTCTCCTCTATATAAATGTATCTTAACCCTCACTCAAATTCAATACATAAAATATTATGCTCAATTGTTAATTTTTTATTCAACATCTGTATGTAATTTAAATATTTAATAAACCGTGACGTTACAATGCTTACCTCACGGCTCCAGTATTTGTTATAAATTAGTGCACTACATTTTTTTACTTGTCAACGAATAGTTAGTAATTTTTAATGTTTAGGATTGTTGCTCTCAATAATATTATTTCCAATATCTCAACTTAGAGTTCTCTCTGAAAATGCAATGTACTTTGTTCATGAAAGTTGTTCCGCACCGAATGATGGCTCCGGCACCGGCACCGGCAACTCCAGGATTACCGAAGGATGATCTGTCAAAACTAAGTTTAGGAACACCCTCATTAGGTGGATTCCATCTAGTTTGAATGCAATCTGGGGTACCTTTATCTTTAAATGTAAAAGTTGCAGCAAAAGAACTCCGCTGCCATTCGAACAGTTCTATCAATTAAACTATCGGAATCACTTTGACAGTTAAAAACAACATTTCGATGCAGCCATGTATTCCAAAGAACATATATAGATAAAAAACCATGAAATATTATGGTAAGAATAAACAATACAAACCATAAGGCTACATATCAAATTTGAGTCAATTATAGGAATTCATTGCCACTCTTACCTTTGATATAGAAAACTGTGAGCAAGAAGCGATAACTAAAGATCAGGCGCCGCATATGTTGCTGCGTCTGATGTTTCTCGAGTGTCTTGGTTTAGATTCCCCTGTTCAGGAAGGATGATGTACCTTATGCCCAGCTCCTCCAGAATTCTCTTCAATTCGATGATCAAATCAGTTCTACGCCTCTTCCTCTCTCTAAAGTCCTGGAAGTTCATTGTATGATTACAATGGAGAGCCATCTTTACTTTATTGTCGTTCCCAATCTCCGTGATTCGAATGCCATATGTTACAATTAACCTCCAAATGGCTGGTTGGACATAACAGAACAAATGCACATACCAATAAGTTCCATAAACATAATCATATATGAATATATGCAAGGATAAGTCTAGAGTCAACTTACATA
The DNA here is from genome assembly GCA_019671005.1 of Hibiscus mutabilis. Taxonomy (NCBI): domain Eukaryota; kingdom Viridiplantae; phylum Streptophyta; class Magnoliopsida; order Malvales; family Malvaceae; genus Hibiscus; species Hibiscus mutabilis. Next base: position 72,167,789 of record CM033721.1, on the reverse strand, counting down.
TTGTGCTCGACCAATAACTTCAAGAAGGTGGTCGTAAAAATATTTATCTCCTCGACCAACAACTGTCAGTTACCAAGTGATAAAGCATAGTTAGTAATATCTCCACCCCCCAAATGCATACGGGAGTATGCGCTTTCAATAGTTTACATGATACGCTCCAACTCTCCGATTGATGTTATTGAGAGAAGCTTTGATTTGTTGGATAAATGTTACTGCAAAACAACACCGTTAGCAATGACTGGAAAAATAAAAATAAATAAATGACTGAGAAGCACTCGAAGTATTCTCAATCACAATTCGCTTAACTTCTTCTTATTAAGCTGTTCACCTTTCTCAATTGCGGTTCTCAGTGGCATATCTGCAGTTGGACTAGACATGGTGGGTGAAACATGAGCATTTTGCTCAGGGTCCAATGCCTCTATTTCGTTCGGAGGATTCTCTTCACTGTGAACATCGATCACTACTTTGTAGCGACGTTTTTTCGAAATTTTTTTAGAAAAATTAAAAGTTGGGCGTTACGGGTTATCCCAAAATCATTTCTTTGTAATTTTAGTTTAAAGGGATTTCTTCTGAAAAAAATTTTCTTTAGAAAACTGATTGAAAACTGGGAGTCGCCACCAGCACTTGAATAAGATAGGCCGGACACCACAAAACCAGAGATTCATTTTGAAAGGGGCTCGGGAGTTAGTTACGTGTGGGGAAGGATTAGCACCCGCCCGAAAATTGGTACCAAAATATTTGTTGCTTTTAATCGAAGGAAATTGTCAGAATTTGAAAGGAATTTAAGTTGGTGACCTTAATTGAAAATTAACCTTAATTGAACGAGCTTCATCAAATTGGTTGGTTCAAATTAATTGGACATTTAATTAATAAGGTTGACGATACATCAGACCATAGATTAAACCGACATCGAATAAGCCTGGTTGCCGTGTTAATTTATGGTTCGAATCCCGCACGTCACCTTTATGCATGGTGCAAGCAGTTAAGATATGGTGTAATGATTTTATCAACTTTTAACTTTACCTCGGATGGTAAGAATTAATTCAGATATTTGGTCAACATCCTTTAAGCTCGGACTGTTGCGACAAACATCAGAATTAATAAATATCTCCCTTTTTATGATTTAGATTAGTTAATGCAAAATTAATGGGCCGTATGAATGACAATTAAGGAATGACAAACAAAGACGCAAAAATAAAACAAAAGGGCCAACGCAGGACCTAACCTATAAAGGCCCAAATTATAGAAATTAATTAATGATCTAGTTATTAATTAGGTGCTTCTAGTATTAACCCTAAATTAGTTAAGCCTAAAAAGCTAGAAAGCTCTAGTAAGTTATTGATGATAATTAATTTGATCTATTTTAAATTAGTATCCCAATGAGCCAAGGATATTATTTAAAATGAATCAAGTTAATTAATTACAACTTTAAATTGAATGTCCATCTAAACCCAATTGTCCATTTTATCCCAAAAGGACGATTAAAGAGCGTTTAACCAATTTAATGAATTTAACATTTATCCCAATAAGCCAATGATAAATTTAAATTAATTAAACTACTTCAAACCTTAATCTAACTATAGTTTCAGAGACTAATCCTAAACCTAATTAATTTAAAAACCTATACCCCTATAAGCCGGACGCACGATTTAAATTAATTAATATACCCTAACAAGGCCTAACCTAACTAAGGCTAAGAAAAAAACCTAAGATTTACTTGATTAATTTAGTGATCGTGTCTATATAAGACGAGCACACGGTCCCAAATTAACCAAATTAATTCGCCTAATCTGATCTAAAACCTCAATTAACCAAAAAGCCCTTTTTGGAACTAATCCCAAATTCCTATTTAGCCCAACTAAACCCAAATGAACAAAGGCCCAAAACATATAAACATACATATTATAAGACTATATTATATTTGAATTTAAAAGTCTAATTATGTGTGTTTAAAGAAAATGCATAACATGCGAATAATAATAAAAAAAAAACTTTTATACCCATATATATCTAAAGCTATATATTATAAATCACCTTTTTTCTGAAAGGGAATTATGTATTATGCATTAAAATACACACGTCATAGTCATTACATAGGACAATTATGCACATTAAGACAAACAATAATTTAGTAGACCAATCAGATACATTAAAATATTGAAATTAAACATAAATAAGCAGTAACAACATAGGCAAATAAAAAAAAACATAAGAATCAAGGGGGAAATTAAACACTGGAAGGGACAAAAATAAAAAGAAAAAAAATGAAAGGGACCAAAGAAAAAGAAAGAAAAACGATGATGTAATTATGAACCGGTGGGAAATTTTAGGGACCCAGGTGGCAATTATAAAAGGCAGAATGGCCTATATATCATAATTTAGCCAGGCGGAGGGACCAAAAGAGCTATTTACCCATGTGGAGACACTCCTGGCGCAATTAGAATAGGGCGGAGAGACTCATAATGCGAATAAACCAAAAGTAAAAACATTTTATAACACTTTACCTCTTTTGGTATAATCCCTTAGCCCCTAAACCTCTCCCGGCACAATTAATTTTTTGACTTCACTAATCTCACTAATATCTTCAAAATTCTCCAACTTTAATTTCATGAACCAAATTATAGTTCTTCACATAAACTCTAAGTCTTTAAATTCTATCAAAATTACACGGAACCCAATTTCAATGAAAGCACTTAATTAACATCCAATCCTTCAATTTCTAAACACAACCAATTTAATCTTTAAATTCCAAATAAACCCTAAATTAGTCGCCTCAAGGATCCAAGATCATCCTTTATCCATGAAATTTTAGTACCATAAGATAGAGAATTTAAAGAGGAACAATTCTTTATTTCACGACAAATCTTGAATTCCAAGCAATTTAACTCAAAAAAAAAAAATCCTTACCCTTGCTTGGAAACCCACGGCTGGTGATGGGAGAAAGAACAATTTTTTTGTTTTTGTTTTAGCTTATCCTTTATTTTTTTAAGCCATGTGGCATTTTAACACCCTTAATCATAAAACAAATATCTTCTAATAGTCAATGGACTATTTTATCCTTTGATCTAAAGTTCCAAATTAAACCCACATGTCAACATCTTTCATCCAATGGCCCAAATAAGTTTAGTTAATAGTTTATCATTTTACCCTTAAACTAACTCAATTTTTACTTTTGCCCTTTAAATGTCTTGATTTTCCAATCTCATCCTACAAAACCGATGGCTAAGATTTAATATGGAAAACTAATTTAAATCCAAGGGTTTATATTAATTCTAACCTTAGAGAAAGACAAATTTGCCCCTAATATCAATGGTTAGAATTAGTTCTCAAATTTTCCATTTTATTTAATTTAGTCACAACGAAAATTTTGGGGCATTACATTATAGGTTAAAACCTAAATCCTCAACTTATCACCTTAAAACATAAATCCTAACTCTAACTATTACCCCTAAATTCTAAACCCTAAACCATCATTAAATCCTACACCTTAAACCGTCATTAAATCCTACACCTTAAACCGTCATTAAATCCTAAAACTAAGGTGCTTGTCGAAACTAAAAGTTTCCACCGCTAGTGTATTGGATATAAAACCATAAAATAATATAAAAATTAGGATAATTATTCCATACACATGCGGCGGAAATAAAAAGTTTTTATTTTAGGGTTTAAAGATTAGGGGTTTAGATTTAAGGATATAGAATTGATGGGTTGTATTTAGAATTTAGATTTTGGGGTTAGAATTTAGGGTTTGTAGTTTAAAACATAAATCTCTAACCATATTACCTTAAACCCTAAATTCTAACCACAACCCCTAAAATTTAAATCCCTAAACCTAAACCCATAACATCCAATCCCTAAATGCTAACCTTTAATCCCTAAAATTAAGACGCATGTGAAAACTTTTTGTTTTCCACCGCTTGTGTATTGAATATAAATGCTAGAAATTATTGAATATTCTTTTTTTTTCCAATTGATTTAGGATTTACATTCAATACACTGGTAGTAGGAAGCTAAAAGTTTCTACAAACGTCTTAGTTTTAGGCTTTAGGGGTTCATTTTAGGGTGTATGATTTAGGGATTTAGGTCTATGAGTTTAAAAATTATAGATAAAGGGTAGAATTTAAGGTTTAAGGTTGGAACTTATGGTTTAGAGGTTAGGGCTTATTTTTTAGGGTAATATGGTGAGGATTTAGGTTTTAACATATAAATCTTAAATTCTAACCCTAAACCATAAATCTTAACCACTATCTATAAATTCTAAACCCCTAAACTCTACACTCTAAAATAAATCCATAAATCTTAAAACTAAGGCGATAGTAGTTTCAACGCGAAAAGGGTGAAAATTTAAAACTAAAACGATTTTGGGTAAACTACATAATGGTCCCTCGACTATGCTCCAATTATATTTTGCGTCCCCTGACTATTAGAAGTAACAAACTAGTCCCCCGACTTAAAAAAATAACAAATTAGTCCGACGTTGTTAAAAATGTAACGCACATAATTTTAATAATTTATCAATTTAGTTCATCTTCTTTTCTATTTCTCCTCTCTTTTAATTCTTCAATTTATTTTTACCCAAAATACATTTAAGAGCCCCAAATTAGAACATTTAAAATTATATTTTATTATTATTTAATATACAAATAATTTAAAATCAAGAATAAAACCCCAAATCATACTCAATCTCTAGCCCACAAATCTCAAAATTCTTCCCTTCACTTTCACCGGCCACACCCATTGAAGCTTTTGAGAAGATAGCCATTTGGAAAGCTGTCAACACGCCTGTTCAGTACCGAAGGTAACAAAACAAACTCTTCTCACGCTTCATTTAAACTATATTTCCTTTTTATTTTAATTAATGACATTAAACCAAGAGCTAAAGCTACAAGCCTACAATTTAGGCAAAACGCAAATCTGGGAAATGTACTATGTATTGTTAGAAAGAGTTACTTACATTGTTGTTTCATGTTGAATTTGTCGGGACAAACATCTTAAATTGTGTCTTAAATACTAATTTTCTCCTTTGCTTAAAACATATGTGGGTTTGGTTTTGAAACAAGATAAAGTGCAGAAAAGAAGGAGGTGTCTGATTCATTATTGATGGTTCAGGCATCTTTGTGTCGGTGCTCATAAGCAATGTTGCTTGTGCTGGGGACATACTTGCAGTGAAGATTAAGGATTCGAGGGCCGGGTGGTTACAGATGGGTCGAAATTGGGGACAAAATTAGAATATAAGTTTTGATTTAAGAAATCAGCCTCTGTCGTTCGAGGTCACCAGTAGTGATGACCTTGCACTTACGTCTTACAATGTTACACCAAAGAAATGGAACTTTGGCCAAACTTTCGAGGGAAAGCAATTCGAGTCCTAAGATTAAAGCATCCATTGTCTGCAAGCCTCTGTCTTTCATAGATTTGAACGGTGGTAAGGGGTGTGGCCGATGGAAGTGAAGGGAAGAGTTTTGGGGTTTGTGGGTTGAGATTAGGTATGATTTAAGGTTTTATTTTTTATTTTAAATTATTTTTATATTAAATAATAATAAAATATAATTTTAAATGCTCTAATTTGGGGCTCTTAAATATATTTCGAGTGAAAATGAATTAAAGAATTAAAGGAGAGAATAAATAAAAAAGAATATGGACTAAATTGATAGATTATTAAAATTATTTTTTGAATTGGGTCAAATTAAAATTTAGAAAGGGCTAATTATGTAATTAATTAAAATAAGTGTAAAACCATTAAATTTTTTGAGGGCTAATTTTATTGAAAACTATAATTTAAAATATATACAAAATATTGTTAACTTTAATTTAATTATTATATTTATTTAATTGGGTTAGATGTTTTTGTGTATCATAAGTATGTCATGTTCGAGTTTCCTAAAACCACATTTCCTTCTTTTTCCAGGCATCAACAACCGGATACCATATATATTAAATATTGTATTTTATATCATTAAAATATGCTTGTTCCAGTGGCAAGCGTACACTATTTGTAATACAAGGCCCTGTTCAAATCCCCTTGATGCCATTTTCCCCTTCATTTTTCTGGGCATCAAAACGGTATAAAACATATATAAAAAGTTGTATTTTATATCATGAAAATGGCTTGGCCTAGTGACAAGCATACTGCTCCTATTGCTTGGAGGTCCTTGGTTTGATTCCCTTAGACTCCAATTCCATTTTCCCCCTCCAATCTAGTGACACGTGTCACCATTTGATTGGGGAGGAAAACAAATTAATTAAATTAAATAAAAATAAATAAATCCCTCCAATAAATCAATTTATTTTATTAAATTAAAATTATGACCAAATTGATTAAATGTGTAAATAACGGGGACTAAATGCGTAATTATACAATTTTCTTTTAACTGCCACATCAGCCTCTCCGTTAGGTTTTAACGGCTGGTGGCTATATTGGAACCATATCAATAGTTGAGTGGTCATTTCGACACCAACCCTAAAGATCGATAATCATTTGTATAATTTACCCTAAAATATAAGGTTAAAAATGTCATTACACATTGATGTTATATATCCACCTTTTTTCTGTCAAAAAAAAAGTAAAAAGGTAACGCACCAACGCAAAGGAAAGAAAGCAAAGGCTCGTAACGTTTCAAATTATTGAGCCATGATATAAGCCTAGTGACGTCATGATTAATAAGTGTGCATGCGCATGTCGGAAAATGAAAAAAAAAAATCTACTACCTACATAACTATTTAATTATGAGAACCTGCAAGGCAACAACTACTTAATTTAACAAGATGAGATATTAAGTTTATGAAATAAAATAAGAATTTTAATATTGTAAAAGAAGAAAATTAATTTAAGAAGATTGTCTTTATAACAGATATTTACAAAATTCAATACGAATTTTTCGGTCAATTAATCAAATATCAATGATTATATCAAAATAAATCAATAATGCCATAAGTTGATTTTTGCTTGTTTTAAGTCACTAATATATAACTATTAATTTGCTTATTGTTGATGTCCCTTTGATAGCAATTTGGGTGTGCAACAGTGCAAGTCATTGAGAAGAAGAGATAGTGAATCTGATTTGAAAGATACTTAAGTTTTGAAGATGGTGAAGTTTGTGTTCTAAAACAATTTTCATTTTTTAACAAATTTTAATTTTACGGGAGGAGAAGGGGATACTAGTAGAAAGAAGAGGTACTTTTAGTGGATTTAGAACCCGTAACATGATAATAATATCAATGGACAGCGACGTATTTATATGTTAGGTTGGGTGGGCACATCTGAACTTTTTAAAATTCGTACATTTGGCTTCATTTTTTTTAATTTTTAGGAATTAGTTCTTAAATTTTTTAATTTTAGTAATTTGTGCCCACCCTAAAATTTTAAATTTTTTATGATTTATGTCTACTCTAAAAAATATTTTTAGATCTGCTATTGTCAACGGAACTAATATTTGAGTCACAGATAAAATGAATATTTAAAACTTATTGGGTTTAGATTTTCTTTGGACCGGATTATTAGTATCGAATCACAGACTTGTTTATAAATTGATATAACATATACATTTCAAGTAAAAAATAAATTATCTAATTTGATTTTATAATGTACTAATCACGACATCCAAATTAGGCATAATTTCAACCCATAAATTAGAGATATTTGTGTTTGAATGCTTTCAAAACTACGATTTTATCGCTAGTATAATAATAATTGTGTCAATCAAGCTAATGGTCATATTTTATAAATAACGGTTTGAATTAAAATTAGAAGTTTGAGTTACTATTAGAAGTTTGACCGGTCAAATCAGTTAATTCAGATGTACGATAAATATTGGATAGGGCTGAAACCTTTAATTTTAAAAAATCTGCTAATAGGAACTTTTTGAAATTAGTGGTTTGACATAATAGTTATAAAGACCCTTTTATCCTTAACAATTATCAAAGACCTCCAAATAATCTAAATTTAACATTTTCTATTTTAATTCTTCACTCCCACATATTTATATTATGACATTTGTAAAGTAATACTTTTTATTTTTTATTTTATTCTCACACATTTATAATTTTATTTAAATTTAATAATGAATTAAATTGTATTAAAAATAATTATATAAATAATAAAGTAATATATAAATGTTTCAAATATGCTTATTATTGTTATATTTAAAAAATATTTTTATAATCTAATTAATATTAATAGATACAAAATATTTTTTTGAATGGTAATAGATACAAAATATTGATAACTAATAAACTATTCAAACAAACATCGAATATAATCATGTCTTTATATGTCATTTTGGTTGTTTAAATAATCAAACAACTGTCAGCTATCAGTTAATTTTACCAAACACTTTTATACAATCAGCCAATATAATCAGCTAATCAAATCAGCTATCCGCTAGTTGTCAAACAAAACCAATGTTTAATGAGTGATTATTTGATTTGATTTATTTTGAAAAAAAAAAAAAGTCAACCTCATTTATACTCTCGCTAAATATGTGTCGTATGAAAAATTATTAAAAATTATAACTTTTAATGATAATTAATGTTGTTATAAAAATATTTAAATAAAAATAACCATTTAATGATTGAATATAAAATTAATAAATTTCTGTATAAGTCATTTATTGTCTACATATAATTATTCGTGGAGTAAATTTTTATCATTTTTGTTAAAATATTTTCTTTCGTCTCTATAGAGTTAGTATAGCAAATTTAATGATTACAAGAAGACAAAAAATAAAAGGTAAAATTGCGTGATTATGATTTATGTTGTTCCTTTTTGTAGGCCAATGTAATAGAAATAATTTAGTGAAAGGTCTTTATCAAAAGTTACAATTTTTTCTATTTCGGTCATTTAAATTTCTTGCGATCGTTGTTTCGTTTGAATAAATATATAGTTTGATACATAAATTTGGCCTTTAAGGGTTAATTTAATATTTAAAATTTTATCTGTATTTAGTTTTAACATTTGTTTTGATATGTAAGTTTTTCGATCCAATTTTCAACTTGAATTTAACTTTTTGATTCACAATGGTACTCGAGCTTGACTTATTGATTCCAATGAATCATTTATGGTAAATATCAATTTTTTTATATTAAAAGTATCATTTTCTATACTTTAGCACAATTAAATAGTCGATGTGATTAGGGGTGGGAATTGGGTGGGGAATATTAGAAAACCGTGAGGATTTAAACCAACGAGTATGAAGAATAACCGAAATCTTTACTCATAGGGACGAGGATGGGGGAAGTTTTATTATCGAAGCTCAAATTGGGATGGGGACGAGGATTGTTATATCCGAACCATGTGGATAACCGACCATAACCGTATAAATAACCGTGGGGATCCCAAAAAATATCCGCAAGAATCCCGATATTTTACAAGATTTTTTAAAAAATATATAATTGTTTATTTATACACCCCTAATATATATCTTAATAAAAAAATCCTAACTATATTATTACCACTTTAGCTTTCTCTCAAATTTCTCAAAACTAGCCACACTCAAGTTTCTCAATATGCTTCTATCTTAGTTTTTAGATATAAGCTAAAACCCTCATCTAAATCTTCCCCAACACAACACCCTTTCAATCTTCATTGTCTCGTAATTGCTTCTAATCGAAGTATCTAAACTTTATATTTTAAACTGAATTGACCATTTATTTTTGTGAGTAAAATAATAATTTTGTTTAATATTTTTAGGTACGAGGATTCCCCGAAAACCATGGGGATCCGGTTGGGGAGGGTATGAGGACAAAAAAATCTCTGAAGCATTTAATGAGATTCTCCGAAACCACAAGTATTAGGGACAAAGTGTGGAATGTAAAACCGTCCCCGCCCTACCCGATTCCCACTCCTAAATGTGATTCTATTATAATATATGTTCATATATTTTTTTCTTAACCTTTATCAAGACATATACCTTGTACACACAGATATTCGAATCCAAATCTTATAAAATGAAATTATCGTTTTTCACTAAAGTCACTTATCCTGGGTTTGTCTAACATACGACAAGTTATGGTGCGGCTACGGTGCGACACCAACTAAAAATGTAAAACATGGAACTGAAAATGTTATACTTTTTAATAACACTTTCGGTTGTGATACATATCAAAACTTTAAAAAATTTGTTAGATAAAAAAGTGTGTAACCGGGAGTGTGTGTAGCCGGTAAGTTAAAAAACACGGCACTTAAAATGTTACCCACCAACCTAAATGTTCGCGAAAGATATAACATTTTAAGTTGACATGATAAGTTCAGAAACTCACTACAAGTATAGAAACTTACCATAATATGTAACATTTTTTGTTGCAACCTAAAATTTAAAAAATACGGAACTTAAAATGTTACCCACCAACCTAAATATTAAGTTGACATGGTAGGTTTATAAACTTATTAACAAGTATCAAAACTTACGATGATATGTACCCACCAACATAAATGTTACCCACCAACCTAAGTATCCAAACTTAAGTTGACATGATAAGTTTCAAAACTTATTAACAAGTATGGAAACTTACCATAATATGTAAAATTTATGGTACCATTATATATAACATTTTAGATTGCAACCTAAAATTTAAAAACTTAGATAATATTTCTAGTTGCAACCTAAAATGTTACCAAAAATATAGCATTTTAAGTTAAAACCTAAAATGTAACTACTATGGATAACATTTTAGGTTGGAATGATACATTTTTTTGTAAGTTTCGAAACTTCCGACTAAATTTCAATACTTGTTGTGAGTCTAGTAGAGTTTTAAGTTCTTTAACTCTTTAATGGTGATTTTGTTAATTCCGAATTAAAGCTAAAATTTTCTATTGGGTAATGAAGATTTCTTAGAGCATATGAGTAATCTAAATTTGATTTTAACAAATTAAACACAAAAATAGGTATTTGAAGAAATAACTTATTTTTCAAGTTCTTTAACTTTTTAATAGTAATTTTATTAATTCCAAACTAAAGCTAAAATTTTATATTGGATAATGTAGATTTCTTAGAGTGTATGAGTAATCTAAACTTGATTTTAACAAATTAAACTCAAAATTATGCAATTGATGAAAGAAATAGCTTATCTTCAAGTTCTTTAACTCTTTAATAGTGATTTTGTTAATTCCGACCTAAAACTAAGATTTTGTATTGGGTAATGAAGATTTCTTAGAGTATATAAGTAATCTAAACTTGATTTTAACAATTCAAACCCATAATTTAGTAATTATGAAAATCGTAATATTGCTTTTAAGCTAGAATTCTTGAATTTCAGTAAAACTTAGAGCAATGTTTCGATACTTGTTGTAAAATATTTTCATTATTGGACGGTCAAATCTCATATAACAATTTAGATTGAAGTGAGTAAAATTTTAAGTTTTAGCCTAGAATATTATACAAAATTATAAAAATTTAAGTTGCAACCTAAAATGTTATCAATTTAGGATTCAATCTAAAATATTACCAATACACCTAAACTTGCAATATTACTGAAAATCATAACATTTAGTAAAATTTTAAATTTCAACCTAAAATGTTATATAAAATTATAACAATTTAAGTTGCGACCTAAAATGTTACCAATTTAAGTTTTAACCTAAAATATTACCAATGCATATAACATTTTAGTTTAGAAACTTAAACTTTAAATGTTACCCAAAATAATAACAATTTAGATTGCAACAAAAATTGTTATTAATATATATAATATTTTAAGTTAATAACTGAGTAAAGGAAAAATAATTACACCGTGTATTAGCCGCATTTTAACCGTGCTGTATAGCAGATCTACCCCTCTTATCCTCCGTGCATGGCGGCTATATTTATCTCGTGCATCATTCGAAATTGAATGCTGTCTGTCAATTCCCAGAAATACCCTTTCCTTTGGCCTCAGTTTCTTCCCGCCAATCATTAAGCCATGGCGTTTCTCGTCCATGAATACAGTAAGACTTCAAAGTTCCTACTTTTCATAAACACACAACTTCTACATATACCTTTCATGCTTCCTGTTCTAATAGCTTTGCACTAGACGGGTAATGGTACTAAACTCTTATGATTTTCTGCAGAAATTGAATGGTAAAAGTTGATGATTGTTTTTGCTCTGTGAAGGGTGTCAATTTTTATCCCCATAAAAGAAAGGTTGTATTTTTTAAAAGGTAAAGTTTCATTTTTTGTTGTTCTCTGTGGAAATTAATCATCAATGTTTTGATTTACTTCTTATTTAGGGTTTTGAAGCTTAAGATATGGCAGAGAACACAAGCAGTGAAGGAGAAGAAGTGGTCATTAATGTTCCCGGTGAAGGGCCAAAAGGGTCAGCTCAAAAGGAATCAGAGGCATTTGGTAAAACGGCAAGTAAACCATTACAGGAGATCCCAGTTGCAGGTAATGAGACCCCTTTTACTCGAAGGAGGTCTGCAAAACCCAAGTCAAGATTTGGGGAACAATCTTGTATTCTTGAGACTGATGAAATGGAAGAGAATGGTTTAGCTAATCAAGAACAATTTGGTTGTAATTCACCTTATAGACACTCCTTTAGTAAGGGTTCACCTATTAACAAGTTGGGGAGAAGTCATAGGACCGATTCCGGGGTGTCGAAAACGCTTTCGATGGCCTCTACAGGCCCCAATGGAGAGAGTACCGAATACGAAGAGATAATTAAGAAAGTTAAACTGCATAATGAGAAGCTTAAGGGGGTGAAACCCAAGGTTGTGATTGAGTGGTTCATATTTTTGTTACTCTTGGGATGCTTAATAGCTAGCTTAACAGTAGATGAACTAAAGAGATACCATTTTTGGGGTTTGAAAACTTGGAAATGGTGTGTGCTTGTGATGGTTATATTCTGTGGCATGTTGGTTACTCGTTGGTTCATGCGTCTGGTCGTTTTCTTGATCGAGATTAACTTTCTATTAAGGAAGAAAGTGCTGTATTTTGTTCATGGTTTGAAGGCGAGTGTCCAAGTGTTTATATGGTTGAGCTTAGTTCTTGTTACTTGGGTTCTTCTGTTTCTTGATGTTGAGAGATCGAAGACCGCAGCGAAGATTCTTGATTTTGTAACATATACTCTTGTAAGCATTCTCATTGGAGCGTTTTTGTGGTTGTTGAAGACTTTGTTGCTAAAGATATTGGCTTCCAATTTCCATATGAACAAATTCTTTGACAGAATACAAGAATCTGTCTTCCATCACTACATACTTCGGACCCTTTCGGGACGACCGTTAATTGAGACCGATGAAAGAACAACGGCTCATTTGACTGTCAGCAATGCCAAGAAGGGTAAAGGGGCTAAAACCAAAAAGTTGATTGACATGGGAAAGGTCCATAAATTGAAGCGAGAAAAAGTTTCATCTTGGCACATGAAGGTGTTGGTTGATGCTATCACGAATTCAGGGCTTTCCACAATCTCATACTCCTTGGACGAAAATACGTACGATGAACAAGGTGAACTAACAGATAAAGAAATCACTAATGAGGAGGAGGCACAATATTCTGCTCACCAAATTTTCTACAATGTTGCTCGACACAATAGTAATCACCATCGCAGGTCCAAAAATCAGCTTTTCATGATGCTTCTTTTGATTTTGTTTTCCCTTAATTTGGCCTCACACTGACTATATGCTCTTTATGATCAGTTACATCGATGAGGATGACCTTTTAAGGTTCATGATTAAAGAGGAGGTTGATCTTGTTTTTCCATTGTTCGAAGGATCAAACACCGGAAGAATCGACAGAAAAAGTTTCACAAACTGGGTGGTAAAAGCTCTATATGAAACTCCAATACATATGAATTCACAGTTGTAGTTCTTTTATGAACAGAGTTTAATCCGGACATAAGATCGAGGTGTTTAGATAGTGAAAAACCTTTTTACTGCAAAATGCATTCTATCTATGCAATCTCATAGTTTTGAATCTTTTGATGGAGGGATACTTGTTTAACATGCTTGTTTTATGTTATTTTGTACAGATAAAGGTTTACAAGGATCGGAAAACACTATCACATGCTTTGAGTGACACCAAAACGGCTGTGAAACAATTGAATAAACTCGTGACGGCGATCCTGGTTGTTGTTACTGGTGTTATATGGCTTCTGTTGACGGAAATCGCAACCATGAAAGTGCTTTTGCTCCTTTCATCACAGCTTTTAGTTGCAGCTTTCGTGTTTAAAAATCTCTGCAAGACTATATTTGAAGCCATCGTTTTCATATTCGTGATGCATCCATTTGATGTCGGCGATCGTTGTGTGATTGATGGTGTTCAGGTAAACCATTGAAAGGGAACACTCCTATATGCATTTCTGGCAAAAATAAAAAGATTACTAACTATGCTTTGTCACTTTGTAAACAACAGTTGTTGGTCGAGGAGATGAACATTTTAACGACCGTCTTCTTGAAGCTCGATAATGAAAAGGTGTACTACCCAAACTCTGTTTTGGCTACAAAGCCTATCAGCAACTATTACAGAAGCCCTGATATGGGTGATACTATAGAGTTTGCTATCGATTTCATGACCCCGGCAAAGACAATAGGCCAGCTGAAAGAAGAAATAAGGAAGTAAGTTGACTGCAGTTTTATTGTTCCTTTGATCTGTATAAGATTATGTTTATGGAACTTATCTGTCTATGCATTTGTTCTATCATGCCGAACCTACAGGCATTTGGAGGCCAAAAGTACCATATGGCATCCTAACCACCTTGTGGTGGTGAAGGAGATCGAGAACGTCAATAAGTTAAAGATGGCTCTCTACTGCAATCATACGATGAACTTCCAGGACTTTAGGGAGAAGAACAAGCGTAGAACCGATTTAATCATTGAACTGAAGAGAATTTTCGAGGAGCTGGGCTTAAGATACAATCTCCTCCCCCAGCATGTGAATCTCAACCAAGTCGATCAAGACAGGCCGGACGCAACATATGCAACCGCCTGATCCTTATTGCGTGTTGCTCATCGGAGCTTGGCTAAGAGTGGCAATGGAGATCTCTTGTTGTAATCTAACATGGATTAGGGGGAAATGGTTATTGCAGAAGACAAGTTCCAGCCTATGTAAGCTTGTGTATTATATCTATGGAATGTGGAGTTAAGAACAATGCTAAGCATGCAATAAGCATAATTGATTCAATTTATTGGTTTATGGGCTTAATTGTGTGCAAAAGACATTTAGAAGTTTAATTAATTTTTTTCAAAAGCTCAAGGGTTTCTTACGCCCTTAATCTATTTTTTAAGTCAGTTCGAACATAACTTTAAATTAATCTTAAATTTTAAAAATATTTTTTTGAATGATCTAAAATTTTAAAAATATTTAAAACAAGCTTTTTCTTCTAACATAACTATTCACTTAGTGGATAGTTTGAGGACGTACGATACAATTAACCCTTTTATTTTGTTGGGTGTTGTTGGCTCACGGCAAAGTGGGGAGTACTATATCCAAGTGACAAAAGCCTACCAAAGAAGAAGAATGAACCCAATAAGAATGTGTTGGTGTTGTGGGAGATGAGAGATTTGCTAAATGCTAAGCGTGGGGTGACTCCACTTTGTTTAAAAACAAAAGAGAGAATTAAAAAAAATGATTTTATGTCATCTCTCCATCATATTCCCCCATTGCTCCTATGTAGGGAGAGATTGTTGCTCTTTGGTTCATTTGTCCATCTTCTATATGTCATAATGCCACATAGATAAGCTTCGTCCAAAGCTTTAGTGTTCCTCTTTTTACTTAGTGGCTAGCTTTTTATCATCAATTATTACTACAAAAAATAACCCATCTATTTCATCCACATGCACCTCTTTCTTTTGTGATATAATATACTCATGGATATTCTTTTTCTTGTATTGTAGGGCAATGGAGGCAACTTATACAAGTATTAAGGTGAACATTCGATCGAGTCAATTCGAGTTAGTCGAGTTGATGTGTTATATTTTATAATTCAAACTTTATTTGAAATTTTTTTGAGTTGAGCCGAGATTATGAAATTTAAGTCGAGTCAAGTTGAGTCGAGTTTCTATTCAAACTTAATTGTAAGCATTTACAATGTTATGATGCTAATTAGTTCCAATTTAAACGGTTTTCTATAACCATATACAAGACACATATTTTTCTTCATATTTTTTCATATGCGATATATATATATATATGACAGAATTTAAAGACTCAACTCAAACTTAAAAATTGATACACAAATTACTAAAAATTTCGAGTTTTTTAAATTTTCATTTTATAACTCAAACTTTATTTGAAATTTTTTTAGTCGAGTTTATAAAAATACGAGTCAAATCAAGCGATTCAAATATTTTCTCATCGAATTGATTCGAATAATTTAATTTTTTCAAGTCGCGTCAAGTTTTGCCCACACATAATAAATACGAAAATTCCATAAAATATGTGAATTTAAAAGTATTTTGATAAATTAACTACATCATAGTTCATAGATTTAGATTCTTGATAAGTCTTACAAGCAATTTCTAGTGGGCACTAGATTTGTTCCCACATAATGATTTCAAGCACTTGTTTATGTTTTGCTTCCATGAATACCTTGTTGGAGATGATGAATTTGGTTTTGAGTTGAAATTTTATAATAACATGTGCTACTAATTATAATTTGCTTCATGCATGCTTGTTGGAGATGATGAATTTGATTTGATTCTTATAGTAATATGTGCTACTAATTATGATTTTTTTTTTGAAATTTGATATTAAGTGAATCATACTCTCAAGTCTTATTGAAACTTTTTAAAGATTAATTGAGAAAATTAAATTTTAATCCTTAATTATTTTTTGATAAAAATTATATATTACTTTTCGGTGCTCTTTTTATGCTCCAACACTAAAAAATTAAATTCTAAGCCTTACACCTTAAATTTTAAATCTTAAATCATAAGTCATAAACCCTAAAAATACACTTTATTCATAATTCCCTAAACTCTAATTTTTTCCGATAGACCTAATTTTTTAGTACGAGCACATAAAAAGAACCGAAAAATAACAACGGATTTCTATTTTTTTCCCGATAACATCACGTGGTTAATTTATAATGTATAAATTCATATTGACAATACTTTAAAGATTAGTAATTGTAATATTCCAAAATAAATTAGTAATTGTAATTAAAGAAAATAATGTTTTTCTCTTGTTTTACCAATCATGAACAAGTAACTAATGTAGTGGTAAATGAACCCAACAAGTAGTTACCGTGGAAAAGCGGATGATGTTCATCCTAAGAGACTCGAGTGCAATCGCAATGTCTGAATGATGTGTGTGTTTTGTCAAATAATTAAGAATATCTATGAATAGATACTACCTTATAATCACTTTTAGACTATTTAAAAAAACCTAACGCAAATCACTTGCGTTAGCTTTCAAATATTGGTTAACAATATTTATTAGGTTAAATTATACTTATAACCATCACTAGTTAGTATGGGCAACTAATTTTTATTTTAAAAACTTCCTTGAATTGTAGACGTAGATACTATATGGTCGCATGGGCGGATTCATGATTTTTACAAAGTGGGGGTCAAAGAAGTGAATAAGATATGTGGAATTTTTATTTACAATATGTATTGTAGACTTATATTCCAACAGATTAAGTGGGGTCATAGTAGAGTATGAGATGTGTGAGATTTTTATATCATTATAATAAGTATTGTTGACCTATATTCCAACAAATTAAGTGAGGCCAATTTTAATATTTTTTATGAAAAAATATAATATAATTGTAATATTTTTATATGGTAGATATTTTGTATGAGATGTGCCTTCGCCCACGTATGGTAGTAAGGAAGGAGTTTGAGTTGAGGTTGAAGATAAAACATAAATATTTGAAAATAAGAAGTCAAATTCATAATTAATTTATTTTATATGGTTATATTTTGATACATAAGCCGTGTAAAAAAATTTACACAACCTTTCTATAAAATTTAAAATCTAAATACCAAACCCTAGCACCCTAAAACATAGACCTTAAACCCTAAACTATAAATTCTAACCTTAAATTTTATACCCTACACACTAAACCCCTAAACCCTAACCTTAAACCCTAAAATTAAAAGGCTTGTGTGTCAAAATATTTTTCTTTTTATATAAATTTTTGGTAAAAAATTGGTGGGGGTGAGACAAGAACTTCTCCCACCACAAATAGTTCCGGCCATGCATGGTTGGTTCCATCCTTTTGTATGAGAAACTAATATAAGAGGATTAGACCTTTAAAGAATTGGGTTTCATTGGATAAGCTAATAAACAATATATTTGAGTAGTTGAAGGGGACACCAAAAGTGAAATGGGAGGGATATTGGAGCACCAAAGGCAATTGCCTAAGGGCTAAGTGCAAAGGGAGACAAGGGTGCAATCATTTTTTTTATATATTATAAATAAATTATGGCATTGTTCAATGTTCATCGCTAGGGTGGCTTACATGCCACAATTGTTGCTACTATTTGAAAAGGTTAAACCCACCCTTCCTCTCTCTCGCCTATATTATCCCATCATCAATCAATGGTTTACTAATCCCATATCACAATTTCTTAGTTCCTACAATTAGGGATTTTATGGGTTGGATAAGATTTTCGGTCAATCTACACCTGACTCGAAAAATTAAAGATTCCACCCGAACATAATCTGATCCGATTCAAATTTTAGAGTAAAAAATTCGTCTCTGACCCCACCCACCCTGACATAAATAAAAATGTTCTTTTTTTATTTTTATTCAGTAAAATTGGGAGTAAATTGAAAAATATATAGAGATGGGATATTATAATAATTATTGCATTTTTATTCGACAAGATATGAAGATAGTTCAAAATAAATATAGAGAGAGGGACAACAACTACCCTAGAAATTTAGAATAAAATTATATTATTATCTCGGATCAGATAGTTTTCATCGTAAACTCAAACTTGACTTTATCTTAAAAAAATCTGACTCGACCTAAACCCTAATTTTCAACAAAAAACACACACACATACGACCCTATAAGATTGTATTAAATCGAATCAGAATCTGGCATGTCCAAATCGAATGACCATCCTTACATACAATGGTTTTTGTTTTTTAAAAACAAAGATTAAACCTTTTGGCATTAGACATAAAGTTAAAAAATACGCCCAATTTGACTAAAAAGTCACTTTGACCCTATTCTTTTTTTTGGGAGCAATTCAACCCTTTATATTTTATTTTAGGTCTAATGGCCCCTTTACGGATAAAATTGTTAGAAAACTGATGGTAAACGGTTTAAAATGACTTGACAGAATGATAAGCTAACGGAAAAAATTATTTTATATTTTATATAATTTTATAAAATTATTTTTTGATTGATTTAACATTTTTTTCAAGTTAACACATTTGTCTATACGATAATGTCATGTCAGCGTACATTACTATATAAGTTTGTCACGTCATTTCAAGCCATTTACCGTAAGTTGACTGACAGTTTTCATATGCAGAGGAGCCATTTTGACCTAAAATAAAACGTTAAAGGTCGAATTGCTCTAAAAAAATATGGGCCAAAGTGACTATCAATCAAATATTTCGGGTGTTTTTTTAACTTTATGCCTTTGAAATTAACGTGTGTGTATATGGTGTTCATTTGAAGCCAACTAGATAAATTTGTCCGTGTGTTCTCTCGGAATCCGTTAGTGCTTTTTATCTTGGCTTTTCTATTTAAGAATAGTGTGATGGCATTTTCTTGGTGGTACATAATGTCACGTGGCTAGAGTTCCAACCAGCCCACCGTGCGGCCTTAAACGATGTGACTCAAGACAAACGCCTAAGTAAGCCTTTTCAACCCTCTCGGAATATCAAACTTCCCAAGCACTGACAAACGCAAAGCGTTCTACGCAGAATCAGATCAAACGAGATGAGCGAAGAAGAACATCGAAATAACGCTCAAGAGCAAAGAAAAGAACACAAGAACACTCAGAGGATTTAGAGTAAATGCCTTTATTCCTTGGAAACTTGGATACATGAAATGAGGAGGGGAATGCCTCTATTTATAGTTGAGTTCCCCCTGATCTGACGGCCTATACAAATTTACATCGACGGCTATGATCGAAGCCCACCAACCACAATGGTATAATTCTGGGAATATTCCCTTCTATCTATGGTAACAAATCCTATGTATACAAGGCAAGTTTACATAGGTCAAAGTGGATGGCTAAGCCTTCTAGAATCTTCCACGGATCAGGCTAAGTCTGGTGGTCTCTTTGGGCCCAAAATCTCTATCTGAACCTCTTGGGAACCCTGGTGTGCACCCCGTGGTGCCAATGACTCTAGCCTTGGCTCGCGGCCCATGACAATCTCCCCCACCAAACTTGGCGACGCCCTCGTCGCGCCTCTCGAACAAAGTTGAGATCGATCCTGGAGCTTCCTTCCGTGCACATTGGCTTGCTCCCAACTCGAAATATGGTTTGATTATCCCCCATAAGGACCGATCTCCCCATAAAGAGCACCGGACTCTGATTCGGTTGTCCCCCCATAAGGACTGCTCGCCTTGGCTCGCACCGCCATGCAAAATTACCCGTCCCAGGCACATCTTGATCATAGGAAATCTTTTCTACCAGTTCTGACTTGCCCTGATCTAGACTCTCCCGATCCTTGTGCACAAACTTGGATGCCTTCATGTTGAACACCGAACGAACCCTGGGAACTATGAAAGGTTGCTTCGGCCCGAACCAAGTCTTGGCAACTCCATCTGATGGGTTAGGTTTTCTGCGCCCTACACATCAATCATTCGTCCCTGAAGTTTGATGCCCCACTGCTCCTCGACAATGCAAAACCCATCGACACTTCTCTCCCATTGAAGTTCGATGCCTCGGCCACCTCGCTCATGAGTGGCTCCTCGACGGCCTTCATGCCAACTGCCTCGGGTAACTCTCGCCCATCCAAGGTAGTGTCCCCAACTGTCACCTCCAACTCGATGTATCCTTGGCTTGGAGCATCTTCGACAAGCTGAATGGCTGTCAACTTCTTGGTTCCTCGTCCGTTGTCTCGGCACACAGGCACAACGCACCATTGTCTCGGATCCAAGATGCACACGACGCCGGTAAACAGAATGATGAGAGCTTCAATACGGTCAAGGAAGTTTAGCCCCAAAATAAAATCAAAGTCACCTAACTCGATTACCTCAAAATTCTCCTTGGCCTTCCAATCCCCAATCTGTAACTCAATCTTCCGTATTGTTCCCACAACTGGAACTTCCCTTGAATTCACATCCCTGATCTTACCGGTTGAATCCACAACTTTAAGACCAATCTTCTCAGCAGCCTTCTTGGACATGAACAGATCGCTTGCCCCGGTGTTCACCAAAGCACTCATCGATCGTCCTACCACGTTGATATCGACAAACATCAACCCATTCTGCTTCTGGCCCTTCCTCGCCTTGGCAGAATTCAATATCATCGAGCCAAGCTTCGCAGCCTCATCACTCTCGGGCTCGTCCTCCTTGGACTTCTTGACTCGATCCGGGCACTCTCGCGCTAAATGCGGCCCTTTACATCGGTAACACTTTCGATATACTTTTTCTACCCTCGACTTCCCTCCATTGATGTTGGCGATTGCACCAACTTTACCGGGTTCTCTATCTGACTCGGTGTCCTCATGGACAATGGCATCGAGGCGGCTCCTCTTCTTGGGACAGTCTTTCACTACGTGTGGACCATCACAATGGTAGCACCTTATGAATCCTTGATCCTTCCGATCATCTGGTTTCGCATACCGATTTAGCTTGGTCGATGGCCTCTCATTGCCATCATCGCTGCTATCTCCGGACTCGTCCTCGTCTCTCCCGCCATTGCCCTTGCCACGGGGCTTGGAAGACTTAGACTTCATGGACTTGTAAGCACTGTAGTCGGTCAAGGACTCCGCAATGGATAGGGCTTTGGAAAGTTCCTGCACATCCCTCTGCTCTAACTCGGTCCTGGCCCATGGCTTCAATCCATCCATAAACGTGAAAAGCGCATCATTCTCACAGAAGCCGGGGATAAGGAATTGTAGCTCACTAAACTCATGAATGTAATCTGCAATGGATCCTTCGAGTCGAAGCCTCCTAAACTTGGTCCTGGCTTCTTTCTCCGTGTTACTCGGGCAAAACTCCGCTTGGAACTCCTTCTAGGTTCCAACGCCCGTGCCCCTAGTATTCCCATCAAGGCACCTACGTCGCCACCATAACAAAGCAACGCCAGTCAAGTAAACAACAACAGTATTTACCTTCTCGGCATCATCTGTGATGCTCATTGCCCGGAAGAACCGCTCCATACACCAAATAAAGTTTTTAAAATCTTTCGCCGACCGGTTCCCCTTGAATTCTTTTGGCTTAGGAATGTCCTTCATTGGTTTAGGTGTCATCATGGTTAACACACTGTTCTGCATGGCAGCCTGATAAACCATCACTTCCGCCTTCAGATCCACCATTTCCACCCTCAACGCCTTCAGCATGGCTTCGAGAGCATCTCTCTTTCTCTCTGATTGATCACCCTGGTCATCCAGCTCCTCGATCCGTGTATTCACCACATCGAGTCGCTCTACAGAATCCTTCATAAATCCCTCAAGCCTGGTGATCCTCTTCTCGAGCGCCGATAACTTGTCCCTCAAGTTTGCTCGGCTTCGTTTGTCAGCCTGGGTCTCCACACCCTTCTGGCTCGTAGCAGCATTCTCTCCCTTCTTTGGTGCCATCTCAACTCGATGCTTCGTGCCTCGAACTAGCTCATGTCGCTCGAACAAGGCTCTGATACCAACTATCACGTGGCTAGAGTTCCAACCAGCCTACCGTGCGGCCTTAGACGATGTGACTCAAGACAAACACCTAAGTAAGCCTTTTCAACCCTCTCGGAAGATCAAACTTCCCAAGCACCGACAAACGCAAAGCGTTCT
Organism: Hibiscus mutabilis; assembly: GCA_019671005.1. Classification (NCBI taxonomy): domain Eukaryota; kingdom Viridiplantae; phylum Streptophyta; class Magnoliopsida; order Malvales; family Malvaceae; genus Hibiscus; species Hibiscus mutabilis. The sequence continues at coordinate 72,144,966 of CM033721.1, read as the reverse complement.
ACGCGGAATCATATTAAACAAGATGAGCGAAGAAGAACTTTAAAAGAACGCTAAAAAACAAAGAAAAGAACACAAGAACACTCAGATGATTTAGAGTAAATGCCTTTATTCCTTGGAAACTTGGATACATGAAATGAGGAGGGGAAGACCTCTATTTATAGTTGAGTTCCCCCTAATCCGACAGTCTATACAAATTTACATCGACGGCTATGATCGAAGCCCACCAACCACAATGGTATAATTCTGGGAATATTCCCTTCTATCTATGGTAATAAATCCTATGTATACAAGGCAAGTTTACATAGGTCAACATGGATGGCTAAGCCTTCTAGAATCTCCCACGGATCGGGCTAAGTCTGGTGGTCTCTTTGGGCCCAAAATCTCTATCTAAACCTCTTGGGAACCCTGGTGTGCACCCCGTGGTGCCAATGACTCGGGCCTTGGCTCGCTGCCCGTGACAATAAGTGGAGACTACGCTTGGAGGCGAGCGTGCTTGGTGCTACTGCTGCTTCCCACTTTTATTTTTTTCCATTCATAATTTCATATAAATGATTTTTTTTTGAAAAAAAACTCATATTACCTAGACACATCGATCGTGTTAGTTGAAATAGTTTTGGATAGGGTTAGTTTTGATTGGTTAAATTTGAGTTTTCAATTTTTTTAATTTTAAGTTTTGTTGATGTCTAAAAAGTAAGAAACACTAAACAATAGAGATAGAAAAAATCATTATAGTGGTTGATGATAGTTTCATTGATTTAGGGTGAAGAGTCACAACCAGTATCGTGATCGGAGTAAAGATGAAGATAAGAAGAGGGATATTGCCCTCTTGATTTGACCTGACTTCTTTTCTCGATTGTATGAATATTTATAGCCCCTGGTACTGTTGATGATTGAACGATTCTAGACCTAATAACAGTCTATAGACGAGTTGACAGAGATAGACTCAAATACCAAATATCAAGCTTTGAATGTCTTTCACGTGGGTAGGGTTACATAGCACCTGACAATATCTGTTCTTGAGACCATTCAGGCTTCCAGAGGGACTATTATCATGGGATACTTTCGGAGTCCTCAAATGTGGAGGTGCTGAGCGTTCTTTTCGGGATTTTTCAGGGATAGAGATACCGAGTATAAAAATTCAAATAATAATATTTTGTTTAGCCAATTTTGAGTTTAAACCGTTTAAAGGCCAAAATGATATGAATCTAAATCATTTTTAATTTAAACTATTCGAGTTTGCTGGTCAAAACATTTTTGAATCAGACCATTTCAAATTAGGGATATATCTCGATCCATATATATATACACACGCATATCCACCTTATTGTTTATGTTCGAAATACAAAGTTGTCCCTTCTAATAATGTCATTTCTAAGGTTTAAACTTGTGCACTCTCACTAGGAGTGTTAGATGCCTTGACGTCTCTGTTCGGACACGTCCCTCTTTAAACGCGTTTAAAAATGGCACATTACATCCCAGTTAGATGCCATTAGTTATTTAATAGTTTGCTTTTCACTAGTGTCAGTTGGGATATGGTAGAGCAATTGTGTTGTTTTTTTTTCAAAGCTCTTTAATATCTTGAGACGATCGCAGGTTACATTGTCTTAAACGCTAAGGATAGGTTTTTTGGTTCTGTTTGGTACGATGCAAAGTTCTTAGCTCGGGTCACTGCTGAGTTCTTAGTTGTGTAAAAAAATTACACAAAGATACGTACTTTTTTAGGATATTGAACCATGAGCAGATTATTAGGAATTTGAGATGCAGCAAAATAATCAAAGCGATAACAACATAGACCAAGACATGCATATGAGACAAGATTTAACGTGGTTCAGTATAACTTATGTCCACGGACGATAAAAATGAACAATCCACTATAAACGTAGAGAACATGAAGAGTATAAATACATGATAACCCATGTAATCCCAAAACTCGATGAACAAATCCCATGACCCGGTGGAGCCAAATCACTCTTTCCAACATCCATACAGTACACATCTCTACAACGTAGGCACAATAGTTGTAGAGAACCTAAAAATGGTTGCATCTCTCTAACTTCTCATTCTCTTGTTCTCTCATAATTCAAAAAGGTTAAACCAGTCTATATTTATAAACCCAAATGCTTGGTCACCAAGAAACCTTATTCAATAAGATTTCCTACCTAAAATAGATTTTTACTCATTAAAGTAAATCCTAATTACCAAGAAATCTTTAACCACTAGAATTACAATAAAATCCAACTTAATTATCAATTAGAATTTGAGTCAAAATATAACAAATCTTCCCATTGACACAAATTCTAATCGAGTATTGGTCTTCAAGTCTTCAACAGCTTCAATTTTTATGCAAGCCAAATATCAGTTGGAGCATCCGTTGAAGCACCGTTGAATCGATTGAGAATCATCCCCCTGCAATTGAAAGCTCGTTGCAGCAATACTCCTCTAGCATGTCTCTAATATCGCTCTACAAAATTCGCAGCAAAAATTTCTTCTAAAACGCGCAGTTCGAACCATAGTTCTGATACCATTTATAAGAAATTTGGTATGCGGCAAAATAACCAAAACGATAATAACATAGACCAAGACATGTACATGAGACAATATTTAACGTGGTTTAGCATAGCCTACCTTTACAGACGAGAAAAACGAACAATCCACTATAAACGTAGAGAACATGAAAAGTACATAATCCCAAAACCCGGTGAACAAATCCCATGACCGGTTGGAACCAAAACACTCTTTTAAACATCCCTACAATATTCATCTCTACAACATAAGCACAGTAGTTGTACAAAATCTAAAAGTGGTTATATCGCTCCAGAGAATAATTCTCTCTAATTTCTTATTCTCTTGTTCTCTCATAATTCAAAAAGTTAAACTTAGTCTATATTTATAGACGCAAATATTTGGTCACCAAAAAACCTTATTGAATAAGATCTCCTATCTAAAATAGATATTTACTCATTAAAGTAAATTCTAATTATCAAGTAATCTTCGATCACTAGAATTACAATAAAACCCAATTTAATTACCAATTAAAATTTAAGTCAAAATATATCACAAAGAAGAAAATCTTGTCGGAAAGAGTATCATGGATTGAAGTGGCAGGTGTTCGCTGGAACCACACGACGTTTAGTAGAATAGCAGGGGTCTCATGGGAGAAAATACTTCCAAGGTTGTAAGCTAGGACAAAGTACATTTACTTATCACAATTTCTCAACCAGATTGTCTGCAAAATAGCTTAGGCTATTTTGGTGCTTAGCAAGACCGGTAGTTGGGTAGTGTCGCCGGAAGCTAAGGTGCCTTATTGTGTGGGGCTATAGTGAATTTTTTTATAGGTACAAGTACGATTCAGTGGTTTCCTTGCCTATTAAGCTCCATCTGCAGCTCTTCCCACATCGTTTAAGACCTGAAAAGTTGGAACAAAATGGAATCCATGAACCCATTTTTAAGCTCACTGCCATGGCTGAATATGTTGAACACTCAAAAGGGTCAATGAACCTGCTTTTGCTGCAATTGATTTCCATCTCTTTGGACCATGGATTTCAATGACTTGAGCCAGCTTTTTGTCTTCCTCGGCTGCCCAGGCTCCTCTATTGACTTCTTTCATGCTGCATTCAGTGCTTGTAGGAACCATTGCCATCTTCTTTCATGTTAAGTTGGCAATGGCTATTTATGGTTCAGAAGGTGGCATGTTATGTCAGTTTTATGTAGCTTTTCTAGCTACCTTTCCTTGGGAAAGAATATGTGCCAAATTCTGAATTTGGTCCCTACATAATACTTAAATTTGGGATTCAGTCCATGTACTTTAATTTGATCTATTTGTTTTTATAACACCAATAGTTAATCCAAATAGTTAACAATTCCAATTGCACTATTATGTGGACTTCTTCTCAAATACCCCTTCCAATACCAAAAAAAAAAAACCATTGAAGAAGTGTATTTAAGAAAAAATCATGTCAGCATTGTAATTCAAACAACTAATGATGTTAGATATTTGGACTGACTAATGACATTATAAAATTAGAGTGATAAAAGATTATGTCAAATTAAGATATGGGGACTAAATTCAAATTTGGAGCACAATGAAGGTGCTAAAACTAGAATCTGACCCATGATATGAACCCAACTAGATAAGAGTTGGGATTTGAGCATGAATGTTTGTTGTCTAGTTGATGATTGTATAATAAGAACAAATTTTTTTTACCCTTTTTCGGTGCATTTATATGCTACAACACTAAAAATACTAAAAGATCAAATTCTAAGCTCTGACCTTAAATTTTAAATCCTAATCTTTGCACCCTAAAAAATACATTATACCTCAAATTCTCTAAATCCTAACCCTAAACTCTAAACTTAATTTTTAGTGTGGAGCATAAATAGTTCACACAAAAAATAGAGATTTCTATTACATAAAGAGAATCATTATCCGTACAAGATTAAAAGATATTGCTTAATTAAATATCATATTTAATACAATATAACGTTATTAACAAATAAGATAAAATACCTAAATCATCACTCAACTTTGATTTGTGACCTATTTTGGTCACTCTTCAAAATGTTCAATTTTAGCACTAAACTTTAAACATTGAACTATTTTGATCATTCCGCCATTAGATCTCTAACACTGATATAATGTGAAAACAAAAAATAATAAAATATATTTTTTAATAATATTTTAATACACTTAATTAAATAAAAAAAATCAAACCCTCCCTCACCTCACCCTCCTTCACCCCTCTCTCACCCTATCGACAACCCTCTTCTTCATCCAATAACACAGCTATGGTGAGTTTTTCGATGAACCAAAACCGGTCTGCTCTTCTTCATAATTTTAGCCACTTTTTTGAATGATAATTTTCATTAAAAAATAGAGTTATAAGCTTCAATGTAAAGCTTATCTCCTTCTCAATAGATTTTTCCATCTCACCAAAACACTAAAAGAAACTAACAGTCAACTTAAATGGCAAATTACAACCAATAATACAACACAAATTTCATCGGATTTTCAACTTCTAAATGCCGCAATGCATGTAATCTCAGTGCGATGGATTGGAGTTACTTCACCTTTTTGTACTCGATAATTATTTGATGAGTTACGATAACAAAGAAATCAAAGCAAAAACGCGTTCTTGGTACCCGCTTGGTAAAAGCCATCAGACTGAGGACTCACAACGCCTGGAATGGTTTTCAATGTGACTTATTTTTTTGACTACAATGCCCGCTAGCCTTTATTATTGCAAAAAAAAAACAACAACAACAACAACATATCCAGTCAAAAGGAAAGAAACTGAAACGACAAGCCAAAAGAAATAAGCAAAAGAGTAAAGTGGAACTGGAGAAAACCCTCGCATAGTCAAGACGGGGGAAGCTAGGCCGACCAAGAGCCCTCAGACCATCACGTCGGACGGCGATTAAAACTTTAAAAGGGAGCAAGGTAACGTTCACGGGCCAACTCATGTGCAACCCGATTCCAAACGAAGGAAACCAAAGCGTGCTAGTCAACCAAGACCTGGAATTTAACCTATTGGGGAGCAGACGCAGTTCCAGGTAGCTAAATCTTCCGGTCTTTGATTTCTTCCTTCAAATATCAACTTGTTTCTGGATGTCCATAGAGCCCATATGGTTAAGAATATATCCTCATAACGCACCTGTCCATATGGTTAAGACTATTAACGTTGAAAATATTGTCACTAAAACTAATATTTACGTCACTATTTATATTTTGTGACATAAAACTTGACGTCGCGACAATCGTCACGTTAAGTGTGTCACTAATGTCTAACTTGACAATATATTATTTTTTGTCATGTATTGCAAAACATATAGTGACGTTTATACATAAAGTCACATTATAATTTATATTCAATGACAACTAATTACGCCACTAAATAATATAAAATTTTATCATTAATTATTTGTATCGTCGCTAATATAATATTTTTTATTGTATAAATGACGAAAAAATATCGTCATATTATCAATAAAGTATAATATATCATAATGACAATAATAATTGTCTAAACTTATTATAAATTATAATGAATGTCTACACTTTTTATAAATTAAAATAAAGGCCAAACTTTTTATAAATTAAAATAAAATCCTAATTTTTTTATAAATTACAATAAAGGCTCAAAATCTTTACAAATCGCAACTACAACTCAATATGTTTACAAATTACAATAACAGCCCAAGCTTCTTACAAATTACAATAAATGTCCAATATTTTTACAAATTACAATTTCATCACTTTCCTCTAAAATAATCTTGCCAAATTAGATTCTTCTAAGAGCTTCTAAAGATAATGTTCTTATCTCCAAGATAGACATTATCTTAATTGACAACTTTATTCACACCAGAAAATCTCAGATACTCTTTTTTAACAATTATATCATTTCCTAAAGAATGTATTACCTCTAAAATTCACTATCTAGTTGTTAATAATATTGACAAATGCAATACATATAAAACAATTTAAGGCCTTTATAAAGATTTAAACTCACAATACTGGTAAATTTGAACCTAACATATCTCATATGCAATACATATACACCAACGTAAGGCCTCTGCAGAAATTTAAACTGACAATACTAGTAAATATGAACTTAACCTGGCTTTACCTTGGAGCAGAAGATGCATTTTTATATTGTGGAGGAAGGGAATGACCTCAATTAGATGCATCAGCCTAATTGTGTCAAGGAAAGATACAATAGTTAAACTTTGAAAATGATAACCACAACATGAAACAGAGAAAAATAGGATAGTTAACAATACCAAAACTAGAGACACAAATGTAGCAATGTCAATAAAGAAGATGAAATTCTCAACTGCAGAAGACAGTTGAATTGAATCTCACAATCTAAGCTTCTCAAAATGAGAAAATTGCTAAACTCCATCAACTCTCGCACATCATATAGACATACAAAATTCCAACTCAATCAGAAAATAAATCGAGTAATTGAATTAATATCTAAATTAACAAGTAATAAGACTATATTTCTCAAACGCTGTACATTGAAGTTTTCAAAATGAGGAAGTGTAATGAACTAACAATATCTAAATTGTACCGGAATAAGTACTGTTCCTTTTTTAGTTAAAGATTTCATAGTTGATGATATTGCTAGTGACCGATGTCGAAGTAATTGAATCTCGGATTCTAAATTGGCAAGCTTTTGTACTAAACTTTAACCATGAACCCTAGATTTTAAATGATACAACCTAAACCCTAAACTAACCCTAACCTAAATCTAACAAGATTATGTAGATTAAAATTTACACAACCCAAACGCTAAACTATCCCCTAAATTCTAAATCTAACAAGAATGTATAAAATAAAATTTACACCGCTTTTGTACCAATGTTTTTCCCTTTATACATGCACTGGTTGGTCATTTTCTTTATATATATACCTGCGTCGTTTGGTCATTTACATATAGAGAAAAACTTTGATACATAATACTGTGTAAACTAAAATTTATACATGCTTATCAAATTTAAGGGTCATGCATTTAGTTTAAGGGTTTATGTTGTAGGATTTAGAATTTAGGATTTACAATTAAAGTTTAGGTTTAAGGTTTATGGTGTTAGATATTTAGATTTTAAACTTTAGAGAAAGATTATGCAAAAAAAAAATTTACACAACTTGTACAGTAAAATATAACTCTTACTTATAAAATATATAATAAAGTTTTTTTAGAAATATATAATAAAGTTAAATTATTACTATAACATTAATATACATATCATCAATTATAAGTAATATATAATATATTTTTCATTTCGTGATATTTACAAATTAAATTATAATATATAGAGAGAGTACAATATCACAATACATAATTTAATAATGCACATTATAGTACTTTATGTATAATATATATTATTAATAAATAATCATAAATAATACATATAATTCATTTTCATTAATCATATATTATAATGACAGCTTTAAATAGTGACCAATTATCATGTTCGTCATGTTAAACAAATTTTGAATTAACGATGCAATCAAGATATCACTAAAACATTTTACCACTAAATTTTTTGTGTTAATTCTTAACGTCAAATATGAAATGAAATAATGTAATGATGCCTTTTAAAACCGTCATATAAAATATTAAAGATATAAAAATAAATGAAAAATAATTATTTTTATCAAATAATTTTATTTTTATGATATAAATAAAACATCACCTTTTACTTCTTATAATAAGTGACAATTTAAATTGTCACCGATAAAGATTAATGACGACGAATTTGAAATGCCAATAGTTCATATTAAATCGTTATAATAATAATTCGTTATTAACACTTTAATTTCACGGGTGACGATTTTGTAATATCATCATTTTGTCTAAACGTTATTAAAAAATTTATGGAGGCAAATTTTGACGCCAAACATATAGTGACAAAAATTAATAACGGATTAGAGCGGTAATCCTTTTCGGAGTTGAAGCCAGTAACCAACAATCATTCCAAATAGAGACCATCGAACCATTCCCTGCCTTCCATCTTAAACCCATCTCCAATAACCCCCGAGCACTCCAAGTACTTCTCCAAGCCATGGACGGATTAGAG